>OX940799.1:35280096-35713979 GCA_954870605.1 Acer campestre
TAGCTCAAGGGATCAATTTTTAAGTGTTTGATGATTTTGGTTATCATCAAAAAGAGCAGTTGGTAAGCAGATAGCATTTAACTGTGCCGTCTTTTAGATTTCTAGGTTGGTTGTGAATTGCTTGATTTTGTTTTAGTTGGATCTGGCTACTTTTTATTAGAATAAAGACTTATAGAGTTGTTTGTCTCTCCATTTGAGCCGTTGAGAATGCACTGCTAATTAAATGGTTGTAGATTCCCCTCCAAGCATCTTCGGATCTCTTTAACGGTTCCCCTCTTAAATTCTTTGCTTCCTAACCGTCTATGGAATACCTGTCAATTATTCCACACAGCATATTCTTTTGTGTTTTCCACCGAGAAATCCAGATCTTAAGATAGATTGGCTTGATGGTGCTCTATACTTAGTACCTTTTGCCTATCTAATGGCAGTAAAAGAAATTGATTTGGAATTTTATCTAATACGTGTTGAAACAAATCTGTTTGTGCTTTTTCAGGGCCATTTCTTCGAAAGTGTTGATATTATATTTGGTTATATACTCTTATCAAAATTTGTTTCTTTCTGGGTTGAAGTAGTGACAAGTCCATATTATCAGTGACATCGAAAATATTCATCTTTGCTTTAGTTTTGATATAAATATTGACATGCCATGGATTTATTATCATCCAAGCCTTAGTTATGAATTATAATTATTTCACTTATTTGTATATTTTGGTATTGGTGCACGCTAATATTTAGTCTGGGAGAACTTTAGTCAATTTGTATGCCATAATCGTTTTTAGACAATTCTGTTTTGCCGTGATAATTGCTTGTTCATGCTTTTCTTTCGTTTGTTCTTTTTTTTTTTTTTAAGAGAACAAGAAGTTTACAACGCTATACATTGATTGTGCATAACCTTATTTTTTTTTTCTTACATTTCAGGTTTGTGCTTCTTTAACATGTCTTTTGCACTTACGGGAAGTAGCTTCTGACCAAGATTGGTGCTGAAAAATAAGTGATCTAGCTGTGTTTCAGACTCATTGGATATCTAATTGGTCCTCATGATATGCCGATTGATAGCGTGCAGCTTTTTCAGAATTGAGTGTTCTTTCCAAGTCACAGAAACATCTCAAGTAGAAAGGACTGCTGTTATCCATCAAACTCATACTTCTTCTTGGTGTCAAGTCAATTATTGCTCTACTTTTAGATGCAAACACCTCGGAATCATCAAACTTCAGCAAGTATCCATAGCATGTACCACCAGCCGATGCAAGAAATCGATCCCTATCGTTTGTCTCATATCCAAATCATAGATGACAACATGTGCTCGGATGGTGGCAGCCAAGGGACGAGTGTATCCTTTCAGACGTACAAGGACCAGTTCTTTACCCTTGAATCATCCACAGGAACTAACGATTTTCTTGTGTATGGTTCCCCTTCTACTGTCAGCATCTCATCTCACCGGAGTCCCTTTTCACCACAAGGTTCTCAGTCATGCCAATCAGATCCTCATCACTCTCCTGATAATGCTTATGGGTCACCCATGAGTGGATCTTCCACTGTTGACGATGACAATGAAATGAGGCTCAAACTGAGAGAATTGGAGAGATCGTTACTGGGGCCTGAATCAGACATCCTTGATAGCGGCAACTGCTGCTTTAGTAGTGGGGACCACCAAGACACTTCAGCAGCAAGTTGGAACTGGAATCAGTTGATGGAAATGATCCCGAGGTCAGACTTGAAACAGGTGCTTGTTTATTGTGCTCAGATGATATCTGAGGAGCACTTCTCAACAGCAGAACGTATGATGCATGAGATGGAGCAAATGGTTTCGGTCTCTGGTGAGCCGATTCAAAGGTTGGGCGCTTACATGTTAGAAGGGCTTAGAGCAAGATTGAAATCCTCGGGAAGTAAAATCTACAAAGCCTTGAAGTGTGAACAACCTGCAAGCTCAGACCTGATGACTTACATGGGTATCCTCTATAGCATCTGCCCGTATTGGAAGTTTGCATACACTTCAGCAAACGTTGTCATCGCCCAAGTTGTTCAGAATGAGCCAAGAATCCACATCATTGATTTTCAGATTGCACAAGGCAGCCAGTGGATCCAACTTATCCAGGTTCTTGCCAAATGGCCTTGTGGAGCACCGGTTATTCGCATAACTGGTATTGATGATTCCCAATCATACCATGCTCGAGGTGGGGGACTTGATCTTGTAGGGCAGAAGCTGTCAAAGGTTGCGGCGTCATGCAATGTCCCATTTGAGTTCCACAATGCTGCCATGTCTGGTTGTGAGATCAAACGAGAACATCTTAGGGTTCAGCCTGGGGAAGCCGTGGTTGTGAATTTTCCTTATGTGCTGCATCACATGCCTGATGAGAGTGTAAGCACTGAGAATCACAGAGACCGATTACTGAGACTCGTGAAGAGTTTGTCACCGAAAGTTGTTACCCTTGTCGAGCAAGAATCCAAAACCAATACCAACCCGTTCTTTCACAGGTTCTGCGAAACACTAGACTATTACACAGCCATGTTCGAATCAATTGATGCAGGTTCTTCAAGGGATGACAAGAAGAGAATCAACGCAGAACAGCACTGTGTAGCTCGGGACATAGTCAACATGATAGCCTGTGAGGGTGCTGAGAGGGTAGAACGACATGAACTTCTAGGGAAATGGAGCTCACGATTAATGATGGCCGGATTCAGCCCGTACCCCTTAGGACCTTACGTTACAAATGCCGTTCTGGATCTTTTAAAGGACTATGACAAGAATTATGGAGTTGCAGAGCATCAGGGTGCTCTTTATCTTGGCTGGAAGAAAAGATGGATGGCAACTGCTTCTGCTTGGAAGTGAAAACCATGGCCGCGATATTTGCTTCGAAAAATCATGTAAATTTTAACTCAAAAACTGTTGTGACATTTTAGAGCATGAGCCATAGTGTTATTTTGTATTTAATAGAATGGAGAGTACGTAGCTTATCTTCTAATACAACTACAGTCTTAGAGCAAGTTTTCAACTTCGACTTAGTTATTTAAGTTTCTATGCAAGATAAACAGAGACAGGTCTTAGAGTTTTCACTCAACATGTAGTGTTCAATCTCTTGTAAGCTTATGATTTCTTCGGAAATCATTAAAGATCACTGATGAGTAGACCTCGCACCGGTTCGGTTTGAACCGGAACCGGTTTTTCTGGTTTCATTTTTTCAGGAACCGGCAGTTAATTTTTTTTTTTTTAATTTTTGGTTGAACGTTGGAGGCCCAACAGTTGGCTTACGTCAGCCGACCATTGGGCCCAATGGCCTGTTGACCTCAGCAAACCGTTGGGCCTCCAACGTTCAATTTTTTTTTTTCCTATAAATACACCACCCCCGTTGAACATTGAGCCTCCAACGTTCAACCTTTTTTTTTATTATTATTTTTATAAATACACCACTCCCGTTGAACGTTGGAGGCCCAACGGTCGGCTACGTTCCAACTTTTTTTTTTCCTCTATAAATACAAACGCCCGGCCAACACACACCCCCCCCCCCCCCCCCCCCCCAAAAAAAAAAAAAAAAATCCCCACTCCAATTTCCTCCCACTTCTCTCTAATTCTAAATTAATATTTACCCCTCACCTTCACTTTTCCCCACTCCAATTTCCTCCCAATTCTTTCTAATTCTAATTTCTCTCTCAATTCTCCAACTCTCCAAGTTTCTAATTCATTCTCAATTACTAAGTTATTAATATTTATTTTATTTGCAATTGTTTTATTTCTAATTTATTTTATTTGCAATTAGTCAATTACTAAGTTTCTAATTTCATTTATTTGCAATTTATTTTATTTGCAATTACTACCTACTAAGTTTCCAATTCTCTCCTAAATTAATTTCCAACCATTTATTTCCATCAATTTTTTAAATGGCAAGTGGAAGTGGAAGGGGTGACGACTGTGACGGTCTTAGGCGTTCCATTTGGATGAAAGATAATGGTCATATGGCTGATAATCTCGGTTATAACAACACCACTTATTACGAGTATCTGCAACATCAGGTATATGTTGAAGACCTAGGCCTAAACTCTCCTACTCCCCTTCTAATAATTCCTGAACCCGATCCCAATGCCACCCCCATTTTGACAAACCAATCAAAAAATATGCATGATCTGGCTGATCCCCCTCAAGATTTGAATTTGATCCATCGGAAAAGCCAGAAAATGTGTTATAGAAGCAGAGCAAATCTAAGCTCTTCAGACTCAGATGGAAGCATTGCAGTGGTTTGTAATTACTGTAAAAAAATATATAAATGGCACAAATCTGGATGATATGTCACTTATTGGAAGTATATAACGAGCAAACATCTAGAAGCAGAGGTCAGATCGAGTTCACAAACCCAAATTCTCAAGTACGCTACCCTTAACCAACAATTATTTCGTTATAATGATGAACAAAATAGGGGCTAGATCGAGTTCACAAACCCAAATTCTCAAGTACACTACCTTTAACCAACAATTATTTTGTTATTGTGATGAACAAAATAGAGAAGAATTAGCTAGAATGGTAGCAGTAGAACACTTACCATTTAATTTTGGTGAAAATGTTGGTTTTATTAATTATTGTCGATGAGCATTAAATCCTGCTACATGTCGTGTTTCTAGAGCAATGCTTACAAAAACACTTGAAAAGATTTATGACAAAGAAAAAAGAAAGTTGGAAAAATATTTTGAAAAACATAACAATTGTATTTCCTTTTGTGTCGACATATGAAGTGACCATTGACAAATGCATTTATACTTGAGTGTCACTTGTCATTATATGGATAATGTATGGACTATCCAAAAAAGAATTATTGCATTTAAAGTTTTTGATGATACACACACTGCTCAAAATATTTTTAACAGCTTAGAATTATTTTTGTAGATTATAAAATTGAAAACGAAATTTTTGCAATTGGTTTTGATAATGCTTCTAACAATACCGTTGCTATTCCTGCTTTACTTGATTTATGCAAACCTTATCTTGGTGGTAAAAATTTTCATCAAAGATGTGCATGCCATGTTTTAAATTTATGTATTTAAAAAGGATTACACACTCTTCAACAGTTTATTCAACCTATTAAAAATGTCTTCTATTTTTTGTGGAAACATCCTTCTGCAATGAAAGCACGGGCAACATTTTGTAAACAAAATGGTAGGCGTGTCATTAGATTTCCTCATGATGTTCCAACACGTTGGAATTCTGCTTATAAATTGCTTGCTGGAAGTTATGATTATAGGGATTTATTAGTTACTTTATTCAATTTCATGTTAGTCACATTAATCTTTATCCAAGTCATTAGGATGCTTGTTACAAAGTTTTTAATTTGTTAAAAGTCTTTCATAATGCTACTAACAATTTATCTGGTGTTTATTATCCTACAACTCATTTATTTATTATTGAAAGTCTTAATATTGCTGGTGCCTTTGCTCAATGTGAATCTAACCCAGAATTACTAGAGTTCGTTACCGCTATGAAGGAAAAATAGTTAGAATATTATAAGGAGTTTCCAAATATTTATTTGATTGCCATGTGTTTTGATCCACGTTGTAGATTAGAAAGTTTGTCTAGGTATATATCTGCTTATTATGAACAAGGTTTAAAAATAGAATATGATATTGATGCGTATTGTGATAAGAGTTAAGAAAATATTGTATGAGTTATATGATGAATATGTTAGAGTTTATAGACCCTCATTGAACATAAATGTTACACAAATTCAAAATATATCTCAGTCCCAATCATCCTCCGGATTATTGAGTTTAGAGTATAATTTGTTATCCAAAAAAAATCAAAAAACTACAAGGTTCTTCTTCATCAAGCTCCAACACGTATTCCGAGCTTGAATCTTATCTAAGTAACTCTTTTGAGTTTATAGAAAAAACGGAAGATAAAAAATTTGAGATCCTACTCTGGTGGAAAGAGTATGAAAAGTACTTTCTAATCTTGGCTATGACAGCCAAACAAATTTTTTCAACACTAGTTTCTATGGTGGCGGTGGAACAAAAATTCAGTGTCAGGGGGAGTATTTTGGATTCAAAACGTTCATGCTTGAGTCCGAAATCACTTCAGATGCAAGCTTGTGTAGATGACTGGACTAAGGCATAATACCGACAATAAGAAATCGATCAGGAGGAACCATACAATTTCTTCAAAGATGACCAACCTGAAAGTGGAGCAGCGGATGCGGATCATAACAACAATTAGTTCATGTCATCACCAAACCTGCAATAAAAGATAAGAGAACTACGTGGCATTTGATTCCTCTAAGCCCCAAGAGGATACGTAAGCAACTTAATTGTGGTAATTAAGTGCAAAGCTAACTTTACATTTTTAAAAAAAAATTTAATGTCATTTATTTATTTTATTTTATTTTCGGGTGACCCAATGAATTTTATTTTGTAATTTGTTATTTATTTATTTTAGTTTATTTACAATTTTACATGTCTAATTTTTTTTTTTTTATTAAATAAGGAAAAAAACAAGGTTCAAAACCGTCAGAACCGTTGAACCGAAACCGCCAAAGGCCGATTTCGGTTGTTCTAGTTTCGGTTCCCCTAAACCTGGAATCGGAACCATCGGTTTCGAACTGAATTCGAAACCGACGTTAGGTCTACTGATGAGAGTAGAATTTTACTTGAATTCATCTATAAAAGTCAAATAGTCAGTCCAATCCCACGCTTGGATTGATTTGTCCAATCGAGTGGGCTCCTTCTTTTTTGAATTAGTCATGGGTTCGTAGGTAGGGGTGGGCAAAAAAGCCCATACACTGTGAACCGAACCGAACCGAACCGAACCAAACTGCTTGGTTTCTTGGTTTGGTCAGGTTTTGTACTTAATATATATATATATATATGGGTTTATTTTAGTAAAACCGTATGGTTTGGTCTGGTCTATGGTTCAAGTATATTAAACCCGGACTGGACTGTAAACCGATACTTTTAGTATTATTATTATATGTCACACCCAAAACTTTTCAATAAAATTTTAAAAATAAAAGGTTAAATTCAAAAACCCTAACTTATTATTATTATTTTTTCAGCCACCAATCGTACAAGTTCGTACAAAATGAAAACCTCCATTAACAAATAAAACTCCAAGCATGGGATGGTAAAAGATTTCAATTTGTTTCCATTATTTTAGAAAGTTATCCTAATAATAAAAAATATTAATAATATTAAACTAAATTAGTGCAATTTTCACCAGTTTTCTCGATGCCTTCATATTTAAAATAATCGGGATAAATAGTTCTAGTATTTGAAAATTTTCAAATTTTATTCATAGGTATATTTTGATGAACTTATCATCCACACAAAAATTCATATCAAAATTCATTCAAATCGATATGATTTCATGATGGTCCTTACCGAAATTAAAATAAGGGATTCCTTATACAGTAGAACCCCTATAAATTAATATTCTTGAGACCTACCATTGAGTATTAATTTAGAGGGGTTATCAATTTGAAAGGTTTTACCTCATAAAGTGTTATTTTGTCTTAAAAACATGTGAAAATCGGTTTTCTTGTTTCGGAAAGGTTCCTTTTCGGGATGCATTGTTTAGTCGGTTTTATCTTTATGGAAAGTTTTTTATTTTTATTATTTTAAAATTTTTTTTTTTTAGGATTCCTTGTTTAAGAAAATTTTGTTAAGGAAATTTCCTATTGAAATGTTAAATTTAGTTGAAACCTTTTGATTACAACAAGAAGGTGATCATAATAACCTTTTGAAGACAATTCAAAAGATGAATGATAAAGTCAAAAATATCAAACATGGTAGCCTTGTGCAAAGTAGTATCTTGAAACACTTTTCTAGTTTTTGAATATTATGTAATATATTTTATAATTTTAATGAAATTATTAATTTATGTGATAGTCGAGACCAAAATTTTACACTAGGTTTCAAAAAGAAATTATTAATTATTACGATAGAGAGGTTTATTAATTTTTTACACTGACCCGAGTCGGAACCGAGATTTTTTATTAATATAGGGAGGTTATTAATTTATAAGAAATTAATTTACAGGGGTTTTATTGTAATGTATATATATATATATATCTCATTTTTTCTATATTTTTTTTACCTAAAACAAAATAAAAAGGAAAAATAAAAAACGCATAAACAAAAAATAAAAAATGGAGACATCTTCGTCTTCACCTTTCTCCTTTCTTCATTATTCTGTTCCTTAGTAGTTTTTATTGTTAATGAAATTTAGCAGCTTTTATTCTAGTTTTTACGTCGTTGTCACCTTCTTTTATTATTATTATTATTATTATTATTATTATGTAAAAACAAAATTAAAAGAGGCTTGGAGGCCTCTCAAAATTTTGAGGCTGATGCGTTCTCCATCTTTTCTAGTCTAGGATCTCCATCTTTTATGGGGAGAATGCTACTGAATTTTCCGCTTCTTGATTTTGGGTTTTTGTTTATATTTATTATTTTTAATTTGATTTAGTTAGTTAAAAAATTTAAGAAGTAAATAATTACAAGAAATTATTATATTTTAAAATTAAAATATAATAATTTAATTTAAGAATAATATTAGAATTTTTAAAAAATATAAATTTTGGATGTACATTACCATTTTAAAAGGGGTGCAAATATCACACTCTTTTTCTACAATGACTATTAAGGCCTGCCTGGTACATGTATTTGAGGCCCATTTTCATTTTCATTTTATGAAATCAGTGTTGGAGCATTTTAAAGATACCGAAATTGAAGTGAGAAAAAAAAAAATTACAACTATTATAATATAACTATCGGGACTGTCAAGATTAGACAATACATGTGTGATCCGGATATCTAATTTCATAAATTGAAAGAAAACTATCCACCCATACTTGTAATATTCTTATGGTATGATTCGAACCCCTCACTACCAATATGGAAGGGAGGTGCAAAATCACTTGTGCTAAATGCCTTAAAAAACCGTTTCTATGCATAAACATATCTTTTTTTAGCACATGAACTCAAAATTATATCTTAGATTTTGAAAAGCATCTGCAAATGATAATTTAAAACCCATTAAATCTTCCCAAATTTACTTAAAAAAACCTTTATACCAAAATAATAATAATAATAATAAAGAAATAAAAAAAAAATCCACTCGTGCCCAGAGTTGAGGTGACCTAATTATTAAGTTTATTCACACCCACATTAGTGAAGCTGAGGGTTCGTTCACATCCAATCTTCCAACTTTCAGACAAGATGAGATTGGTTTGATCAGGGCCGGACCTAGGCTTTAATAGGAGGAGTGGCTGCCCCAAGGCTCTTTTTAAAGGGGCCAAATTTACATGATTTCAGTATTAGTTTAGGGATCTAATTTTGTTTTATTTTAGTTCATAAAATACCCAAATTTCTATTTTGAGTAATAGTTTAAAAAATGCCCGTATGATAAAGCATTAAAGCCAACATTTTAAAATAAAACAAAAATATAAAATAGGGCAAGCTTGGATTGTAAAAGCCCGAAATAGATTTTGATTTTTTTCCTAGACATGAGACATCGGTATTCGGATTTCAGTATGTCATCTAAATCACTAAAGGATTTAGGGTTTCTTATTTTTCTCTCCCGCCACCATTGAATGATTTCTTTTGATCTCTCTCAAGTCCTAAAATTAATATGGAAAAGGGGCGCATCTTAGAATTTTGCCTCGGGCCCCCAAAAAGTCAGGACCAACCCTAGGTCCGATGGTAAACCTTTCACAACTGTAATGCAGACTAAACTGATTTTTATGTTGATGTCAATACATCTAGTGACATCTGTAATGCAGTGTACTATAATTTTAGATATAGTTTATTATAGGGTTAGTATTAAAAACCTCCAATCACTTTTGAATTATTATTGGATGTATAATTATAAATACTTTTATTTTAGAAACCTCCCCTATGGACTAACACCGTTAGCATTCCGTTTATGATGACCGAGTTTAACCGTTAAAAAGTCCAAAATGTATCTATTTAAGTTTCAATTATATGAATTGACTATTATACCCTCATACTTTTATCAAATAAATTAATAAACTGATACAAAAGATGAGAATATTAACTTGCAAATGAGAATTTATTTTATGGACAATTTTATGCTTAAAAATAACAAAATTACAAATGAACCAAAAACATTGAAAATAAACTAGAATATGTATTATATATATATATATATAAATCCAAGCAAATACTCATTTTGGATGTTTTTGGTTCATTTGTAATTTTGTTATTTTTAAGGAACAAATTATCCACAAAATAAATTCTCCTTTGCAAGTTAACATTCCCATATTTTATATTATTTTATTAATTTATTTGGTAAAAGTATGAGGGTATAATGGTCAATCTATATGATTGAAGCTTAAATAGAGACATTTTAGACTTTTTAATGGTCAAATTCGGTTAACACAAATGGAATGCTAACGGTGTTAGTCCATAGGGGAGGTTTCTAAAATAAAAGCATTTGTAACTATACATCCAATAATAGTTCAAAGGTGGGGGGAAGTTTTTAATATTAACCCTTTATAATATTTAACTATTTTAAGGAGTATTATATTTAAGCAGATTTTCTATTATCAGTTCGTCCTGACAATAAATATATCAGAACGGAGAATGTGGATCATTAGATTTACATACTTTGACTCAAAGTATATGCACTTATCAAAACTTCTCTATAATCTATGGTCCACATTTTTCGTCTTGATATATTTATTGTCCGAACGAATTGACAATAGAAAAACTGTATATTTAAGTATTTAACTATTTGAGGTGGATACAAAGAAAAGGATCTGAATCAAATTAATGACAAATTAAACGGCAAAAAAGGCAATTATGGTAATACATGGGTGTCATGTGTCAAGTGTCAAATAGATAATCGGCCAAATTTTGCTATTCGAAACGGTTGAGACTCTAAAAGGTCCTTCTCGTGAGATCAGAACAAACACATACACGCAACGCACCAGCTGGGTTCGACGACGACGACGATGCATACGTACTACCTTGGACAACTAGGACACAGTTTTTTTGTTCCGTCTCTCGCTTGAAACACGGTCCAAATCCTCAATCTGAGGTAAAGTTTTCTCCATTTTCAATCTTCTTTTGAGTCTCTGGTTGTTTTACAGTCTAAGACATAAACAACCCATGAACAGAAGTTATTAATTGTCGTTGAAATGGGAATTTCATGAGATTTTGGTGACAATTTTCGTGTTATAATCACACTTTTCATGTGGGGTTTTTTTTTATTTGTTTGTTTTTTCATTTAATGAGTGTGCACATGATTGATTCTTTTCATGGTAATCGGATCAAAGCATGAAAAAGCATTGTTTTGGGTATATAAACAGGCCATAATTGTGATCAAAATTGAGTGTTTGAAGCGAAAGTTTGGTGCTTGATTGTTGCAGAATATAAAGTTTGAAATTTTAAAAGATTTTGTTGAATGTGAATGTGAATGGAAGAGATGGAAAGACCAGAGATGCGGAAGTTGCAGAAGGAGCAAGAGAGGGAACGGCGTCGTTTAAGGGATAGACAGAGAAGACAATCAATGAGTGTTGAAGAGAGGGAAAAACATTTAGCGAGACGTCGTAGGAACTATCAACTTAGGAGATTGAGAGCTGAAAATGCTAGATTGGATTTGGACCCACAAACTCAATCTCAATCTCAATCTCAACCAACAACCCCCCCAACCGATCAAATTCCACCATTGAATTCTGTTTCGGATCTTAGTCTTCAATGTACTGATGTTGGATCTCATCAAGAATGCACAAAGTCTGAGAGTGAGTTATTTTTTGTACATTTGATTATAAGGAAAGCATTTAAATTTACAAGGAGTTTATGCTTGAAACTGGTTTTTGCAAACTTTATTTTATAGGTTTGGAGGTTCCAGCTCATAAATTAGCCAAGTTCTCTGGGCAGTTAAGGTTAAATCGTATAAAGCATCTTGCTCGATCACTGAATGGTCCTGTGGGCGATAATCATAAAATTTCTGTAGATGTGACGGAAAAGGGACTCGAAGCTTCCAATGGTAAGTTCAATAAGATTTTAACTTTCAATAATGACTATTCATATCATTAGCTTACATGTTTGAGACTGTTCAGGTATATCACCGAAAGGGTTGAGATTAAATCGTGTGAAACATCTTGCACGGTCACAAAATTCTGCTGTGAAAGAGAATATCGGTCAAAACCAACCAAGCCAAATTGAAGGTATGAGTTTTAGTCACAAATAAGATGGTTTTGCTAAGAATTTGTGTATACCGTTACCATTGGTTCTTTTGTGGTTGATAAGTAACAATGAACAAAATTTGCACTAAGTTATAATGTCAGAGATGAATGGTTTTTCCTGGTTGGTATAGTTAGGAATATTTATGATATCATTGTTCAAGTGGTATTTGTTTTTGATGCTTTAATAGTTAATTTTACAAGAGATTCTACTTAGATGATTTAATTAAGTTTTCGTTATCATATTTCAGGATAAGCATCTCTCTTGTGCTACTTTTGGTCAGCCACATATGAAGATGATATATTTTCATAGCTCCTCCCAAAAAAGAATTGATTGAAGATGTGTAAGTTGCTGTTATAATTTCATGAAACTTTGGTTCTGCAAATATCTGTTACATTCATGAAGGATTCGGTTTGGCTTTTTATTTTTTAATTTTATTTATTTTTTAAATAATCCCGAGCTTTATAGATTTTAATTAAATGGATTTATGTTCACAAGGGTTTGAGACTTTGAGTTGTGCTGTTGGTTATGCATAATTGCATATGAAAATGAATGAATGGATGGATGAATAGTTATATAAATATTGTTACATGAGGTTCACACACTAAAGCCATTGCAAGGGCAAGAGAACATGATTACATGTTGAGTATGTAACTAGAGGAGACCTGAGATAATAAGTTTTGACTTGAAAATGTGTTCTTGAAAATAGCAAAATGTAGAGAACAGGTTTGTTTGGCCATCGATGACTTTTTTCTGTCCTAGGTTACACATATTTCAAACGATCTCTAATAATGAACTACAACAGTTACCATTAGCCATAAATTATGATGATTGATGTTGGTTCTTATTTTGTAAATATCTGTCATTGTTATAGATTTATGTCCTTTTTGGCCTTCTGTTTCGCTTCTCTGAGTAAACTAGCACAATAATTGTTGTTTCTGGTTAATGATTAGAAAACACTTTTCTCGCTTTCTTAGAAAAAGCATTGAGGGAGTAAATCGCCATGACAGCCAGTTATATTTGATAGATTTCCTGTGAAATTTAGATATGCGCATTAGTTTTGTAAGTTGAATTATTTTTTTTGTGCATCTGAAGTTGCAAATTGAAGTAATATCTTGCACCTCTTGCATTGGACAAACTGTACTTGTTTTAATTTCTATTATTCTTTAAGCAGGGTGGAGCGTTATGGATATCGGAAAATTGCCAGACAGATTTCAATGATTTTACGAGTGACATGATAGTAGGGAACATTCATGAACTGCAACTAGATTTCGTGACTGAAGCAAGGAGTAAGATGATTCCCTGAATACATTCTTACAAATGGATTATGTATTGCTGTCTCCTTTACAAGACCTAGACATTGAATGCATTTATCATACACATTTTTTTTCTTCTCAAATTTGTAAATTGGTTTTCTATTTGGCTTGTTTCTCTCCAATTCTTGATGGTTTCGTTTTGGTTTTGTTTTGCGGATAACCTACTTTTAGTTAAGCCACCACCATTCTCATGGTTTCCATATAGTGCGATTGATGTAATACGTGAATCATGCTCAATTCGCACGTTGTAGGGTTTAATTATGCGGGCGTACGTACGGATGATTTGATATGCCTCTCAAAGCAGAAACTTTTCCATCAAAGAGATTGTTGATTTTAATTTGTATACTTGGCTTGAGCATGTTCCAATACAATTTCCAGAACTGAGTGAGCTGGGCCGGCTTGGCTCCTTACTTCACCTGTTGTATGGTTTTGCAACGTCAAAGGCCCGCTCCTCAAAAACTCTCTAGTGTACCTGTTCGTAATATGACTCTTGAGTAAAAATAAGAACTAAAATCAGCTGTCTAAAAATGATGTCCCAATTTGTGTTTAACCAATTAAATTAAGACGTATGTTTACATGTAAGTTAGACATAAATTGGGATACTATTTTTGGACAGCTGATTTGAGTCCTAAAAATAAAAGGGTTTAGCTATAATACTTATTGTTAATGGGAAGTTTTAAAAAGGAAATATTATTTTTAATTAATTAATTAATTAATTTTTATTTATCAAACCTTTAAATTTTATAGACCTTAGGATTAAATTTCAATGACTAGTTTTCACTCTATTAACAATACAATAAGAGCCTGTTTGGTGGTCTACTAGTTTTGGATTGGATCATGTTAATCTTAAACACATGTTTGGCAACCGCAAGGAATTGGGACTTTATCTTCCAATAGTATCCAATAGTCCCATCAACATGGGACTAAATAAACCCACCATTGCTTTTGTCTATTTTTTTTCTCCTTGTCTTTTTATTTTTATTTTTATTTATAATAATTTCATACATAAGTTGTAATTTAATTTATTCTTAGAATAATTTATTTTTGTTCCTTTTAGTTTTTTTTTTTTTTTTAAATAGTTTTCATTTAAAAATAATTTTAAAATATTATATAATAGGGTTCAAAATTTTTTTGTCACTATATGAGGCGCCTTTTGTAAGACTGTCAGTGGTTTAGTAATTTAAGTTTAAAAGGCACCAATTTGGGTGACCAGATAAAAATATCCTTTTTTGTCGATTTGTTTCGTTTTCAAACGTTGAGAGAAAAACCCAAGAGAGAGAAAACCAGGCGGTGGTCAGACATAAAGGCGACCAAACTCCAACGGAAAATTGACCGGCGACGAAGCTACAATGATGGCATCTAACAGAGTTCAGCAGCGAAGTGGTTCTACGATTAGTTTTCTTCCCCGATCCTTTGAGATTTTTGATGTTGCCTGCCATTCTGATGATATAGATCAGGTTTTATTTGATTTGTTTTTGTTGATTATTTTTGTTTGAAAAGGCTCGGGTAGGTTAGGTTAGGTTAGGGTTTAGGTTTCTGAAAAATGAAGTTTTGTAGACGATGATGTTCTGGGTTTCCGAGCCTTTTTAAAACATTCCCGAGCCTTTTATAACTCTTCCCAAGCCTTTTATAACTCTCCCCGAGCCTTTATAACTGTCCCAGAGCCTTTTATAACTGTCCCTGAGCCTTTTATAACTATCCCCGAGCCTTTTATAATTGTAACCGAGCTTTTTAAAATGTTACCGAGCCTTTATAACAGTCCCAAAACCTTTTCAAATCTCCGAGCCTTTTCATGAGTGTTCGAGCCTTTTAATTATTTATGATTAGGTTAGTTGAATTTTGATTCTCCGAGCCTTTTAATACACCACTCGAGCCTTTTAATACATTATTCAAGCCTTTTAATACACTACACGAGCCTTTTAATGAATTGTTACACATTTCGAGCCTTTTGATACTCTACCCGAGCCTTTTAATACTCTACCCGAGCCTTATAATACACTACCCGAGCCTTATAATAAACCACACGAGACTTTTGATACTCTACCCGAGCCTTTTCATACACTTCCCGAGCCTTTTGAAACGCTACCTCTACCCGAGCCTTATAATACATTACCCGAGCCTTTTAATAAACCACACGAGACTTTTGATACTCTACCCGAGCCTTTTCATACTGAACCCGAGCCTTTTCATACACTTCCCGAGCCTTTTGAAACGCTACCTGAGACTTTCATACACTGCATGTGCCTTTTTATTTGAGCCTTTTAATGTACTTATATGTTTGTTTTCTGTGTTTTCTGTGAATATGTAGACAAAGAAGCAGCTAAAGGATTTGCTTAAAACTCCAGTGGGAGCATGGTACAAGGGAAAACTTGCATAACCATTTCGATGACCTTAAAGATATCGACAACGCCCTTGACAGTGTACCTGACGATCTGAAGATCGAAGACCGACGTCAGTATACCGAGTCGTGTTTTGGTCATTTCCTTCATATGCATCGGGAGATTCATTTTTCTGCTGAAATTGTCTATCGGCTGCTTTTGCATGAGTTACATCACGATGGCCCAGAAGATGAGATGAGATTTTTGTTAGGCAACAAAGAGGTCCGGTTCTCGAAGGTTGAGTTCTACCTAATCACCGGATTGAAGTTCAGAGTGATTCCTGACACGGCGAGCTATGCTGTGGTAGATAATGGCATACATGAGTGGTACTTTGAGGGTCAAGACATTGAGTTTGAAGAGTTGAGAGCAGTGGTACGGAGGTGTGTTTGTCCAGCAGTACGATGCGGTGAAGTTGTGCTTATTGTTTGTGCTCAACTGGATACTGATGGGGGTGGACGAGAGAGATAAAGTCCCATCATGGCAGTTTTGCCTGGTTGAGGACTTGGACGCTTTTGATGCGTTCCCGTGGGGCGCACACGTGTATAGGCGGTCCATACATAGTTTCAAATATGCGTTGGATGGTCGACGAGAGCGGTTCGAACAAAGGCAGCAAGAAAAGGGCACTGATGTACACATCGTCGAGACGTACAACTTATACGGTGTACCGCACGCACTGTTGGTGAGAATTTAAAATTTGAAGCTATACTTTAGTTGATTTTTTTATTTATTTGATTGATGTTGTTATTTATTATCGTACTTATCTATTATGCACATATTTGCTTTTGAGGTTATCCCCGAACTTCGCAATAAAAATTATGGGACCCGCAGGGGGAACGATCTACCCCCCACATATTCTGAAATGGGAGTTGAATAAGTGATCGAGGGGGGAAAAGCTGGATTCCATTTTCACCGAAAGTGTAAGTATTATTGTTGTTAATATGTTCTATTATTAGTATGTACACAATTACACTAATGTAACTCCGATTTCAGATGTTTGCACAGACTTAATTGGTGCCGACGGTTGCTGAGAGGGCTCAATGGTACTACGAAGGCATAGACCTGGGCGGCAGTCTATTTGATTCAGATGCAACTGATATATGTGTTCACCGTCAGAATCCCGAACGATATAAGGCTGCCGGCCCCAGTGACGATGAGGGTCGGTGTTCTGAACCCAGTGAGGATGAGGGTCGGTACTCCGGACCTAGTGAGGAGGGGGGTCGGTATTCCGGACCCAGTGATATGGATGTTTCAGACCAGCAGGGTCGTAGTGGGAGACCCTTGAGGAAGCGTAGGCATGTCCGATTCACTTTGCCCAGACAGCCTCGACCTGAAG
This sequence comes from Acer campestre, assembly GCA_954870605.1. Taxonomy (NCBI): domain Eukaryota; kingdom Viridiplantae; phylum Streptophyta; class Magnoliopsida; order Sapindales; family Sapindaceae; genus Acer; species Acer campestre. The sequence goes on from OX940799.1 coordinate 35,297,310, forward strand.
CTGATTCAGTAGGTGGCGTTGGAGGGCATCCTTAGGTACATCAAAATAACAGAACCGCATTATTTAATTTCAATATAGTGCTCGTTTTAGTACTGATAGAGTTCAAAATCATTTCAGGACCGTGGGTATACTGAACTAATGGTTATATAAAAACCATAACACAACTGTATCGAGCGTGGTTCCAAAAGTCTGAACGATGTTGGAAGACATTAGCAATCAAAAGCTCTTTTCTGATCACCATCATCAACGAGCTCCATTCATTCAACGGTAAAGTCATTTTTAGGACACGTTTGTTTGTTATGTCCAATTTGATAACAGATGCTGCACCTGCGATGGTATTCCTCAAGGATAATTGTGCTGGGACCTTCATTAACCATAGGCGGGTTGGAACACCTCCTGCTATTATATCCTTGTTGTCCACATCTTTTACACGATTGTGTAATTGTCCTCTCCGGAGATGAGGCATGTCGACCCTCCATCGGGCGACCTGATTGTCTCTTCGACTTTGGATTTAAAACCACTCGCGCTGCTATGTTAGATGGCACTACCCATGAAGAAGGATGACCAACAGACATAATAGGAACCGAGTATGCATCAGTAAGTGTTTCTCTCTTGTAGTAGTCCGAACACAGAGATGTAAAATCCAAGTTTCGCTCTCTGCAACAATAAAAATAGTGAGATTTACCCAAACGGTAATATAAATGGTATGACTGTAACTTGTCATATACCTTGCCGCTGTGAGTGCATGTGAGCATGGAAATAAATTCATTTGGAATTTGTTGCATGTGCAAGTCTTCCGGGCTAAGTTAACTATCCACTGTTCTCATTTGTGTTTGACGGAGAATATATTCCAGTCAACTAGATTTACGGTTATATAACTGCACTTCTCGACACGTTTCAAGATCACATGATGTGCAGCGTCGGTCAATTGATGACACATGGACTGTGCAGCTACATGACGATTGTGAAACCACTTTTGTAGCATATTCCTAATGAACTCTGCCAGTGTCATCAGTGGCAGTTGCCGTGCGAATTTTAGGCATGAGTTTATGCATTATGCAACATTTGTGGTCATCAGCCTGTACCTTCTTTGGAGACAGTGTATGCGGGACCACTTGTGTGGACCAGCAGCAATGACATAATCGAATGCACCCTTGTACAACTTACGTAACTCCTCCATGTGGCGATTATACTTTATTTCACTGTAGGACCTAGATGTTGCATCCATTATGTCGGCAACATCCTTTCTGTGGAATCGCTTCTTCATATTTTCACCAAAATGCCAACAACATATGGTATGGTGGGTTGCATAAGGGAACACTTTAGAAATCCCTGCTTCAATGCTTGCATGACGATTGGAAATAAAAACCAAATCATCTATATGACCAAGGGCACCCCTCAAACATTCAAAAACCATTCCCATGAAAGGTTATTTTCTGAGTCACCGTATCCAAAGGCAAATGGATACACCTGTTCATTTCCATTTTATGCAGTTGCAACAAACATTGTACCCCCGAATCTCCCCTTCAAATGGGTACCATCAACTGCAATCACATGATGCATACACCTCCGGAAACCTCTAATTGAGGACCCTAACGACATGAAAAAGTAGAGGAATTTACCATCGTCTGTGCACTGTAAGTCAGTGATTGTGCTAGGATTTTGCCCTTCCAAAATGCAAAAGATAGCAGCAGTTGGAAAGTTTCTTCATGCATTCCATAGGTCAATGACAATGCATATTGCAGGGCATCATGTGCCTTATTGTACATGATTTGGATGCCATATATTGTTTTCATATCGGCGATTATGTCCTTCGGACGCATGAGACGACCATTGTATTGTTGAAGTCTAGGTGCAACCACTTCTCCGATTATGACTGCACTTGCTTGTCGGTGGCGACGGTGAATCTCCTCCAAGGGACAACTGTGTTCGTTCACAAAACTTCTGACTTGGAAGTAAGTCCCTTCATCTCTCCTCACAGCTCTTAATTTCCACTTACACCCATCAATGATGCAAACTAGATGTAACGTTGTCTTATTAGATCTTTTCACCTTCCATTCAAATTTCTGCCGCATTGAAAAAAGGCCAACGAGCCTTTTCAAATCCTTTTTACTTGGAAAAAATTGACCTTTATAAATCATGCTTCTAGGTTCTTACGATACCAAGGTGCTGCTTCTACCAATACCAAATGAGTATGAATCTGCTCCGGGAATAACCCATGTTGTCACATTATCAGAATCATCCCCAATTACATTATGCCGGACCTTGGAAGTCCCAGGCATATCTGGTGCAGAGCAACTAACTCCTTCTACACAACTTCCACGTCTTTGAATTTGTGCAGGCTTTTCATCCACATTTTCTTGATTATCAACTTGTACATTATTTGTCTCATTATCCACCTCATGGTTCTGCTCATTGTATTGCTAATTGTATTGCTCAATTGGACAACCAAACACATCGCCAAATTTAGGTTCAACTACATTTGCATGGTTGACCGCTACCGATGGGACACCGCACACGTTTTCCCCATCTTCCATGGTAGGGATGGGAATGGGGGCCCAATGGGGCGGGGGAGGGTCCCCCCACCCCCACCCCCATTCCTAAAACCTCCCCCCAACCCCGCCCCCAAACCCCGTTTGTGGGAATTGGGGATGGGGGTGTTTGGGGGGAGGTTTCCCTGCCCCCACCCCCGTCCCCCATTTTCCCTATTTCCCCTATTTCTAATCCTAAAATTTTTCAATCTGAAATCCGAAATTTAGAATTTAGAATTCGAAATTCGATTGGACCAAACTTTTGTTTCACCCTATTTCAATATCCAATCAAATAATTAACAAAATATACAATCTAAAATATATAATTGATTTAATTTAATCCAAAATTAATACAAATAACTATAATAATATAGTGTTAGTGTATTACACATAAAAGTCTAAAAAAATTTAAAGCTTTGATTTTTTTTTTTAAATAAAATTAAATATATATAAATAAATAAATAAATAAATAATATATGGCGAAAATTGGGGATTTGGGGCCCCATCCCCACCCCCATTTAGAAAATGGGGGAATGAGGAAATGGGGTGGGGGGAGGTGAACCACCCCCCCCCCCCCCAATATTTAGGTTTTGGGGGCAAAATTTACCCCCAAATGGGGGCGGGGCCCCGTGGGGGTGGGGCCCCATGGGGAAAATTCTCATCCTTATTCGGTGGCACTCTTTTGGGTGAACACTTGGTTGCTACCAGAATATGATCCAAATTGTTGGGTATTTTTATAAGGAGGAATATCATTCTCTATCACATCTCTAGTTGTCCTCTCTGTTAGACTGACACATACTTGAAGGATCACCCGATCTTCCCCTAGCATAAATTGAACATCATCGTCATTTCTTATAAATGTGTAACATGTACTACCAGGAACGATTGATATTGATGCTAAATCAACATTGAATTTGTTTACATCATACTTGACAATGATATGCACGATCACCACCAATTCTTCGTAAGTCATATTTCTTGACACATACATTCCTTGGTTATCGGATCCAATAAACTTCTGACTTCCGTCGGGTAACTGCTCCAATCAACTGTTGTAAGATATTACTATTCTAACCCGATTCATGATGCTGTCAAATTAATCATCACAAACCATTAATAAAAACTCATGACTACAAAATATTTTCTTTCATATATTACATTCACAAAGGCTCGGGTGAGGATATTGAAAAGGCTTGGAGAAGACATGGAAAGGCTCGGGAAAAACATTACATGGAAAGGCTCGGGGAAGACATTACATGAAAAAGCTCGGGAAAGACAAAAGGCTCGGGTAAGGCATGAAAAGGCTCTGTTAAGGCTTTAAAAGGCTCGGGTAAGGTATCAAAAGGCTCAGAGAAGGCTTCAAAAGGCTCGGGGAAGGCTTCAAAAGTCTCGGGGAAGACATTGGGTGAAAAGGCTCAGAAAAGGCTTCAAAAGGCTCGGAGATCAAAAAAAAAAAAATACTCGGATAACATATGAAAAGGAACAAATGAAAATGTGAACAAATTCAAAGAAGAATTGGGAAAAAATATTACCTTATTGAACCGAAGCACGTCGGTGGTTTATAAGTTAAAGAAAAAAGTCGAGGTAACGTTGAACTTTTATTTGCAGAGAGAGAGAGAGAGTTACTAAGTTAAAACTAGTGGAGAGAGAAAAGTACAAAGAGAATAACTAACATAAACTCAAATCTAAGGGCAATTTTGGTGGTTCACCATAATAGGTGCCTTTTAAACTTAACTTATTAAACGACTGACAATGTCACCAACTCCCTTTTAAAAGGTGACATTTCTCACCATTTCCACTATATAATATAACTTTACTTTTAATGAAAAAGTAATAATATGATATATACTTATTTTGATCCAATCACAAATTGTACCAAACATATGACAAATACTAATTTGTTATTCAATTTTCATTCGATTATTAGGGACTGAGATTATTTCAATCCTAATTTCTCTCAACAGGATTGAAGAATCCAAATTCATTGGGCCCACTGTAATCCCACATGTATAAATATATTAACAAAATATTTTATTAAATAAACATATTACAAAATTGAAACATATTTAAATTTATTAAAAAATAATATAAATCTATATTTTAAAAATATTTTTGGATATTATTACTTTAATAATATATAAATTAAAAAAATTATTTTCTTTAAATACATATTTCAATAATTTATTATTCAATTTCAAAATATTATCAAATTAAAAATATTATTATATTTAGTTCAATCTCATGTTTCACCAAATAAAACATAATATTAATTTAGTTAAGTCTCATGTGTCTCATGTTTTTGCTAATATAGTTATTTATTTAATCCAATCCAATTACATCTATTCTTAGTTCCATCTTAATCCCATCCCATCCCATCCCATCCCATGAAATAGTCTAATTCAATCGGTGTGCCAAACGGTGCCCAGATGTATTGTAGGCTTGTAGGTTTGTAGGCTTGTAGCAAGACCCAAAAATAAAATAATAACAAAACAAGTTTCCAAAAGATACATATTAATAAACTTTTATCATGGAATGTTTTCCCAATCGTGAACTGACTCTCATTCCTACAAGCAACAAGAATTTCCGTACACTCTCTCTCTCTCTTTCTCTCTCTCTCTATATATATATATATATATATTTATATGTAGTTGTAGTTTAGGCAGTATCTTAAGGGTCATTGTTAAATTTCTCCGTTGAAAGTTTGTTTCTTGTTTCTTGCTCTGGAAGTTTCATGGAGGACTTCACTGCTGCATTTTCCTATAAAGCTCCTGACTCGAGAAGATCAAGAAGGGATGATTCAGGAGGTATTAAAAGGCTGTCCCTGTCTTCTCTTTCTCTCCAGAATAATATCTGGAGTTGGAGCCCTACTGGTGGGATTGATGGGTCTAGTTCTTTAATGTCTGATATCGACAGAAGAGGAACCCTCCAAGGGAATTCGATGCCTGTTCCTGCACCCCTCTGCTATTATGGAGGAGGAAAATCAGGTAACCTTTCAGAGTTTCAGTTTTTACATTCTTTGTACTAAAATTCTTTCAATGTATTCTACTCTACCACTTGTGTTTGATTTTATTTTTGTATGGATTTTTTTATGTCTGTGTAAGATTTGTTTTGGGCAAATGATTATTTGAATGGGTATGGTCCCAATTCTCAACACACAGCAACCATGAGGGTGAGTTCTGGTTCTGGAGCATCATCATCCGCCCAAGAAACCCTTTTGGGGCATCATACAACAGCAAGAAGTAGTCCTATGTTGAATTTGGGCTCGTACAATAATGGTATGGCGAGTCGAAGAGCTTTCAATTTCAACCTAATTATTAGCCATCAACAACCAAGCCTCAACAGTTCTGATATTCTTCGGTTGGGTATGGACAAGTCAGGTTCTCTGTCCCTTCAAGAAGCACTATCTTGGAAGAATATGAGGGTCACAAATAAGATATTTGAGGCGGTCATGGTGCATGTTTTTGATCTGATTAACAACCAATATGGGCATCATCTGTTTATAAAGCTAATCGAATCATGTAATGGGGATCAGCTACAGCGGATTATAGTGAATGTAACCGTGCAAAATGATTTGTTTTACAATGCATCAATCAATACAAATGGGTAAATCCCAATCTTCAATCATCTCTTAATCTGTTTTTGATGCTTGTAATTACTCTGGACTAATGTCATTACTTTGTTCTTGTGGCAGTTCACAATCAATTAAGAAGCTGATCACACTGCTAGCAGGATCGCCTCTCATTTCTTTTGTTATAATTGCTTTATGCAGCAGATTGAAAGAAATAATGAATGACAAAATAGGAAAATATGTTGTTATGCAGTGTTTCGAGACTCTTGATGATGAGCAAAATAAGGTATTCTTTGTTTCGATTCAAGTTCGATTCCATTTACAAATTATTTTTGATTCAATATGTCTTGCCTTGCCTTGTTTGGTTCTAGTTACTATATGAAGCAGTCATCAACAACTTTCGAGGTATAGCTGTGAATGCTCAGGGATGTATCTCCTTGGGCGATTTAATTAACAACGTGAGAGGTCCGTTCAGACAACAACTCCTGAATTTAGTCTTTGATCATTTAACATTCCTCTCAAAGGATCCTTTTGGGTAAATAGCATCACACTTCCAACACGAATCATTTATGCAGTGTAATGATCCTGTTGTTTAACTTTAAATGAAAAACCTTGCAGGAACTATGTTGTGCAGAGAGTCATAGGACTTCAAAATCCGGACTTGACTGACAAAATATGCTCTGAGCTCCAAGGCAAGTATGTTGAACTTTCCATGCTAAAATGTGGCAGTCATGTAGTTGAGAAATGCTTGAAGTCTCCAGGGATGGCGCGTTATGTAGTCATGGATTTCCTGAGCAGCGACAAGCAACTTTTGCAGGTTGCCAGGCATAAATATGGAAACTATGCAATTCAAACAGCACTGAAGGTCACCAAGGTAACAATTTTATAGCTTCAAATTGTATGTTAGTTGGAAATTGAGTCCAATTGATTTCTCCAACTTTCAATATATCTTACAGAGTGAACATAGTCCCCTTCATCAAGATCTTCTGTTGAAGCTCCGCGGTCTCAAGGCTCTCCAAGTTGGACATGGGAGGATTGTGTACAATTTGATTGTCAATGGAGTTCCAATTAAGCAGGATAGATAAATATCAGAACTAACCGATTAGTCTACAATTTATATATTTGTTAGCTGAATAAGGTCCTTTTAATTCTGTATTAAGGGAGGTTCCAAGTCAGCCATTTCCACAAATTGTGAATGGTGTTTGTTTTTGGTTCTTCTTGCTCTAGTGTGGAAGTAGGGGGTTCTTTCTGATGATCAAATTGAGTTATGTTTTGTAGGGGTTGTTTCTGGTCATCAAATTGAGTTTATGTTTTCTTCTTACTATGCTGTAAATTCTGAATGGTTATAATTAATTTCAATTTAGCTAATGTTGTTGTTTTAATTAATTTTGGAAACTTCAAAGCTGCTTTTTGATATTGCCATTTGCCAACTTCACGTCCCTTTGCATCTGATTCCAATTCAAACGGAAACAAGTTGTTCCCGGCAGCCAATTTCAAACCCAGTGAAAAACATAGCAGCTGCAACAGCTAAAGACATCTCATCATATAGTTCGGAGTTTAATTAATTTTATATATATTAAAAAAAAAAAAGTATTTTCAGCACAAGAATGTTAACAAAAATAAAAAATGATAATTTTGGCAAAAGTTGCGGTGTCTTTAAAATTTTTTAAATGTAAATCTCAATAATGGAGTGTTATTAGAAATAGAGTGTCAAAAGAAGAAGAAGGGAAAAAAAAAATAAAAGCTTCTCCTTATAATCCATAAATCATCTATTTACACTCCAATTTAATTGTTTTTATTTATGACAATTTTAACCTGAATTAAAATTACTAAATAAGACAAAAATTCTAAAGACATCAAAACTAATTAAATTATTAAAAAAGAAATTTTCTTTCCTAAATCATTAGTTAAATATTACGTATTAAACTATCTCTCCTAAATCTGTTATTACCATGTTAAATACTCTCTCCTATATTACCATATCATATATTACCATATTAAACACTCTCTCATAATTACACCATCTCCATTTTTCAAAAATAAAAAATAAAAAATCCTATCTCCATACTTTTATCAATCAACTAGGAAGCACGGATACTTCATTTAGTGGAGGTAACTCGTATCGAACTCGTATCCAGTTCCGATACTTCCCGGATACTCCAGGATACGTATCCGATACACCAAATGGCGTATCCGTTGACTTTTTCACAAGTTTGACCGAAGGATACTTAGAGGATACTTTAGGGATACTTGGAGGATACTTGGAGGATACTTGAGGGATACTTGGAGGATACGTTTTGGCCTTTTGGGTAATATTATAATTATTTTAGTATAAAACGGGGTCAAATTATAATTTCAAAATATTAGGGGTCAAAATAAAATTGTAAAGAAATTTTGGCTTTGATTCCATGGACATGGAGAATAACGGGATACTTGAGATTACAAACCTTTCACTTGATGAACCAGAGTTAGATGCCGAATTATCTAGATCCTTTAACAATGTGAATGATGATAATGAAGTTAATTAGGAATTTAGTATCTATTTTATGAGTTTATTTTATGTATTATTTGGATTTTGTAATATACTATAACTTATGTGACGTATGTTTTATTTGGATTTTCAATTTTGTAATATGTTATGACCTAATTTGGATATTGTAATATGTTACATTGTTATGACTTAGGTTGTTATGTGACATGTTTTATTTGGATGATTGGATATGAATATGTTTTGATTTTTGAATGAATTATCAAATATCCTTTTATATATTCTTATTTTTAAAAAATATAAATATATATTATTTTAATTGACGTATCCTGCCGTATCCGTATCCTAGTTTTTTGAGATTTGCCGTATCCTCGTATCGTGCCGTATCCGTATCCCGTATCCGTATCCGTATCCGTGCTTCCTTGTCAATCAATCATTGATCCTCCTCCTCCTCCTCGTCATCGAAGCTCGTCGATGGATGGTGCTTGATCTGCTCAGATCTGCGTTGATGCTCGTCGTGATTTGGGAATGACTTGAAGGGTTTGTGTGATTGAAAATTGAAGAAGAAGATTGGGATTTGGGATTTGGGATTTGGGGATGAATTGAAGGGTTTGTCTTGTGTGATTGAAAATTAAAGAAGAAGAAGAGGTGGTGTGACTGAAAATTGAAAATTGAAGAAGAAAAGGTGTGATCAGTGATCTACGTGAAGAAAGAAGAAGAACATAATTTTTTTTTTAAATGAGGTGGGTCCCACAGTGGGAATCAGATGGAGGGGCATCTGAAACCCACCTGTTGGGGTGGGAATCAGATTACCCCCTTGGAGGGTAATGTGATTCCTATGGGATTCACATTCCTGAAAATCTGAAAATGCAAACCTAGTAACAAACATGAGAATCCTATCAGATTCTCATTTTCATGCTAAGATCACCCCATATCAAACGGCTCCTAAGAGTCTTGTATACCTAAGAGTTTCCAACAGATAAGAATAACAATCATTATAATTAATGGTGATTTAATTAAATTCATAATGGTGGCATTGGTTACTTAAGAGCTTCCTAGAAATATTAATAATCATTATAACCATAGGTGATTTAAATAAAATCAAATTCATTTTAATTATTTTTTAAAAGATCTTGAAATAGATGTAAATATATAATTTAATACCAAAGCTTTCTCATGGCGACACGTGACGTTGTGAGAGTCAGCTTTTATATATTATATAGATTTGTATTATGGTAAAATATGTAGATCTATCTATATTCAGTTTAAACTATAAGTTTGAAAGCCCTCAATGACATAATTCAGCTGGTAGATGAACGAGTTTGAGGCTTGGGTAAATAACTCCCAAGTTAATGATTCGAATCCTACCAATGATAAAAACTTCAAAAAAAATACCTGATCTAAATATCTTTATAGATAGATACCTCAAAAAAAAATAAATAAATAAATAAATAAATAAATAAAACTTGTTCTTTGAAGTAATTTTTATAGCACACATATAAGATTATATATAAGAAGTCTATATTCTAAATTACAAGCAAGCTTTCATAGCTCAGTTGGTTAGAGCACCCGTTTAGTAAGCGGGAGGTCTTGAGTTCGACTCTCAATGAAAGCACCTATTAATTTTTCCAGTCTGCTTTTGTCAAAGTCAGCAACAAACCAAAGACACAAAATGGATTGCTTTGTCATGTTGATTTCAAATTTCTTTTTACATCTTTCAAGAATACCCACACAATCCTTTTTGCTGTACAATACAGTAGTGATTCTGCCATTTCATCACAAGATTAAAACATTATATGCTTCAAAAAAGAAATACATTATAATAGCAGACTATTCATGATCAGTTTCATATCAAAGAAGTTCTACATCTAGTTTGGTTGTATCCAAATCAATGCCGCAATAGCTGGTGAATCAGATGATGTTATCTTCTCCCCTTTGAGCATGGTTGGATCTGACAAACATCCACAATTGCTACATATTTCATGAAGGCAGAAGGCTATATATAACCTGTATGCAAGCGAAATCCGAACAGATATAAGTCAGTTTCAAGAGCCTTAAATCGAGAAGTACAACAAATGATAAATTTAATTAGGAACAGACCTGCTTTGAAGTTTTCTAGCGAGCTCTTAGAAGTGTTGTTTCAAACCAACCAACCATTTTCTCCTGCATAAATAAGCTTGAATGTCCATCTTGTAGACATATGACAAATCATTCTTCCGAGGAGCAAACTTGTCCGATAAAATCAGGCAAAACCCACGTACCTTCAAGGGTTACTGAAAATTCATTCAAAGATGCGGAATACAAGTATGTGAACCTCAATTATAACAGAATGGTAGAGAAACAAAGCTTACAAGCTTAGAAGACCAAAGGAGATGCCATTTTCGAAAAGCACAAGTTTCCTTTTAGTCACCAAAACTGAGCATAGGTGAAGTTCTGATTCTCCTTATTAATCTCTTTTACAAATCTACTAACCAAGATATACCAAGTAGTATCATTAGGTACAAAACCATTCTCGACTCCTTTATATAAAATTAAACAAGCATCATCAACCAGGCCCTCCTTGCAGTGCCAACTAATTAAAGTGTTATAAGTAATAGCATCGGGATAGATTCCTTCAGATTGTAGTTTATCAAAGAGATTCAAAGCCTTCTGATTGAAACCCATCTTACATAGTCCATTTATCAGGCTGTTATAGGTGACTATATCCGGGGTCAAGCCTCGATGAATCATATCCCTTAGAAACTCAACTGCAGCATTCACTTTCCCAGTTCTACAGAGGCCATTGATCAATATATTGCATGAGATATTACTGGGAGTAATTCCGTTCGCCATCATTTCTTCAAACAACCCCAATCCTTTATCAACAGCCCCGGCATTGCAGAGTGCCTTTATCAGACCATTATAGGTAATTTGATCAAGAGGGCATCCTCTAAATAACATATCATTTACAAGATTAAATGCTTCCTGGATTGCATCTCTACTTAAAAAAGCATGGATTAATGTGTTGTACGTTACGGTGTTGGCAATTACACCCTCCAATAACATATCCTGATACAGTCCTAAAGCCTCTTCTATCTTTCCGTCCTTGCACAGACCAGATATTAGAGAATTCAATGTATATATGTCAGGCTTACATCCCTTGCTGGGCATTTCACCAAAAATTTCTAGAGCTTGATTGACCTTACCAGCCCTGCTTAGAGCACATATAAAGCAATTGTATCCCACTGTGTTCAAACTAATTCCCTTAGCTGACATCTCATTTACAATATCGCTAGCTTTGTCTAGTTGGCCTTCCTTGCAGAACGCATCAATCAAAATGGTGTACGTGATAACATTAGGGTCACAACCCTTCATTGCCATCTCATCAACCAATTTAACAGCTGAACCTAAATGCCTCTTCTTACAAAGTCCACTTATCAATATGTTAAACGTAAAAACATCAGGTTTACAGCCAGTGTTCAACATGCCTTCATATACAATAACCTTGGCCTCATCAATACGTCCGGTTGTCACATAGCCATTAATCACAGTGTTAAAGTGCACAACATTTGGACATGGAAGTTTGTTCAACAATGCCCTTGCTTCATCAACTTGCCCTGTTCTACACAACCCACGCATTAAAACTCCATATGTTATGTCATCAGGTGTGAAACCCCGGAGAAGCATCCTATCAACCAATTTTGCTGCCTCATGAATCCGATTGACCCTGCAAAGGCCATGGATGACATCATTGAAGGTTTGCACATCAGGTGTACAGCCCATCAAAAACATTTCCTCCAAGAGCATCAAAGCATCATTCACTCTGTTCCTCTCGGAAAATGCATGTATTAAGGTCTGGTAAACCACAGAATTCGGGACACACCCATGTTTGGTCATATCCCTTAGCATCAAGCATGCAGAGTCCACTTCATTAACCATACAAAGTGCTTTCATCACGACTCCGAAAGTATATACAGTCGGCGAAACACCCTTACTCAACATGTCATAAAACACATTCGGCGCAACCTTATGACAACCACCGGCCACCAGTATATCCAACACCACATTATAAGACTTAAAAGTAGGTTCACAATTATACACACTCATCATATCCAACAACAACGTAGTAGCCTGTCCAGGGAACCCTTCTCTCTCATAATACTTCATAATCAAAATGAAGAGGGACTCTCTAAAAACAATACCCTCTTCTTTCATTTGCAATAACAAACTATCTATAACCTTAAACTCCCTATTCACACCAAGTTTATCTATCAACACATAGTACACATCAAATGTGTGACAATAACCCTTCTGAGAACCTGCCTTATTGAACAACTCCATGGATGTGACCACATCCGGAGACAATTCAAGTAGTTTACATAACTGACAAGGTGTTATTCCAGGGAGAGACTTTCTCAACTCATTGAGATCAAACGGTTTAAGCAATCTCTCCCACTCGTTTTCATAATCAGATTCATTGCTTTGAAGTACACAAGTGTTGTCACAATCACTAGTGGAATTGCTAGAATACCCAGATGAGAAAAACACAAAAGGAGGGGTTTTGATTAGAGATTTTAGCAGGGTTTTGGTCATAGTCACAGGTCTTTTTAACATAACTCTCTCAAACTTAAAAAAGGAAAAACAAGTTTGCAGAAACAGATACTAACCCGAGTCAAAAATCCAAACTATGAAGCGAAACGGCCATGACACTTGATAAAGTTTGAAGCTAGGAGCCTACATGATGAGTTAGTTTCTTCGTTCTTTGTTGTTGTGATGGTGGGCGTCAATCGGCAACAGACGGGTCACCGACGAATCGGTGGTTGTCGGCTGTATAAAACACAAATGTGAACTGCGGTTTTGTGTTTTAAGTTTAGGGAGAATTGTAAATAAACCCCAACTTTTGATACAATGGCAAATAAAACTCTCTAGTTTAAAATATCATTAAAAAAACCCATACAATTAGTTGACTGTTCTTTACCATTAATTGTCTTTAATTAAATTTAATAAGACAATTACCAAATAAATCATGGACTTTTTTTAAAAAAAATTCCAAGTAGGAATACTAGAAAAGTAGGACACATGTATATAAAACACTCCGTGTTTTTTTTTTTTTTTTGGTTTTATATGTTTTCAACTTTTTGAAAATAAAAAACAATAACAGAGAGCTTTTTTGGTGTTTTCAAACGGTAAAACAAAAAACAGATCTCGTAAAACGTAGCAGAACACCCCCTGAGGTTCTAGGAATTGAATAAGTGGAACATTACTCAACTCAATCTCCAGTCTCTACCTTTCCAATAATGTTTAGACAATGGGTTAGGGGCTTCGGAATGGAGCATGCCCAATAATAACCCCATTGCCTAAACATTTACTCCTAATAACAATTCTCATTCAAACATGAAACATGTGTAGTAATTAATGATCACAAGAATACATTCCAGTTTCAAATTTCTCTTTCTTTTTTACACAAGCATGAAGTACCCAAAGATGAATATATTCCTTACCACTAAATCCCACAAGACAGATATGATCCTAGACGCCACCAAACCAGACTACACATCAACATATAACAGGTTCAACACAGTGTTGCAAGAAAATTTAGATTCCAGCTAACATAAATACTTCAACTATAAGAGCGAGCCGCACTGAGCTTTTTGAGATTCCAGGACAATTCTTGCTGCTTCTACGACCACTTGTCCACTTACATAGTGCTGTCGACATACAGGCATGTAGATATCAGACCCTCCTATAAGTTCTGTCTGTGTCTCCTCCGTCTTCCTTAAGGTAAAATAAGCACGTTTCCCACAAAATTCGCATCGAGCGGTTAATTTGGTCACAGAATCGGCAAGAGGAATTATATCTAACACGGAACCAAAGCTCCTTCTGCAAACAATATTTCTCACTATATTAATAATGAATTGATAGAATTCCAGAGACAAATAATGAGAGCATAAATACATTAATAATATACCTCAGATAATCACCATCTAGCCCAGCAACTATTACTGTTTTTCCATCATGATCAGCAGCTTCACGACAAAAATCATAGAGGTCTTCAAAGAATTGAGCTTCATCAATGCCTATAACATCTAGCTGTCACCATGTACCGGCCATGTGTGCATATTAAACAAGGTGCATTTGTATAGAGAAAGCTTATGTGAAAGATATTACCAAAATAGAAATAGCTATATAGCACAATCAGAATTTAGGATTTGGAAGCAGCCATTTTTCAAACATTTTTTTATTTTTATTCTACAGTCTAAGAACTGAGCAATGGGACACAATGAGAACTACTTGTTATAAAATATATATTAAATTGCAGTATCATTTTTCATAACAAAGAGCATTCATTTTCACAATGAGATACCTGATCATAAGCATCAGGACCAAATTTTTGTCTGAATGATGACAAATTGGCCAATGCACAACACGGCAATTTCACCCCATCATGTGTAACAACTGAATCCAACCCGTATCTTGTATCCTTGTTGGATTTTATCATTGCCACACTTCTGCATAAGAGGTACATGAAAAGGAAATGAAATAGTAAGAATAAATCCCAAATTACTTAATATTTTACTTAAAACTAATTAACAAGCAACATCCAGCTGTATAAAACAAACAATCAAAAACAAAAATCAAGCAACGACTCAAAACTCCTTCAGTCACTGAATAAGGTATCATGGCAACAAAGTTAGGCAATGACTAAAAACAATAAATTATCAAGAATCTCAAAGAAGAGGGAAAAAGTCCTTTGAAGTAATGCAACCTGTCTTGCCCTCAACCAGTGACATTAGTTTTAAGGCACAAAGGGAAGTTGAGTTGAAACATCCACATGCAATTGTTTGCTGCTTCCCAACTTGAATCGTTAACATGGCTCTGGGGCTCCTATACAGAAATATGTGTCAGAAGAGTCTTCAGCTGCCAAGGCAAGTTGCATCTGAATAAGCTTGAAAACTGCCTAACAGAACTTGGTAGCCTGATGATTGATTACTTCAGGACATCAAGGAGGTCAACAAGCACATACTTGCAATCTGATGAAATCCTGACAACTGAACTCCCCATCATTGCCTTCTCTTGAGTTCAAACAACATGACTTACTGAAGATTAAGAAAATCCCCCATTCAGACATCTAAGGCCCTAACTTAAACTGTAATATCGGCAGTTCTTATGTTTCTCTTCTGTTATTCAAGTATCTATATAAATATTATAAATAAAATTTTCAAATTTGAACATTCTTCTTCAACCCCACACCTTTTTCGTTTTCTCTTTTAATTCCTTAAGAATATGATATATGATAAGCGGGACAAGTTGTGATTGCCTAGTTGGGTAACTCTAGAAAAACATGTTTTATGTGCCTTAGATATATGAGAGTCGCAACATTCTATATATTTTTTGACAGCTCTAAGATTGAAGCATCTTTGGCTTTAAGAAACCGCAAGTACCCAGCTTGTTTACATTCGTAAAGAAAGTGAAATGCATAGGAAAAGGAAGTGAATTCAACAACTTCAACTAGTCATCACTGAAGTTAGGAACATAGCCAGCATCCTTTAAAATGCAAGTCATTTCCTTAATCATCTCATAGGTCTCCTCAGAATGTTTATGAGATTTATCACCCATTAAGAAGAAGTGGACAACCCCTTGAAGTTCAACCCTGCTATAACCAGGCTCCTTAATCACCCCTAAATCCCTCATTGTACCCCTAATCTCAGCAACATTGTCCCAGGACCCGACAGTGGCATATGCATTAGCTAGAACCACATACTTCCCAGCATTTCCTTGTTCCAATTCAAAGAACTTCTCTGCTGCAAGCTTAGTCAGGTCTATGTCTCCATGAATTCTACATGCCCCAAGCAAAGCACCCCATACCACAGAGTGTTCCTTACAGGGTGAGGTCAGAACAAACTCGTAAGCCTCTTGTAACCTCCCAGCACGCCCTAGAAGATCAACCATGGCTGCATAATGTTGCCCTCTAGGCTGGATTCCATAATCCCTTGTCATGGATGAGAAATAATCCCAGCCTTCATTGACTAGGCCTCCATGGCTACAAGCAGAAAGGACAGCTAGAAAAGTAACGTAATTTGGTCTGAAACCTTCATCTTTCATCCTATGAAATGATTCCAAAACTTCTACGACTCTTCCATGCTGACCATACCCAGATATCAAAGCAGTCCAGGTAACAACATTTCTATTTAATAATTTATCAAAAACTTGATGCCCATCAGATATACTGCTGCACTTAAAGTACATATCCACGAGGGCACTATTGACTACGACATTTTCACTAATATGGCACTTTATCATGAAACCATGGGCTTGTTTCCCTAGCTCCAACATAGCCAAGGCGGCACAAGCTCTGAACACCGACGCAAAGGTATATTGGTCTGGTGTCAAACCATTTTCTTTCATCTTGTAATAATAACTCAGACCAACTTCTTCAAACCCCTTTTGCACATATCCAGCAATCATTGCATTCCAAGAAATCAAACTTTTATCCTGTAACTTATCAAACAGAACATGAGCAGTAACCAAATCCCCTGATTTTGCATACAATATCAACAATTTGGTCTTTAAATACTCATTGGGAACATACCCAATAATAACCATTTGTGCATGGATTCTTCTCCCTAGTTTGTAATCTTTCCTGAATAAGCACTCTTGCAACATAAGAGCATACGTCCCATGATCCGCTTTCAATCCCATTCGCCATAATAACCCAACAGCTTCACTTAACCTCCCCGAAAAACAAAGACCCTTCAATGTTTTATTCAATTGGACGAAACTCTTGCGCTGCTCGACCTGAAAGCTGGGAATACCTCACCAGTGACAATCCCATCCAATCATGGAAAGGAAACATTTTGCCATTACATCAAATAAATTCTAAGAAAAAATTAGAGCTTTTAAAACAAACAACAAAATTGCAAAAATATATTTTCCAAGTAACTCTACAACTCTCCATTTTAACTCAAACATGATATAATAAAAAATAAAATAAAAAAAGCAGCATCCCATGAACAATACAATCAAGTTCAGGCCAAAACCCCATGTCACACGACATTATAAAAAAGTCAAATCACAAGTCCAAAACAGAAAACAAAAGCAAAAAAGAGGCAACCAAACCTGCCCTTTTCGGTCTCAGCTTGGATCCTCCGGAGAAGCGTGGTCGTTTTGCCTGCAAACATGGGTCCCACAATCACGTGAATCTCACCTGACGAAGAAGAAGAAGACGCTTCTGTATGCAAATACCGATTTTGGAGCGAAACAACCGGGAATCTGGGTGAAGCCATAATGGGTTTAGTACAGAAAAATTTCAGGTTTTGTACATTCTTTGTGGAGTTGCAAAGATTGGATTTTGATGCAAAAGGAGAGATTTTTGAGAGGTTGAGAGACATGGGTGTGAATGAAAATGGTGGGGCTATCAGAGCCTTCATTTTCGTGACAGTTAACATGTGTTTACCTTCAATTTGAGAGAGAGAACCAAAAAAGGAGTTTTTTTTAAGGGTTTTTGATTGTTAAAAAGAGAGATTTTTCATGTTTGGCTAAAAAATTAGGGTTTAAGAGAGAAACAGAGGTTTAAGGATGTCAGAGAAATGGTGGGGCTTATTATTTATTTGTTATTTATTTTGACTAAAATATATATATATATATATATATCACCAAATGACAACGAACTCTTTCATTCATGTAAGTTTTTATGAGATTCGTGAATTAATATGTAATAAGTTATAAAAGTCCCCTTAATTTTTTATCTAAAAAAAAAAAAGTTCCCTTAATTTCTGATTGAATAAATAAATAAAAATAAAAGTAGTTTCTTTAACTTTGATTAGATGAGAGGGAGACTGGGAGAGAGAGAAAGGCAGTAGGAATCAGGAGACAAATGAACCCACTTCCTGCATAATTATTATCTTCCCATGTGAAATAATCAAGTTTGTTTGTGTGCACACAGCACATTTCACTTGATGGCTCTCTTTATAGTATTTTCTCTTCATTTACCTCCCAAAGCAATTAATTTTAAACCAAGTCAATTAATCGATAAAAAAAAAAACAAACAAACAAGGTTGTCAAGATTAGAGGTGACCACGGTTCAGTTAAACCGTCGGTTTTGTCCGCGGTTTAACCGGAACCGGAATGGCCAAACCGGAACCGGAACCGAAACCGGCGGTTTGGAAACCGGCGGTTTGGAAACCGGCGGTTCCGGTTTTGGTTTTGGTTTTGGTTTCGGTTTGGGATTCCTCCAAACCGTCCGAAACCGGCGGTTTATAAAAAAATAAAAATAAAATAAAAATTCAACCAATCAAAAGTTGCCACGTGGCACTTTTTTTTTTTTTTTTTGAAAAACCGCCCAAAACCGTCCCAAACCGTCGGTTTTGAAACCGAAACCGAAACCGGAACCGCCAAACCGGCGGTTTGAAACCGGTAACAAACCGGCGGTTTGAAACCGGTAACAAACCGGTTTTTCCGGTTTCGGTTTCGGTTTTAGGTGGTTTCAAAACCGAAACCGGCGGTTTGGAACCGAAACCGGAACCAAACCGAACCGGGGTCACCTTTAGTCAAGATTCATGTTTGATAGGTTTAGTTTGAATCGGTAAAATCTGTTAATTAATGTCTTTTCATTTCTAAAAACACAAAAATAAAAAGGATCCCAAAATACTTGCACACAATTACAATTCCAACAAATGTATGTATAAAGAAAGTTGACAAAAATAGAATGGAATAAAATAAAAAGCTTAGATTAGAATGTGTTTGATAATGGTATGAGAATATAATTAGCTGTATAGTATATTAAACCAACATTAGCTGGCTAACAAGAGAACATACTTTGTGGGAAAGGCATTTTGGTTCCACTATTGTTTATATTTAAATTATTTTCTAAGGAACGTTTTAGATTTTAAAATCAAGATGAAGCTCCACCTATCTAAATCACACATATATATATCTATATATATATATATATATATATTGAAGCTTTCAAATTGATAGGATTTGAATGACTAACTTGAGAGTCATGAGTCATTTACCTAAACCCTAAACTCGTCCATCTTCCAACTGAGCTACGCTCATAGGGACAGCTTATAAGCTATATTTGATTACAAATAATTAGTAGGATACACTAGGTGTACAAATTTGAAGAATATGTACAACCCTTTCTTGACGAATCGTAGTGATGGTAACCCTAACCATGAATCGTTATTAGTAGGAAGGATAAGTACACTAGGTGTGCAATAGCTTTAATATTAATTGGCCAAAGCAACTTTCAAGGTGTTATTTGTAGTTGTTAGTTAAATTTTCTAAACCAATTCAAGTATCATTGTAATTAAATTATTATATACCCAATTGTTGAAGGAAGATGTCAACCAGAAGTAACCTCAAAGAAACATACAAAAACATACATTCATGGCTCATGGGTCTTGTTAATTTAGAGCTGTTACTTATACAAAAATAAATAAATAAATAAGTGTAAAGGAAAGACATGTATGATATATGATGTATTATTATAATTAGCATACATTCTTGACTCTTGAGTTGTTAGCTTTCCAACATTACATATAATTAACTTTATTACATTAAAAAAAAAAAAAATAGATGTTTAGTTTTGTAAATAATCTGATAATTATTATTTGACTAAAATATATAAATATATTATTATGTTTTTGCCTAACAACCTTTCTTACAGAAAAATTAAAAGTAGATTTCTTTCTTTTCAACATCAAGAACCAAATAATTTGATTTTATAATAATGTATATAAATAATTATTGAATTTACTTATAAATGAGGTGATGGCATGTGCAAAGCACAAGCAATCCTTTCTGTCTTTCACACATCTCCCACTTTCATTATTCAATATATATATATATATATATTATACACACACAAAAGTTGCTTATAAAGCTATTTTTATAACACCCATCTTATCTAATATCGATTCTCATCTAGCACAATCCACCCATTATTTATTTATTTTAAAACGTTTAACCTATATACCAAGCATCATCTTGAGAAACATAGATTTTATTAATTTTATTTGGAAGTTAGGTTATTTCATTGGATTGGCTGAACAAATTCATCATCCCTTGCCTCCTAAAAAAAAAAGCAATTTTGTGACGAGATGGTGTCAGTTCGGTAATATGCCCCTCACACTTGTATTATGAGGTTATTAATTAGAGTCTTGTCTCCTTTCCGAAATCACGAATTTATTATAATATTTTATAATTACTATATAGAATGTAACAATATGTAATGTATTTCTGTCATTGAAAATAAAATTATCAAATCTTATATTCTTGTTTATTTAGATCATTTTAATCAATAAGGATATAAATTAGTTATTGATATCACAATTCATGTTTTAATAAAATATAAATGTCTAAACATTACATCAATATTAGTTATTTATTATTTCCTTATTTATCATAAAAATTGTTTACCAATTATTTAAAAGAATGAAAGAAGTTATGTTCTTTTCTTTGATGATGTATATTTCTTTATTTTCCTGCCATCAATTGTTGCTAATTTTGTTTGCAAGAAACACTCTCTATCAAATAAGTAACAACACATGATGGTTGGAGTACATTGCAAGTTAGATTTATACTACTTGTTTTGAAAATAAAAAAGTACCATCCAATATTACCTTCTAAATATATTTATAGATAATAATAATAAACATAACCTTAAATGTAAATATCACTAGTGAAGAGAATAAATTTTTCCAAACACTAGACATGACTAATTAAAAATCTTAGATAATTTTGTCCAAATTGTATTATTGTGGACCTGATTTCAATAAATAATGTTAACACTACAACTATCCTAATTTGGCTAGTCAAGAAAGTCTAATTAGAGGACCATGTTAATTCATGGACCACCTTAAAATGTCCAATATTCTTTGATCATTCAATTTTACTTTTATTTTTTGTCATAAAATAATATCACTGCAATTTACAAAAGACTTAATATAAATGGTATAAAATAGCAAATTATCATGTGTGGATTATGTATGTATAGACTTTTACCTTCCTGTAAATCCTCAAAATTAAGAATTGAGGGTTAGTTTGATATTACTTTTAAACAGTTAAAATTAGCTTATTTTATAATTTTGAAATAAAATAATGTTTGGTAAAACTTCTAAAAGTAATTAACTGAAGTGATTTTAAAAAGTAAGTAAAAAGTTACTTTTAAAAGATGATTATAAAATAATATATTTCAACATTTAATGAATTTTTTAAAATATCATTATTAACCTTATAAAATTAAGTTAAAATCATTTATATACCTTATTTCATCTCAAAATTAAATATTCTACTTAAATATTGATTTGATTTATAAAATCTTTTAAAAATATTTTTATTGTTCTTATAATTTTTTTTTTTAAAATTAAAATATTCTACTTAAATATTAATTTAATATATATAATTAATGAAAAAAAAAAATGAAGTAGGGTTTTATGTTTTAGTCATTGTAACTGATTTAAGCATTTTTACAATAAAATTACCAAAAATATGTATACTATCTTTAAATTATACATTAGTTTTAAAAATATAATTAGCAAAATATCTGATGATTAACTTGACAGCTGATTATTCCTTCTATATAAAGAATAATGATTATTATAAATATTACAACAATATTGAACTATCCTAACTCTAACATGATAAAATCCAGCAAGAGTTAATTCATATTCATAATTCTCTAAAATGCAAAACTTCACATTATAACCCTCTACGTACGATAAAGAAAAGTGACATTTTCTTATCGATCAACGGTTAAAACAAACAAAGAAACAAAAACTATATATAGTAGTTATCATATGTGGACCGTGTCAGTTTAGACTTTTATCTCTGTATAAATCTTCAAACTAAAAATTAACGGTAACATATAAAATTCAACATGAGTTATTTCAGGTTCGTAATTAACAAGAAAATTCGCACTAGAACCATTCACCACTCCACACACATACATACATGATAAAGAAATGTGCATCTTGTTCTTTCTTCAACAATTTCTATTATCTATTTCGATTTCCTAAAAATGTCATAAAATGGACACTTTTATTATCTATCAATGGTTTAAGTTATCATATATGTATCATATCGATTTAGACTTCTGTCAACACGAGTTAATTTATGATCATAAATCACCAAAATATGAAAATTTACATCAGAACCGTCCATAGTCCACACATATACGTACGTACGTACATACATACATACATACATACATAACCATCCACAATCCACAGTCACGTACATAGTACATACATCATACATGACATGATAAAGAAAGGTGACATTTTTTTTTATATTTTGAAAACCAAAATCAAAACATTGCAAAGTCACCATCTTCCATCATCCATCTTCTAGTTTTGTACCTCTCCTACTCCTACACGAGAGGATAGCCAAACCTCTCTCTATTCTATATGTATATATATAAATATTTATATGCCCAAATTTTGATCCAAATCCATCCTCTCTCCTTCTCTCACACACACATACATATCTATCTCTCTGGTTGAAACACATAATAAAAATCTATCAATTGCATAAAAATCACACAGTAACAGAGAGAAAAAAAAAAGGAAAAAAAAAAAGGAAAAAAAAAAGAGAAAGGGAGAGCAAAAGGAGGGCCTCTCGCCCTCTCTTCTTCATATTATGCTTCCTCTTATTAGATCTTAAAGATTCTCACACTTTCCCATCTGGGTTCTCTCTCTCTGGTATTTCTTCTTTGCTTTTCATATTTAGTTTTGCAAAAACATTTCTGGTTTGGATCCTTTTCATTGGTTTCATGTTAAAATTTTCAACTTTTCGTTTGGTTTTGTAGGAATCCTGGGTTTGTGAGTCGATCGGTGATTGATCGGTGAACGTTTCAATGTTATTGGATTGAATCCAGGATTGCCCATTTTTTTGTTTATATATTTATATAGATAGTCATATCCAAGCTTTTTGCTTGATTTCTATTGACAAGGTACTCTCTTTGTTTTATCCGCATTATGATTTCTTGTGTTGGATGCTTGTTTTTGAACATTATATCGAGGAAAGTGAATATCGAATTGTGTTTTTGTTGCGGTTCACATCTGGCTGTGTTTTGTTATATAGATCCAGTGCTTGTTGTATCTGTTTGGTGGTTTGTAGATTGATTTGTGCGGAATCGGTATTGATTTTATTTGCTCATCATAAGATAAAAGTTCAGATTATGTTCATCTGTTTGCACATGTGGTTCTGTAGGATGGAAATGGAGCTTGGAAAGCTGTTCATTGGTGGGATTTCGTGGGACACAAATGAGGATCGTCTCAGAGAATATTTTCAGGCTTTTGGAGAAGTTCTGGAAGCTGTGATAATGAAGGATCGGACCACAGGTCGTGCCCGTGGATTCGGTTTTATTGTTTTTGCTGATCCTGCTGTTGCAGAAAGAGTTGTGCTGGATAAGCACATGATAGATGGTAGAACTGTAAGTTTTAACTTCTTAATATCTCATAATATTCATGAATTTACAGCAATTTTCTTTTTCTTTTTATGCAATCTATAAAATTATACAATTCAGTTCGGATATATGCAATCAAAGTTCATCATTTTGCTCGTAGTGTGAAGAGGATTAAGAGTATTCTCGGGTGGATGTTGGTTCCATAATTGAATATCTCTTTTTTTGTTGATTTTTAGAAGAAAAATGATGTTATTTGATTGTTCTTCTGAAGTTCATTGACTATAGATGGTAAAATTGGATTAATAACATCTCATTATTGAATAATAACTAAGGAGTAGATAATTAAGATGCAAGATATATATTTTCAGAAATGTAAAATGTCTTTAACTCCAGCTTTTTTCAACATCAAAGTTCTTTCTTTGGCAACAATAAGCATGTACTTGATATGCTGTCGGACTCGGGTCTACTTTTGACGAGATTGTTTGAGATCTATTAAAAAAGGAGCAAGTGGTTAGGCAGAGTTGCAATTAGTGACTTTAAAATGATAATGCAAATGGAAAATTATTAACACATATTGCATTGGAAAATTTAAGGAATGGAGTATCAGTGACTCAACGGATAGTAGGCAAGGGAGGATGTTCTCTGTTCTCATTGTTTTAATACTTTGGTTTCAATAGGCTGGCACCTGTCATCATTCTTATACTTGCAGATGTTGACCAAATCATTTTTCAAGGCTCACTAAAACAATTTGTTGTGATGCTAAATCATTTATTGAGGATTTTGTGAATTGGAGGTGGCATAGGCAATATAAACAAAGAACTTTAAGAGAAGAACACTAGTTTTTTCTAAGAATTTCCTATTCCTCCCATTAGTCGAAGACCCATCTTATTCCCAGTCCAGCATCCCTAGCTATGCAAAACCATAATAATTTTGTGAGGAAAATAGCAGAGGGGTCTATATATATTTATTGAATTCTTAGTTCTCTAGTGTAACTTAAAGGATCAATCATATACCTTGCGAATATAAAACTGAGAAGCTTTGAATGATGTTATCTGTAGACCTGCGGTAGTATTGAAAGGATTTTGAATCTGAAGAACTTCTTATTCATATTACAAATGTGAAATTCAGTTTTAGTCTGTTTTTCATTATCTAGCTTTTGATCATCAGGTTGAGGCAAAGAAGGCTGTTCCCAGGGATGATCAGAACATTCAGAGCAGAAACAGTAACAGCATTCATGGGTCACCCGGTCCTGCCCGAACAAAGAAGATTTTCGTAGGAGGTTTAGCATCCACAGTCACAGAGAGTGACTTTAAAAAGTACTTTGATCAGTTTGGAACAATTACAGATGTTGTTGTGATGTATGACCACAACACTCAAAGGCCTCGAGGTTTTGGATTCATTACTTATGATTCAGAGGAAGCAGTGGATAAAGTGCTGCTCAAAACCTTTCATGAACTTAACGGTAAAATGGTTGAGGTTAAGCGGGCTGTCCCTAAAGAATTATCTCCAGGGCCAACTCGGGGCCAGTTAGGCACATATAACTATGGTCTGAATAGAGTCAGTAGCTTCCTTAATGGTTACACTCAGGGATATAATCCAGGTTCAGTTG
Organism: Acer campestre; assembly: GCA_954870605.1. NCBI lineage: Eukaryota > Viridiplantae > Streptophyta > Magnoliopsida > Sapindales > Sapindaceae > Acer > Acer campestre. Next base: position 35,322,897 of record OX940799.1, read on the forward strand.
CAGGGTATGGAGTTAGAATTGATGGTAGATATAGTCCGGTTACTGTTGGGCGGAGTGGATTTTCTCCAATTGGTCCTGGTTATGGAATGGGGCTGAATTTTGAGCCAAATATGAGCCCGAGCTATGGAGGAAGTGCAACCATTAGTTCTAACCTCGGCTATGGTCGTGCATTGAACCCTTCTTATGCTGGAAATTCGAATAGGTACAGTAGCCCAATTGGGTATGGTGGTAGCAATGTAGGAAATAGTCCTCTCCTGAGTTCACCAAGCAGGAATTTGTGGGGAAATGGGAATCTTAATTATTCTACCAACTCCGCAAACTCTAATTCCTTATTGGGCTTGGGAAGTGGGACTTCAGGAATGGGTTCTTTTGGCAGCATTGGAGCTATTTGGGGTACCTCTCCCAGTTCAGGTCAAGGTGGAGGTGTTGGTTCTGCTTATAGTAGTGGCAATCTTAGTTATGGCACTGGAGATTTTGGTGTTGGGTCAGGAGTATTAGGATATGGACGAAACAGCGGGACTGGTGTACCAACATCTGCATCAAATGGAGGCTATGATGATGGTTATGCAGACATTTACGAAAATGGTTCACTATATGGTGATTCCGCTTGGCGATCTTCACCTTCTGAGCTAGAGGGGCCTGGCTCTTTTGGTTTTGGGCTTGGAAGTGCAGCCTCTGATGTTATGACCAAAAACTCTGCTGGTTATGTAGGTGGTTATGGTGTTGCTAATAGACAACCAAATAGAGGTAAGATGTTACTTTCATCATAGTTTATTCTTTTATATTATTTTTTTTTCCTTTCCTGTCGTAAATCCTATATTATATTTACTTTTGATTGCTTCATGTAATTGTTAAATGTTTTCCTTTTTCTTTTATATACATATATAGTTCTTTCTCTCTCTTAGCATGCCTATTTGGTGTGGACCTAATTCCATTACCACATATGGGATTTCCAAATGGATGTTGTGCTGTCTCTAATATGATTTCAGCACTCCATATTTCTTTATTAATTGTTTTGATCTTGCAAGTGATAATTGGTGTTGCTTCTTTGTGGTATTTACACTCTTTGGTCATCTCTCTTGTTTCAGGAATTGCTGCCTAGGATTACAATATGGATGTCAAAAAGTGATTGTAGGTGAAGTATATCTGGTTGGTGAAGCAGGTGAATCACCGAAAATTCATACATTTTCCTCGTCGAGATATATCAGTTTACATAAAACAAAATATGACTAGAGCTAATTGATTTCGCCTGTTTTGATGAAATTATAGAGAGCAGTTACAGGGGTTTTCATGTAAGGTTTGAGTTTGAGTTTTTTAATTTTATTTTATTTTTAATATAGATTTTCTTTATTGGGATTTGATTAAGATGTAAAATCAGAAAACCAGGTATACAAGAATTATTTTGTATCATCCATCTCTGTCTGGTGACACAGCTGATAAGATACATAAAAAACCAGAACTCTTCTCTTTGTTACTTGTAATATCCAGCAAAGTTGCTGGTTCTTTTCAGTGGGTTTTGTATTTCACAGACTCTTATGAGATGTTTGGTGTGAAATTCTCAGTGGATGACTGGATGCTCAACTGAGGTCCTAAAGAAAAATAAGTTACATCATAGTCATTTTTTCATGCAAAATTGTATAAGCTTTATTTGATATTCTGTTCCAATGATGTTGTTTTCCAAAAGAAATTCTTTTCTTCAAGTCCATCAAAAAGAGAAATCAAATATATTTGGATTATTGGATAGATGTTACCATTTGGAAATCAAATATGTTTAGAGCTTGATTGAATAATGCTTACATGGAGGAAAATGAGAGGATTTTTAGTTGGGGGATGTCAAATAAATGCACAAAGTTGAAACTTGAAAGGAGGTCTAGTCTAGAGTCTAGACAGACTCCACTGAATGTGTCATGTGTGGTCACTTTGATTGACCTCCTTATCGAAACTTTGAGGTCACTTTCATGGAGCCAACACTCCTTCAACTTCTAAATATAGGAATATTATTATTGTTGGGTGGTCTATTCTTTTATGGCATGGGACCAAAAGACCACCCATGCTCTTATTAATTTACAGGGTCCACCTCCCTCCCTCCCTCCCTCCCTCCCTCCCTCTTAAACATTTATGAGTCGGTCGTCCTCATTTTATAACTTGATATATCCACACAAATGAAAATGATGTGGTGAGGCCGGGCCGTACCCATTCAAAATCTTCTCCATCATTCTTTCCTTCTTTAAATCTTATTTCAACTCTCTAATACCATTCTATAAATTAACAACATTAGTACCATATAAAATATAATAATTAATCAGGATATTAATGAATCAATAAATTAATATTTATTAATTTTAAAAGATATCATATATCATATCATATCATTTTTTTTTCTTTTTAAATCATATCATATCATATATAATAATATAATAACACTCTTTTTGAAACAGAAACTGACATGTGACATCTTAATTAATGCTTACAAAACAATAATAAAATCATATATAATAATCATATTTTAAGGAGGGTACTTTTAGCATTATGATTGGTGCTTATAGTAATATTTATTTTTTAAATTTTAGATATGAGTGTATTTATAAAAATGAGTGTATTAATAACTTTTATGGGCGTCAATATCCGCACTCATAATCATATTATATGATATGATATAACAATCTTTTTTAACTCGACGCCGCCATGTGACAACTTAATAAATACTTATCCACCATGTGGCAACTTAAAATGCCATGCTTATATGATCTGATATAATCATATAGTATGATATATGATATGATATAACAATTTTTTTAATCATATATATAATAAATAATAATATAATAAAAATAGTTTCTTCTCATCAGGAGCCGCCATGTATCTATCATAAATGTCTTTATTTTTTTAATATTATTTTTTAAAAGATAAATATGATATTCAATTTATAATATCCATAAATGCATTAATCATTCATCTCGTAATTGTGAATTGTTATTTATGTAATGCATTGATCCTTCATCTCATTATAATCTCCATCAGTTTTTGGTAACCGATTATATTCAGAAACTCATGATAAACATACCATAATTGTTAATTATTATTTTTTATGATGACTAATTGCAAATCATTCATCTTCTATAAACCAAAGCCTCATCAGATTCTATCTCTCTCTTTATATATATATATATATATACAGCTTTACAATGTACATAAACACAAGATGGCATGTGAAAAGAAGTTGGAGAAACAAAGGGCCATCAACAAATGTTAATTAAATTCTCAATTTTTTTTTTTTGTTCTTGAGAAATTTAAATAATTCTAATGCTTTATATTTTTAATTTGAAAAACTGAACGATTGCAGCAAATTTGTTTTTAAATTTTTACTGGAAGCTAGTTGAACACAAACGATCTAGGTAATTTTGTGTGTTGTTTCTTTTATTAAGTTGTTTCCTAAATTTTTGTTGATTTGGCACATTAATTTTCATGTGAAGTTTTGTGGTTATATATATATATATACACACACACACACACACACATATATATATATATATCAGTTTTTCTATTGTCAGTTCGTTCTGATAATAAATATATCATGACGAAAAATGTGGACAACAGATTATGGAGAAGTTTTGACAAGTGCATACACCTTGAGTCAAAGTATGTAAATCTTGTGGTTCACATTCTTCGTCCTGATATATTTATTGTCAGGACGAACTGATAATAGAAAATCTGTATATATATGTATATATAGATATATATGGGCGGGATCCATGACCTTATTTTTTTTACACATTTTTGACAATTTTTTGATACACTTTTGTATCCATTGGATCCTGATTATTTGGATGAATAAGATCAACACACTAATCATCTTTTCTCTCTCTTCCTTTAGTATTTTTTTATATCATTTCCTATTTCCTCTCTCCTCTCTCCTCTCTCCTCAACTTTAATAATTTTTTTTCCTTATTTATTTTTAATCTTTCCTCCTTAATGTGTTTTTTATTTTCTCTTTTACTTATTCACTCCACTAACATTGAACTTCATTATTCACTCCTTTAAATGCACTTAACAAATTTCTTTATTCTTCTCCCTTCCTATTTCCTTGGATTAGCATGAAATTAATTTTTCATCCTTACCATAATAACTAAAAAAAATTGAATTGAAAAGACTTATAGTAGTTAGCAGGATGCTAAAATTTTATTAATTATTTTTATCTGTTTCTTGTTTTTATTTTACCAATTTTATTTGTTTGTAGTTTTTTTTTAGAATTATTTATATGTATCTGTTTGAATTGATTTGTATCCTAAATCATAGAGCTATTAAGTTGTCCCTTCACAAATTCATGCCAAAATTGTTGCATCTAATTGTTTGTAAACCTATTGCAAAAACGAAAAAGAAAATAAATTGTATGATGCTATTGTTCATTTTTTACAAATACATTAACATGACCGATATAAGTTAAAATAATGATACTGTTCAACTTTGTAAAATCATATGGTTGGAGGGAGCTAATGAAATAATAACTGAGAAAAGAGGGAGAAAAAAAAAAGAATATATATATATATATATGAGAAGTTAAATGATAGTCATAGAGAAAAAAAAAAAAACTTGAAAATAAATGACCAAGGAAAAAAAAATAAAAGAGAGAAAAAGAGGAAAAATAATGTGAAAAGAAAAGAAGAAAAAAAAGGGATTTTAAAAAATAATAAAATTTAGAAGAGAGAAAATAATAAATATGGGAGAGAAATTAAAAATATTGAATGAGGAGAGAGAAAAGGGAATAACAAACATTCAATTTTATCCATCCAAATAATAAGTATCCAATGGACACAAAAGTGTGTCAAAAAATGTGTAAAAAAATGGGGCCATAGATCCTGTCCCTTATATGGGGGATCAGGGGACACAAGATTTGACATGATTTCTTAGCTATTGGATCTTTGAGATTTGGATGGCTTAAATTTAATAAATTGATATTATTTTTTTCATTTGCCTTTATCTATTATTAATTTCTTTTCTTTTCTCTCTCCTCTCTCATAGATTTACTTTCCTAATTAAAATATAAATATAAATATATATATATATATATCAAAAGAGGGCACTAGCCCAGAACAAAAACGAAAAGAGAAACTAAGAGAACATAACTCTAGCAGAGGCAACGCCTCTAGCATCATCAGCAAAAACACCAGCAACAGCTGGAGGGGGTTCTTCAAAGTAGAGGACACCCATCTCCATATCTTGACCCATCTTGGCAAGCCCATCCGCCAGCATATTACCCTTCCTATAGACATGACTCACACTGCAATTCCAGTTAGCAGAGATCAGAGTTTTACAGTTCTGAATAATGCTAAACAGGGGGTGATTAGAGATGTTATCAGAAGAAAGAAGTTGAATAACATCCCTAGCATCAGTTTCCACATTCGCATCCCTAACACCTTTCCTCCAAGCCAAACGAAGACCTTCAAGGAGACCCTAAAATTCAGCCTCAAGGACAGAACCAGAGCCTTTATTAAGCACAAATCCTCCCATCCAGTTACTCAAACTGTCACGTAAAACACCCCCTGCAGTGATGCAGTGAGAGTCTCTAGAGCAGCCACCATCCACGTTCAGCTTCATCACGCCTTCATACGGTGGAGTCCAAGCAATCGACGTATCAATGCCATGCCTACCACTCCTTATGCTATGAGCTCCCATCCAGTCCTTATAGATCCTATGAACAATCACATGAGGAGACTGAGGGAGGCAGAAATCTGTATCAAACACCTTGTTACATCTCCACTTCCATAGGAACCAAAGAGTATTAGCAAAGAGGAGAAAACTGGGAATGTTACCAGAAACCAAATTATTGTTTTGTAAATTGGTGGAAATATTTCCTCTTTAAATTTATATTTTCCTCTTCCTCTCTCTTAAGTTTTTTAATTTCCTCTTCCATGTAATTTTCTCTTCTCTTTCATGATATAATACTTGCTGTGTAAATCAGTCAAAAACAAGAGAGAAATGAATTATGAAAAATTGCTAATGATACAACAAAAAAGATTACTTTCAAGCTTCAGCTACAGATTAATTTGTAATAAACAAAAAACCAGTTCCGATGAGATTAACTTGATTGACCTACATGAATTTTTCTGTCTACCGAAACAAAGTGTGTGCAAATTGATACTTGGAATTTGTCCCCATTGTCCACATGATTTGATTTCTATGAGTAATATTAGTCTATAAAAGAGAAAATAGAAGTTTTGATAAAATTTAACTAAAGAAAATTCTCCTACATCATTATTTATTTATTTTTAATATCAAAATGTTACACTGACTCATGGCTGCTGCTGCATGTTTTGAGAATCATAATTAAATAAAATAAATGCTAGAAATATATAATTATAGACAAGAGCTTACAACTTTTGATTGGTTTTCCTTTGAGACAAGAAAAACATGTAGGTTACTCTGACTGAAAGCATAAAAGCTAATGAATAAATCTCAAGGATATGCAAAATTTACTAAGTGAGTAATTAAAGAAGAGAAAATTAATATTGAAGGAAAATAAAAATGCAAGAGAGGGGGAGAGGAAAATATAAATCGGAAGAGGAGATATTAATAGATTTTAATTAGGAAAGTGAATATAAAAATAAATCAATTTATTAAAGAAAAATAAAGTAATGATAGATAGTGGAGAAGGAAATAAAAATAAAAAGAAAAAGAAAAAAAGAAATCAATTTATTAAATTTAAGCCATCCAAATCTCATAGATCCAATAATTGAGAAATCGTGTCAATTCTTGTGTCAAAAATTGTGTCTCTCGATCTCTCCCTATATATATATAGAATTATATATATATATATAGTTTTTCTATTATCAGTTCGTCCTGAAATAAAATATATCAGGACGAAGAATGTGGACCATAAATTATAGAGAAGTTTTGACAAGTCCATACACTTTGAGTCAAAGTATATAAATCTAATGGTCTACATCCTTCGTCATGATATATTTTATATCAGAATGAACATGACTTTGGTAGAAGCTAACAAATTCTTTGCCTGTTGACACCGTTGTTAATCTTTTAAAAGAGAAAAGTTTGGTGGGTGCCCTATGTTTATGAGAGCATTAAGAATCTCAACGAAACCTATATTCAATCAAACCAAAACAAGGACACACCACTGAATCGTTTAGTGGGTGCCCTATGTTTATGAGAGCATTAAGAATCTCAACGAAACATATATTCAATCAAACCAAAACAAGAACACACCACTAAATCCTACAAGTCTTTTATTTGTTACTGAGGTCCCCTTTCTCTTGACCGGTAATCAAGAACCAAACATAGCTATCAACATAGAAATAAAAATTTATCAGTGCCTATCAGTCCTTTATCAGTGTTTTCCAGGAAGATAAACCGTAAACGATGAGAATTGTATTTAACTTTCTACGACTTTGTTTGGGTGGTGCATTTTGGCATAAATAAAGAAAAATCATATACCACCCGACACGTGTCTCCTCATCATACTTAAAAAATCATGTCACATATTATATAAAATAGTTTATCATATATTCATATATTATCATCTTAATATAAAAATAATTTTCTTTCAATTAGATTCTGTCATGTGTCCCCTATAAAAATCATATCACATATTATCTAAAAATCATATAACTTATAATTAGTGTGGTAGCCAAAAATGGCCCATAGGCCCAAAGGTGCAAAGCCCAGACTTATTTTACTTTGGCCCAAGCTTGAGTAGCCCAACGAGAAAGGCAACAGTGTTGCTTGACTTGGTCGTCTGAAGACCAAGTCAGCCAGGAGTGCCAAGTAATGAGATTCTGGGGGAGAAAATCTCTTCAAGAATCTCGCCCACAATCAGCCCATGATTCTACCTACTTGTTTCAAATGGTAACCTGGTTTTACCTATAAATAGCAGAACATTTTCTCAACAAAGACATATGGGAAAAACCTTACTAGAGCGTACTGAAATTCTGAGTAAAAGAATCACGGCCACTGGAATCCAAAATTCACGATCATTACAACCTTTGCTCAGCCCAAGCATACCTAAGGCTAACGATCTAAATCACTCATTTTGTTTTTTACTTCATTCATCTGCTTTTTCTGTTGTTCGTTTGCTGCAGGTTAATAGGTCGATCGACCAAGTTTATTCGCAGGAAAATAAACCTAACGACAACATCATTTAAACGGTCCTACCCAAGTTGCATTGGGCATAGCAAAACACGACCCGATCCACTTCGATTGTAGGTCGACCCCCTACAGTTTGGCGCCCACCGTGGGGCACGTCGCAACTTTACAAGTATCAACCAAAACTTTCTAACTTTCAAACGAACAATGATGTCTGGCGAAGGAGTTGTCCCAACCATCGAAGAGTAGATCGCTGCATTGGTCGCTCAAACAGCAGCAAATGCAGAAAGGTTACGAGCATTAGAAGCTGAAAATGCTGCAATCCGGGCGACTAATGAAGAACTACGAGCTATGGTCGATGGCGTGGTACCCGACAGCGAAGACGTCGAGCACCCAGTTCCAGTTCTTAACATCGAACAAGAAGTCGACCGATGAGCTCCCGGACGTTCCAGTGGGGCTAGAGATCCCAAACTCTAACCCAAATGTCGGACAAACCCAACAAACTCCCCAGACTGCTTGAGTTGATATCGACCTCAACAACTTGCCAATCCGAAATGACAACGAGCAAGATCCTGTTGTGGGAAGGCAACCCGAAAATGTCTTGGGGACACCCATGTCACTCCAGTCGACACCAAATTTGGTAAAATCTGGACCTGACCAATCTTCCCTTGTTAATCTAGAATTTTCTCGCAGGTTCGCAGAGATGGAAGCCCTCATTCAAAGGATCCTTGGTGTTCCAGCTCCAATTAAAATGAGCAACATGAACAGCTTTGCAGATTCACCTTTCGTCGACGCAATAGCACTTGTCGAGATGCCCAAAAAGTTCAGTTTCCCAAACATGAAGCAGTATGAAGGGACGACTGATCCAGACAACCACATAGCGCAGTACAAACAGAGAATGTTCACTGCAGCAATTCCATGCGACCTATGAGAAGTGTGCATGTGCAAAGTCTTCGGGTCCAGCCTCAATGGTCCAGCTTTGCAGTGGTACACAAATTTACCTAACAATTCTATTAACTCTTTAGCATAGCTTACAGATACATTCGTGGAGCAATTTGTGAGTAGTCACAAGCTGGAGAAACAGTCGGACGACTTATACACCATAACACAGAAGCACGGTGAAAATTTAAGGACTTACGTTGGTCGCTTCAACAGAGAGAAAGTTCAAATCCCTCACTGCAATCAGGCGACCGCGATTTATGCCTTTAGAAAGGGCCTTAGGTTTGATTCTGACCTTTATAAGGAATTAACCAAATATCCATGCAGGACAATGGAAGATGTGTTGGCCAAAGCGTGGGCCCAGATAAAATGGGAAGAAGATGAAGCCAACTACGTCAGCAAAGCCAACAATTATTCGAACCGTAGAAACGACCGAGTGGACAGACGGTCGAACGATAGAAGGGCAGAACCCTATCCAACTGGTGACAGAAGATCCACTCGACAAAACAGTGAAGGTTCAAGCGACAATCGACCGTACAAACAGGTTTACCCAAGAACTAGTCTACCACGAGCAGAAGTACCAGAATACAATCTAAACATCGAACCGGTCGACCTCGTTGAGGTTATGAGAGAAATGGGCAAGACAGTCAAGTGGCCAAGGAAAATGAATGCACTTCCAGAACATAGAGATGCAAAGCTAATATGCGAATTCCACAGAGATCACGGCCATCGAACTGAAGATTGCATCGCTCTCAAATTCGAAGTTGCAAAACTACTGAAACAAGGACATCTACAAGAGTTCTTAACAGAGAAGGGAAAACAAACCCTGGCAAGACGGAACGACAGAATGACCAATGCTAACGACGGTCCACCAGAACCACCTCAACACGACAGAGTTATAAATTTCATTGCAGGAGGTTCTGAAGTGAGTGGCATTAGTTACTCGGCAGCTAAAAGACACACACAGCAGGTTTTAAACACAGAAATCCAACCGAGTAGGGAGCATCCGTCGGCCTTCGACGAGACCGTCACCTTCAAACCTACAGACAAATCAGATTTGTTCTCTCCTCATCACGATGCACTTGTTATTTCATTACATATTGCTAATTGTTTAACAAAAAGAATTTTGATTGGCAATGGCAGCTCATGTAACATTTTATTTAACAGTGCCTTGAGAGAAATGCAGGTCGACGAGTCTAAGCTAAGCCATCAGACGACAATGTTGACAGGATTCAGTGGAGAACAAAAAAGCATGTTAGGAGAAATTGTGCTACCAATCTATGCTGAAGGCATGAACCTTTATGTCAACTTCCTGGTGCTCGACTGTCAGTCACCCTACAACGCAATCCTAGGGAGACCATGGATTCATGAGATGAAGGCAATCCCTTCGACTTACCACCAAATGATAAAATTTCCAACGAGGTGGGGAGTTCGTGAAATTAAAGGAGAACAGAGAGCAGCCAGAGAATGCTATCAAAATGCCATGAAGAAGAAAAAAGAGTCATTATAGCAATTACAGGAATCTAAAGTCGAGTCGACTCCAAACGCACCGACAATGGAGGATCTTGACGAGGTGTCGATCGACTCAAGTCGACAAGATCGTAAGGTGTTCATAGGGTCAAGACTGTCAAATGAAACCCGACAACAACTGATCAACTTCCTAAAAGAACGACAAGGCAGTTTTGCATGGTCGCATTCAGACATGGTCGACATTGATCCAGAGGTAATAGTTCACCAACTGCAGGTCGACCCCGATCATCAACCGGTAAAGCAAAAGCGGAGAAAATTCGCTCCGGAAAGAAACAAAGTAATCAACGAAGAAATTCAGAAGCTGATCGACATCGGCTCGGTGAAAGAAGTCCAGTATCCCGATTGGCTAGCAAATGTCGTGGTCGTTAAGAAGAAAAACAGCAAGTGGCGGGTATGCATCGACTTCACAGACCTCAACAAAGCATGCCCCAAAGATTCATTCCCTTTGCCCCATATCGACATGCTTGTCGACGCAACAGCTGGACATGAACTACTCAGTTTCATGGACGCCTACTCTGGCTACAACCAGATCCTAATGCATCCGGACGACCAAGAGAAAACAGCCTTTGTAACAGAACGAGGTACCTTTTGTTATAAAGTAATGCCATTTGGTTTGAAAAATGCAGGTGCCACCTACCAACGACTTGTGAATATGATGTTCGCCAAAATGCTTGGCTCGACAATGGAAGTCTACATCGACGATATGCTGGTCAAATCACTTGTGGCCCAACAACACATAGACCACCTGAGGCAGTCGTTCGACGTCCTCGACAAATATGGTATGAAATTAAATCCTACTAAATGCTCTTTTGGTGTCTCATTAGGAAAGTTTTTAGGGTACTTGGTCACACAAAGAGGCGTTGAAGCCAACCTCGACCAAATCCGATCAATACGAGAAATCGAGTCGCCAAAATGCATTAAAGATGTACAAAAGCTCACTGGCTGAGTAGCAGCATTGAACATGTTCATTTCCAAGTCGTCTGAACGATGCCATCCATTCTTCAACACCTTGAGGAAAAACAAGGCCTTCGAATGGAACGACGAATGCGTTGCAGGATCTAAAAGAATATTTGACTTCACCACCACTGTTGTCAAAACCAAAGGACGGTGAGACGTTACTCATATACTTAGCCGTCTCAAGTACAGCTGTCAGCGCAGTATTGGTGAGGGAAGAAAGTGATCGACAACATCCTGTGTACTACGTAAGCAAGGCATTGCTCGACGTTGAGACGCGATACAGTCGATTGGAAAAACTGGCACTAGCTTTGGTCGTTGCAGCCCGAAAGTTGAGGCCGTATTTCCAATGCCATTCTATTAAGGTATTAACCACATATCCTCTCAAAAATATACTGCATAAACCTGAAGTTTCAGGTCGACTGACGAAATGAGCCGTCGAACTAAGTGAGTACGACATTAACTATCATCCGCGAACAGCATTGAAATCACAGGTATTAGCTGATTTTGTTGCAGATTTTACACCTAACAAAAATTTACAGGCTGAAAAAGAGTTGGTAGCTCTTACGGAGTCAACGTCGAACGAGAAATGGACATTATCTATTGATGGATCAAGCAATGTAAAAGGCAGTGGACTGGGATTGGTGCTCAAGTCTCCCCATGGGGACATAATAGAGCAGTCCATCCATTGTGAGTTCCGGGCGACAAATAACGAAGCGGAGTACGAAGCACTAATTGTTGGACTCGACTTAGCCAAGAGCCTGAACATCAAAAACCTCCAAGTGCTCAACGACTCGCAGTTGGTCGTCCGACAAATAAATGGGTCGTATGAAGTAAGAGATCAAAGGATGACCGCTTACTTGGCCAAGGCCAAACAGATTCAGTCGACCTTCGACGAATTCACCATTGAACAAATACCAAGGTCGGAGAACTCCCGGGCAGGTGCATTAGCTTATCTAGGCTCGACAACGACCAGCGGATCAAAGTCAATTCCAGTCGTACACCTTACATCACCAACTATCCAAGCAGCAGAAATAATCGCCCCAATCGACAACAATAGAAATTGGATGGACCCACTTCTGGATTATTTGTGAGCCGACATCCTACTAGGAGACAGAACCGAGGCGAGGAGAATCAAAGCAAAAGCAGTGAAATTCTGCATATTGTATGGTAAGTTGTACAAGAAATCTTTCACAGGACCATACTTAAGATGTGTGACCCCACGAGAAGTGTACGACGTTCTCAAAAGTCTACACTACGAAGAATGTGGAAATCACTCTGGAGCTCGAAGTCTGTCGAACAGATCCATCACTGCAGGATTCTACTAGTCGACAATGCGTTCCGACTCTCAGAATCATGTAAAGTCGTGTGACAAATGTCAAAGATTCGTACCAGTCTACCATCTTCCCCCAGGTATGTTGAACTCAATCTCAGCCCCTTGGCCTTTTATGAAATGGGCGATGGACATTGTAGGAAAACTCCCAGCTGCACCTGGAGGCGTCGTCTACATATTGGTAATGACAGACTACTTTACAAAGTGGGTGGAAGTTGAAGCCTTACCCCAAGTACGCGACATTGAGGTATGCAATTTTGTATGGAAGTATATCATTTGCAGGTTCGGGGTTCCACGAGAAATAGTGACCGACAACGGATCCCAGTTCATTTCATTCGACTTCAAGAACTTCTACGACAAGTATGGCATAAAACTGAGCTTTTCGACTCCATGTTATCCCCTAGCCAATGGACAGGTGGAGTCGACAAATAAAACCATAATCAACACATTGAAGAAGCGACTAGAAGCTGAAAAGAGTGAATGGGTGGAAAAGCTCCCAGAGATCCTATGGTCGTATCGTACTACTCCTCGATGGTCGACTGGGGAAACTCCATTCTCCCTTGTTTATGGATCTGAAGCAGTGATCCCCATCGAAACACGACTCGCAACCGCACGGAGTGAAAATCCAAACGAAGCCCAAAATAGCCGTGAGCTCACTTTCAAGTTGGACCATTTGGATGAACGACGTGACCGAGCGTCCCTCAGAGTTCAGTCATATTAACAACAGGTCGCGCGACATTACAATAAGAAAGTGCATATCTGATGAGCGTCGTTTGTGTACTTAACAAAATAATAATATAGTTTTTGGTTGATTCTTGAAAACTCTTTTAAGCCACTTAATCCTTTTTTAAAATGTGATTTGATAGCAAAATAGTGAGCAAGTTCGTTCCACAGGGAATGGAGTGTTAATTAGATAAATTGACTAATCTTTGAACAATAAAGTAAATCATAATGTTTGATAGATGTGTGGTTTCTAAAACCACCAATACTAACTACTAAAATGAAAATACACAAAAATGTTATGAAAGATAGAATACTCAACACCTCTATAAGAATAGTGATAAAATCAATTAATGAGATAGCTAGGGAATAGATCGATTAACAATTGAATGTGGGTAAGCTAACTAGCTACTTTAATGTGCCAATCTTATTATGTTAACCACTTAGAGGCTTAGATTAGTGGGGTTGATATACCCACCACTAATCTATCATATCCAATGAGTTCTCAATCACACAAGGAGTGTCAATCCACATATGAATATATAACAAATTACTCCACTCAAGATGGCAATTAACAAGTGATATACAAGTCAATTATAATGAATGAAATCTAATTAATTTGAATGAATAGAACACATAAGAGATTCATTACAAGCTAAGCTAAACCCACAACCAATTGATCCTCAAATATATCCCCTAGATTAGGGGTTTAGTTATACATATTTGCAATAAATGAAAAGAAGTAAATAGTAAGGAAATAACCATTGGGTCACCTTCTTTAAGCTTGATCCTTCTTCTCTTCTATGCTCCTAGATGCAAGGAATGGAAGTAGAGGATATGTCTTGGACTGTGGGTGTTTTGGTGGAAAGTGACTAAGGATTTTGGTGGAGAAATGGTGGGATGAGGAATGATGTAGTGAAGTAATCAATGTTTTGTGTTGATGGTTGGATGGATTAGATGAGTTCAAGGAGAGAAATGGAGGATGAGGAATAGTGTGCCATGGATGAAGAGCTAGATCTCAAATGTGTTCTCTGATCTCTTTCTCAGATTTTTCGATCCTTTGAAGAAGAATGGTCGTCCTATTTATACACACTCTTGGACATGTACTGATAATCGCTTGATTCGCTGATGTGGCGCCTTGTTCGCTATTTCGTCGCTATGGCGACCCTGGTGCGTAAAACGGTTACAGGTAAGGGTCGCCATGAGAACCATCTTTTTTGCCATCTAGCAAGTGGCGACCATGGGCAATTTGTGTAGAGGTCGCCACTTGCACCTCTAGGTCGCCATGGCGACCATATGTGGCGACCCGGCAAAATGTAAAGGGTCGCCACTTGCAACATCAAGGTCGCCATGGCGACCCTAAATGGCGACCATGCCTTGATTGAAGTAGGTCGCCACATGAAAGGGTGGTCGCCATGGCGACCCCAAGTGGCGACCCCACCTAGTTCATTTGGAGACTTTCTGTCGCCATGGCAACCAAGTGGCGCCCAAATGGCAATCTTCTGATGACTTGGAGAATCCTCTGTCGCCATGACGCCTATGTAGCGACCTCTCATGTATAAGTGGCGAAAATGCCCTGTTTCTTCCCATTTGTGAGGCATTTTTCACACAAGTCCTCCACTTCATCTCCATTGCTCTTGAAACCTGATAAAACCTGAAACACTCATTTTAACAACATTAAACACAGGGAAATGCCCGAGAATCAAGCGAAAAGAAACGGAAATGAGGGTCAAAATCATACTAATTTTGGCTTGATCAATATCATAACCTTCAAGCTACATGACTGGGTACTACGTCGCGTTTTCCAAAATACCAGAGAAGAATGAGCCATAAAATTGGGGCCGACTTGGGAATGACCTTACCAAATAATGGAAATCGTTGGTCGAGGAGCATACAAATTGCGCGGACTCGACGGCCGAGAGCTAAACAACAGTTGGAATGCACTACACTTAAAACAGTATCACTTCTAAACTAGAATCTTTTTATTTTTTACTTTCGTTGATATAATATTTCCAATGATACTAACGACGTATAAAGAGCAATGATGAAAAACTTAGTACTAAGTTAAGAACTGAGCTCACAAAAAATATTTTTCATAATTTTAGTCGACTTCGACATATTATATTTCTACGAAATTTTATTGTTATTACAGCATTGACGGATTGTGCCCCGATGTCGACGACAATAAAAACCTACTCCCAACATTCTTATTTGACAAACGAACACTGGGAATCAGGGGGACATCACTAGACAAATTTAAATGTCGACTGAACGTATGTACGCGATGAAATTGTCGACTGAACGCATGTACGCGATGAAATGAAATTGTCGACTGAACGCATGTACGCGATGTAATTTGTCGACTGACGCATGTACGCGAGTATTCTATAAATAAATATCAGCCATGTTTCTTATCAATTTTTTATCTATACTATAGTGTCGTTCGATCTACGCATGAATATATGTTTACAGGCTTATGTCATTCAAATATTTAATCTTGTGTAAACCCCCATTATAAGATGGTCGTGTCGTTTCCACATGCAAACAAAATTCATACTTCATATAAGTATTGAGGACATGCAAATAGATTATAAATATCATCAAAATAATAGATGGTCGAAACGACCATATCATCCTCGGTTACAAATAAAAATACAAATAAAAAGGTAAATATTCAGTTGACAGGTGGGTCGAGTGTTGAAGCGGCATTAGTAGGATCGATAGGAGGCTGTTCGACGATTGGCGGGTCGACAATAGGTAGGAGGTCGGCAGCATTGGCACCTTCAAGGAGTGCATTATCATCAGGTGTTTGCTCTTCATCCTGCCCAAACGACTCCTCCTCCAGCCTACGCATCTCCTCGTAGGTGTCGATCATATCCTTCATTTCGTCCTGGCTCCACTTAACATGGTCACCCGACAGGTATTGCTTATAAAGCTCTGCTTTTGCTTTGCAAATGGCGGCAGAAGCAATCGACGTAAGCTGATCCTTCAAGTCGTCAACAAGACGCTGCTCTTCAGCGAGGGTCTACGAGCTTCAGTCAGCTCCGACGAATGTCGGTCCCTCTCTGCTTTCACCATCTCCAGCTTTTTTTCAAGAGCCAAGTTTTTGAGTTCCAGATCTTCAGCAACCTTGTCGACTTTGCTTTTTTCCAGCTTCATGACGTCGATCATCTTTCGCTGCTTCCTGCACCTGTCGTTCACCATCTTGTAACGCTCATGCAAGTGTAGTGAAGCCTGCAGAACCTGCATAACAATGACAGTCCGCATAAAAGAAGTAACACATTACAAAAATCTAAAAACAAAACAGATTACTTACATGGAAAGCCGAAAGGATGGTCGTGTCGAACACCTCCTCAGTCTTTTTCTTCTGCAGATGCCTGTCATCTGCAGGGAGAATATAGTCAAACGACTTCTCCAGGAAAGTAGTTAGCTCGTCAAAGGAGGACAAATCGGAAGGAGGCGCTGTCGACAAGTTTGGCTGTGGAGTAACTACTTGCCTTCTAGAGCTCGACTTGACCCGCTTTCCCTTGTCGACCGGCGGATCCCTCCTTTTCCTCTTCTTTTGAGGAGATGGTTCTGGAGAAGAAGTATAAGTGTGCTCGGACGACTCGACATCGCCCTTCGTCGACTTCCCTGCAGATGATTTCTTCTTCATCGCAGCTCTTTTTCTGACAAGTTCCTCCCTGTACTTCTTCAAAGCATCCGCATCGTTCGGCATGTTTATCCTTGCACTCGCCATCGACGTCACTGCGAAATGACGTTCATTGTCAGATACAGGTGACAAGAATTTCATTTTATATTGAAGAATTTCGAAACTCCTCCTAATCCAGACATACGACATGAAGTCCTTCACGCTAGGATAGGGTGCTCGCGACCTATTAAGAGTCGACCATCTCCATAACCTGCTAGGCCTAAGTTTACCTTCTGTTAACAGCACCTTACAACTTCTATCTTTTTCAGGGATACTTAGCATTGCTTCGGTGCAAACAGGAGCAATGTCGCTCGTCGGTTTACTATCTAAGCCCTTTATTTCTACAAAATGAGCTGAATATCAGCAAGGATAATTTCAGTTAAATGGAAAGCAGGAAACGACAAAAGTTGAACGACACTCACCAAACCTATTCCAAGTCCGTCGGTACTGATACGACTCATTCCCCATGAACCATGGACCATCAACTGGAGGACCTTTCGCAAAAAAGTAGGTATCCTTCTAATTTCGGTCGTTCGTTGTCGTATCGATAATGATTCGCTGCTCCTTACTCCTAGGTATCAACATATAACGACCTCGGTCGTGTATGTGTTCCTTTAAATAATAATTATGGAGGAGGCTTGCCATCCCAAAAGGTATGTTGTATCTTTCACTGAGAACACCCAAACTTAGCAATATCCTCCATGTGTTTGACATTAATTGACCAGGAGCCAGGTCGTAGTACAGCAGCATCCGTCACACCAGTGGGGGGACTGGGAATCTAAACCCTAAACGAAGGGAGTACTCGTAAAAACACGTCCACGCAGGCATATCCCAGTCCGCCTTTTCATATTCCCTAGGAGCCCGTAGCTCGACATTTCTCGGGATGCCATAAATCTCCCTCAACAGACACAAGTTGTCCTCTGTAACCAAACTAGCTGGACTTTCATCAAGGATTCCTAATGGTCTACCAGATGTAGTAGCCTCGTCCACATCTATATACTCAGGATGGTCGACTATCGTTGCAACGGCACGTACGCCGCCTTGTTCAAGTATGCTTTTCGTGTTTATGGCAACGACATTCGACGGGTCCTCTAATGTAACCTGTCGGTCGACATCAACCCTCCTGCTATCAACTCCGTCAACACTATCTTCTTCCTCGCTTGTCCAATCATATTTTGGATCAGAGATAGTATCGTCGCTCGATAGGTTAATATCGTCGTTCGACATGATGCTTCCTAAAGCTGACAAGGCAGGAAATGCACAAGTCAGAAACTGATGCGCTACAATCACAACCTAGGGTTTCTAAAATCCTATCCTTACAGTATCCAATCTCAAAAGCTAGCCTAAACCATGTTCTAGCCTCCTACAAGTCGAGTGAACAAAACATCTCATCTACAATAGTCGCGTGAAGCAAATAAACCCCAAACATTGCAGTTGACTATGCAAAACGAGATCAAACAATAGAAATAGCCGGAATACAACAAAAACGATGCCAAGAACAATGAAGAACAACAAATACAAACCCAGAACTTTAAAACTTCAGGCAAGTAAATCTTTCCTTTACAACGCATGCATATTTCCTATTTCAAATAACCAAGTTTTACAGGAAAAAAGGAAAGGCAAACAAAAGTGAATACCTTGAAAGAAAAGAGAATCCCTGAAGAAGTTCAGATGTGAGATCCACGAAGAACTGAAAGCTTGCTGAAGAAAGGCTCTGAAGATAAGTTGTTCTACGTAAAAGTGGCTTGAGGAAGTTGGGAGGGTGTATTTATAATCAAACCCATTACAACCCCCTTTGCCACGTGTCCACACCTGAAGTAGATGCAACCTTTCAGTTGCCGGTTACCCACGCACGCACGCAACCGCTAATGATGAGTTTTGAAATTCAAAACCTCTCTTCGAACAGAGTAAGCATGCTAGAATTAAATACACGTGACGTCACTAGGGTTTATGAAACGAAAGGTGTCTTTTCAATTTAACCTTTGGCTTGCCTCATCATATTCTAATAGTTGGAATTCGTCGAACGACATTTGGAAACTCGATGTTTTATTGACATCAGCGATCCTGTCGACTCAAATTGACGTCAGTGATCGTGTCGACTCAAGTTGGAGTGTTCGAACGACGTCAAGATTCCATGGTTGCATTAATTAGCGACGGATCAAGTCGATTTAAGTTCTGTCGCTCGACAATGGTCAACACGATGTGACACTCTCTACTTCGTTGAACTCTCTAGAGAGTGGGGGACAAACTGTGGTAGCCAAAAATGGCCCATAGGCCCAAAGATGCAAAGCCCAGACTTATTTTACTTTGGCCCAAGCTTGAGTAGCCCAATGAGAAAGGCAACAGTGTTGCCTGACTTGGTCGTCTAAAGACCAAGTCAGCCAGGAGTGCCAAGTAACGAGATTATGGGGGAGAAAATCTCTCCAAGAATCTCACCCACAATCAGCCCATGATTCTACCTACTTGTTTCAAACGGTAACCTGGTTTTACCTATAAATAGCAGAACATTTTCTCAACAAAGACATATTGGAAAAACCTTACTAGAGCGTACTGAAATTCTGAGTAAAAGAATCACGGCCATCGGACTCCAAAATTCACGATCATTACAACCGTTGCTCAGCCCAAGCATACCTAAGGCTAACGATCTAAATCACTCCTTTTGTTTTTTACTTCATTCATTTGCTTTTTCTGTTGTTCGTTTGCTGCAGATTAATAGGTCGATCGACCAAGTTTATTTGCAGGAAAATAAACCTAACGACAACATCATTTAAACGGTCCTACCCAAGTTGCATTGGGCCTAGCAAAACACGACCCGATCCACTTCGATTGTAGGTCGACCCCCTACAATTAGCATATACAAAAATCATATCACATATTATATATAAAATAACTTATAATGATCAATACGTCATGCAAATCACAATATCAAAATTAATAAAGTAAATAAAAAAAATATTTAGTTTAGAATTAACCAAACTACTAACAACTCATGATCAATAATATAAAAGTACGGTATGATTCCGGTAAGAAATAGAATAATAGATCTAATAATGGAGCTTCAACAGAGATAATTTAGGTTTTCTTGGATAGAGGCTATTTTATTTGTTAGTCTTTAAGGGAATAGATGGATATTGTATATTCTGAAAATTTCTCTCTTTTTGTTGAAGTTCTATTCTCTATATATTTGATAAACAGTTCTCACACACACATGCTTTTGATAGCATCCATAATCTGATGAATTATGGGTGCAAACTGCAAAGCATAAAAACTAAAACAGAACATTACATTCAACAAAAAATTTGATGCTCAAAATCCATGAATTCTTTTTCATTAAAGTTGCACCAGCTGTATATATAATAACTTACACAATCAACTTCTTCAATATTCAGTATATAAAAAAAAAAAGATGGCCTTTCTATATATCTTCTTCCAAATTATTTTGTCTTATCTTCAACATCACCAACCCACCTTCAACATCCGCTCCTTTTCCAGAATGTACATTCCTTCTTTATACTTCTGGCTCTCTTCATAGGCTTTCTCCTAGGAGCATTGCCGTTACAACAACAGAAAAAAGAAAAACAGAGAGACAGAGATTAAGTAATTAGCAAAAAGGAAAACAAAATAATTGAAAAATCTAAGATACATGGGTGACAAACTATTTCACAAGAAGATCATTTCGTTTAGATAAGAAACGCAACAAAAATACCATGCAGTTCTTTCAGCAGTATAATTTACGAATCTCAGGGAGAGACAATAGAGCAAATAAGGGTAAACAAGTACTCCTATCTGTACATTGTCGGCTACATTTGGCAATTGGTACTCACATACACATAATCTATAATATCGAATACTGCAGCAAGTCATTCAAACACAATGTAAAGAAAGTAAATAAAACCCTATACATAATTCACTTGTTAATGACTTGACAAAGCATGTTATATGACATATAATACGAACAGGACCATACGGCCAGAATTTCCGTAATCCGAATTGTCCATGGACATGGATTCTTCTCTATACCATTCCTAAAATGAAAAGTTTGATTCCACCACGGTAGGGAACAAATTACACATTACCAAATCTACATCTAAACATCACATAAACTATATGGGTTTTGCAAGCACTGTACTACATAATTGGCTGATAATGACAGTCCAGATTGATACACATAAAATATGACACACATTAAAATAATAATAATGATAATAAACTCAAACTCAAACTCACATATCTCCAACCCAGTATTTGCTGACAAGAGCTACAATAAATGTCATTCACAGTATGCAATCCACTGACGAGAAGCCGCTCTTCTGTCGGCCCAAGACACACATTGACCCTACAAAACCCAAAAATCAATGATTTTATCTCATTGAGACATTTCAACAAACAGATGGTTCGCAAATAACAATCTTCAAAACGAAAAAAACGCACGATTCGATTCTTTTTCACACACCCAGATGGAATCTCACATTCTAACAACAAAACACGAAATGGGTCGTCGGGGTCTTACACGGATCGGAAGAGATAGGCCCGGCCGTAGCGGCCCTGAAACTCCTTGGAGACGATGTGATCGCGAGAAGCAGAGTCGACCTTGCAACACTTGCACTTGAAGATTCGAGGCCCACTCAGAGATTCTATAAACAATCGTCCCATTTTTTTGTTCCAGCGAATCCAAATTGCTTGGGTTGCTTTGTATTACTCGCCTTCTGCGATTTTCGTGTCTTGTTGTCTCCGTTAAATTATTAAATCGCGGCGTTGCATGCGTTTTGTGTGTATACCGACTGCCGTTTTGATCGAAGCGTAGTTTTGTCATTTTGAGTCTCAAATGTCCAAAAATTGAAACTTGAATGATCTCCCAATTTGAATCATATTTATTCTCCTAATTAAATAATAATCTATTTATGTCCCACCGTTTAAATTTTGATTTAATTAAATAAAGTTAAATATTTTTATTAATTTATTTTCAAAACTACCCTTTTACTTATTTTTATTTGTTTTTTTCACTTAAAACTTAATGGATTTGAATCATAAATATTAATTTTTTTTTTTAAATGGTCAAACAATTTAAAAATACCAAAAAACAACTTAAAATAAAAAGTAAAAAATCCTTACTTTTCATTTAATTGCAAATTAATGAATTGCATTAAATACAATCCAAAATATTTTCTTCCGATACTATCCACCATAAATAACATATTTCCAATTTCATCATAATTATATATGGTAAAGAAATCTTTATTTTAATATATTGTTTATTTTAAATAGCTTTAAAAATAAAAAAGAACCCTAATCACTTCTCATATTGGTATTTAATATCAATACTTCCCACCGAAAACCGTTTATGCAGGTCCGGTTTTCAATTAGCCTCCCGATGTAGTTTTGTGGCACTTGCTCGGAGATTGTGGACCATTTTTTTCTTAAGTGCCCTCTTGCTGTTGCTCTTTGGGAGACTTTTTTCTGCTTTTCAAAGGCATGTCTTTACTGACACTTGGAGCTCTTTTTTCTATTAGGCCATGGCTGTTTCTTTCAATGATCAGATTAGGATTTTGTGGAAAGATGCCATTCATGCTGTGGTTTGGAGTGTGTGGTATTCCTGTAATCAGTGGATTTTTGATGGGTAGTCTGTTGATTTCAGGGCTGCTCTATCCCTCGTTTGACCTTCGGTTTATGATATGAACCGTTTGGGGATTGGTTGTATGCGTAACTGTGTTGATGATTTACTAATTCTTCGTCGGTTTGGCCTCAGTGGTCGTCCTGGTAAGGCTCTGGTTATCATGAGTGTTGTTTAGTTGCCTCCGGCTCCGAGGTGGATCAAGGTTAACACGGATGGACCTGCCCTTGGTCAGGTTTTTGCTTTGAGGCTGAGCTCCTTGTTTCTTCTTTTGCCATCAATTATGCATGAAAGTTGGATTGGCATAGGATCTGACTCGAGAGTGACTCTTCTTATATGGTTCAACTTCTTTTTGATAGGTCTGATAAAGTTACCTAGTGTGTTCGTCAAGCTTGACAACGTTGTATTTATCAGATCTCGCATATGGAGTTCCAGGTTTCTCATATCTTCAGGGAAAGTAACTAGGTGGCGAATGCTCTCTCTAAGCACGCTTTGAGTGTTCCTTCTTATTATGGTGGTCCTCCACTCCTTCGTTCTGTTCTCGGGTAGTTGGTAATGATTACATAGGTAGAGAATCCTTCAGGTTTTCCTAGTTTTGTTTTTTCTTGTTTGGCTTGCGTCCCTTTGGGTTTTTTGGGCATGTGTCCTCTGTTTTGTTGTGTTTTTTTTTGGATTCTTTTGTTTTTTGTTTTTCCCTTTATTTATATATTTATGGATACTGCCTAGGGGTTTTTCAGCATATGATTTCTTGTGATGTTTTTCCCCCCTTAGATCAGTCCAATTTTATAAAAAAAATTGAGGTGATGTATTTATATACTATTTTTTTTAGAGTGTTTTGTGTGAGTTTTCCTACTGCCCCTTTTATTTTTTGAAAAAATAAAACTTTTTTTTTTCTTAGTAAAAATGAAGTTTGTTTGTAATCGAAGAAGAAGATCATGATCATTTGTGTTCATATATAATTATTATTTTTGGATTATTTTTATTCCATATTATATGTATAATTGTTTAACTTGGGTATAAATGTAAAATTACTTATTTTCAAACAATTTTACTTTTTAAAAACAAATGTGTTGATAATACATTTAGATGTGAGAAAAAAAAAAAAAAAACAAACAAACATGCTATTCAAGTTTAGATTTTAGTCCCTATTCAGTCTTTAGAAAAATTTAGCAATGTTCAGTCTTCAAACAAAAAAATAAACGACCCAAAATAAACCTCATCTCTAATATCTCTATCTCTGGTCTCGTCTTTCTCTCACCTACCTTCCATGAACGATTTTTATTTATTTATTATTATTTTTTTTAACATCAAGCTTTATAGAAAAGGCTAGAAGGTCACAAGATAAAAAACAAGCAAACAACCCTAAGAAAAGAGCAAAGAATAGAGCAACCCAATACAAAACACATAGAGAGAAAAAAACGAAATAGCCCACAAACAAAACAAAACAAGAAGCAAAGAGCAAGTATTTGTTTTTTGTTTTTTGTTTTGGTTATCATCATTTCACTTTCGAATTCTAGAAAAGTAATGAGATTAAATAATAATCAATATCTCATCTGTCTAATGCACCCTAAGTGTTTGATTTATTGTTTAAATATGATCAGTACAAGTATTTTTAGGGTTTCAGAGTTATGAAAAAAAAAAAAAATTAAGAAAAGGATTAAAAGAACCTTTCTTTTTTTTTTGGAAAGGAACATATGGTTTTATTGGATTTACTTTATAGAATATATATATTTTTCTTAAATTGTATGTCTCTTTTAGTAATTTTGATAAAGAAAAAAAAAAAACTAAATAATTTAAAAAGTGAGGCATAAATAAATCACTAGGGGAGTGTGCCAATAGCACCACTCAATGATTATTTAAGTAGGTATTTATCGGTCAACATATGTTGAGATTTTGAGTGCAAATCCAGCTCTACCCCAACTTTTTTTAAAAAAATTTATTTTTTTAAAAAATTGGTTTTTAAAGTTCAATTTAATGTGTTACATGGTTAGAAAGAGATGAATGTTGTCGGAGTGGTGCTATTTATGCCTCATTTTTTTTTTTTTTTTTTGATTTATTTTGGATTATCCTTTTACAAAATTTTCAAACTTAATATACCTTATATCTTTTTCAAAAAAATAGAAATAGAAATAAAAATATACTTTATCTTTAATCTTTATATACAGTTTTCTCACATCCATTCAGATGACCTTTTTTTTTTTTTTTTTTTTGTTTGTTTGTTTTGTTTTATAGTTGGCTGAATTGTTGGTGGTAGATTGTGAGTGTAATATTGATCGTTCGATGATTTAGTTAGTATTTTGATGTGGTTTCGTTTCGTTGTAGATTAGGTTTTCTTGGTTGGGATTCTTGGTACGATTTCATTGTTTTTTTTTTTTGGGTAAATAACATTAAATTAACTTTGGAAGATCCGAAATAAAATATACAAAAGAATTTATACAAATCATAAAATGCCTGGAAGATTTGAAAGAAAATAAACCGAGAGAAAAAAAAAATAGCAAATATGGATCTAGAATTTGAAAAGAAAAGAAAAACAAAACAAACATGTGAAACAATAAAATTAATAAATACTAAACATGACATAGAGATCTGAAATAAGGAAAGTGGGATTTTATTAGTTTTACCTTGTACGGTGTTTTTTTAATAAAAATTGTATGTCTCTTTAAGAAATTTAATAAAATAAAATAAAAATGCTAAATAATTTAAAAAATAGAGTATAAATAGTTTAGCAGTGGATCTACCAATATCACCACTTATGTTAGTCTTAATTATATTGATCGAAGAAAGAAAATTGAGAGCAATAATGCCAAATGGGAACGAGATGAGAACTTGAGATTTGCTGATATGCTCCTCACACCTGTATCATGTGATCATAGTTTCGGGTCTTATCCTCCTCAAAATCCTGAGTTTATTGTAATTGTTAAAAAAAAAAAATGATGCAAATGGGACTCAATAAAAATAAAACAAAAGGTACAAGGTAGAATGTGAAAGTTTTTTGTATGATATAATTAATGTTCCAAGCCCCTTGATGAGGTCATATACATTTGCTAATCCTTCTTCAACCCTCGTTAACCATCCATAAACAAGTGAAACAAAGAAAGAAGAAAAAATTTAAATTAACATTTTTCACAATATCAAGAAAATGAACAGAGGAGAACAAAAGTGTGGAGCTTGTGCTTGTTTTCGGTGGCAAATTCAGGCTAGAGAGGATTTTCAGCAGAGATATAATAACATGTTTTGTAGCATCATTGTTATGATGAACAACACCCGGCTTTTTTAGGAACCTCTGCTGTGGCATCTTCGGTCGTCTCTCCTTGTAAAACCACTGTCTTTCCGTTGGTCAACGAGGATGGATCCTTATGCTTTAGTTCTTGAGATATGATAACTTTCCGGCTTAGTATTATGTTGTAGATCTCTTTGACAACAGTCTGAAAGGCAGCGGTTACATTGGAGGAATCGAGAGCTGAAGTTTCCATGAAAAACAAGCCCTCAGCTTCTGCCAAGGTCTTGCCTTCAGCTGTAGTGACTTCCCTGGCATCTTTCAGATCTGACTTGTTGCCTACAAGTATCGTTACTACATTCATGTCGGAGTGAGCTGTTACAATAACAAACCGTCAATCACTCCTCTGTTCATCGTATTTAAGAATGACAAGGTAATTCTTCTGCAGCTATCTTTTTACAGAAACAACAAATCAATTTTATGGATCGGAAAATTGAACAGGAATGGGAATACACAACGATGAGAGTTTAATACTTGACAAAACAAGACAACCGACTTCTAATTTTTAACCAAAAAACAAGGTAAAGCATCAAGATTCTTACTGTGAAGTTCATTTAGCCATCTGCCAATGCTATCAAATGTTTGTCGTCTACTAATGTCATACACCAGAAGAGCTCCAACCGCACCTCGATAGTATGCAGATGTAACTGCCCTGAATCGCTCTTGACCTGCTGTGTCCCAGATCTGTGCCTTAATTTCCTTTCCATTGATTTCCATCTTTTGGGTTTGGAACTCTACTCCTATAGTCGATTTTGAATTTGGGTAGAACTCATTTCGAGCAAATCTTGCAAGTAAATTAGACTTCCCAACAGCTGAATCCCCAATCAAAACAATCTTGAAAAGGTAATCCTCAGTTTTTTCCTCCTCAGAATAAAAGGCCATCTTCCTTAGAATTGTCACTCTTAGATAACCACCATGTTATTAGCAATGACTAGCCTTCCTGGATTGTGGATCTTTTTCAGGGACTAAAAAACTACCCCAGAAATATCAACCTTCCAATGTGCAAGAATAGGAAATCAGTTAATAAAAGCGATTAAAAAAGGAAACTTGAAAGACGGGGAAAGTATATAAAGTATAGAAGCTGCAGTCAGGTTACTTATACAGCATGTACAGAATCAGAGAAAATACCTATCTTCCGATGCTAATGTTGAGCTGGTCTAATAAAATAGCAGTAACTTCTACTTCACCCTGCTTCCTGCCACTTATGCGAATCTATCTGGAGCTCTCTATACCTCAACAAAATCTGGCCCTCCAAAGAGACACAGGGTTTCAGGTTCCTGCAGTATCAAGCAACATCAGGATCTGAGAAACTCTAAAGCAGAAAAATAAAAATAAAAAATTGTAAAGTGAACATGTGGAAAGAGCGAGAAGTTGAAACATGTAAGTAACATTTATCTTTACTCCTGTAAGTTATAATTTCTATTTTTTTAATATAAAAAAATGTTAGAAAGGAAAGATGTGTTTGCATGCATATATATAGGCTTGGCCGTGTGAAATGTACAAACCTAACACCGTGCTTGTTTTCTACAAAAAACTGTTTGTATATTACAAAATTAAGGCTTTCTACATGCTCTAGAACCTTCTGCCCCCATAAAAGGCAAGAAATACAATTCCTCCGCTAAACCTACTTCGGGCCCTTCTTCCACTCCAAATAACACTTCAGCTCTCCCTCTCACTCGATGCTCCTTTGCTTGTCCTGGTGGTTGATAAAAAAAGGTTAGAACATTCTTGAATATCATAAATAAATGATATTCATACATGACGGAAAAGCTAAAAAATGGGGATAAATGAGGTAAATATGTCTACGTATTCATTATTTCAATCCTCAATGAAAACGGTGAACGATTGAACAATAACTATTACATCTTAATTAATCCACCAAACTACATTTCACATTTGTTATTACGGAATAATTACACAAAACTAAATCGTTAAACTCAACCATGAAATCAGTTTACGCAAGTCAACTTCAATGAATACAAGCATAGTGAAGCTCTCAACAGTAAAGGGTCTGTATCCACATCCTGGATTTCGAAATCTCAACTCTGTCGGTATACCATAAATGCCATAATTAATTTAACATTAATTTACCCAATAAACTACAACGAAAATCAAACAAAGATGCATACAATTCATTACCAAAGACATAAACGAACCCCACCAACATCATCCTCCTGCCAAAAGAGTGGCAACGAAAAACTACTCGAATTCGATATATTTGAGAAAGAACAAAAACACTTCTGATCAGCTAAAAAACACTAACTTGAGCAACAAAGTCCCCATCAGAAAACCAAAGTTGACTATCCAAATACAATAAACACATCAACTGACAAAATATTTCTAATTTCAACAGAAAACATAAACATCTAACACCAAAATACATATAAAAAAAGTAAAAATAAATAAATAAAACGAAACACAAGCTCACATTTTGCGTACATATTATTATAACAAGTTATGCGTAGCAGATCATATAAGCGTCAAAAATGAAATCTGTGAGCGACCCAGAAGAATAAATTGATTAATGTAGCGAAACGTAACGTACCTGTGTGTTTGACGATTTGGTGCCCTCCCAGGTCCCTGGTCTCTCAGATTTGTGATCAAATCAAAACCGTTAAAATGGATCTGAAAACAGAAGCTAGAATGAATCGAAAAAATGCCTGCGTTTCGTTTAAGAGAACGCAATGACGCGGTTTTACAACGGTTCTTCTGAGAAATTGAGGGTTCAAGGAGGTAATATTGAGTGAGCGAGCGAGCGAGCCAGAGAGCCGGAGCCGAAGAGAGATAGACAGACAACGAGAGAAGCCACGATTTACATTTTAGTTACAGCTCCTGCTATTGGGCTGGGCTGGGCTGGGTTCATTTACTTGGGCTATGAACCAGATTATTAGTTAGGAACTGACGAACTGTCATGACCTATTAAGATCAATAATTACAAATATATATTGATCAAAAATGACAAGAATCTTCCAAATACGTACTTCCACAAAATGAGGAGAATTTTTTATTTTGTTCTTTTGAGGGCTAATACCGACCGTATTAAGATTACTTAAATGTATCTAGATTAATCATTACAAATGTGACCCATATCGAACCTAAATGATGTGACTTTTTAAAAAAATAAAAATAAAAATAAAAATATAGTTAATGTTTTACTCGGTTGTGCTTTGATTGATCATTCCAAATGCAACATGGATAATTATCATCTTCTATCATACCAAGAGGCTTTTCTTTTTTTGGGTAGAGACCAAATAGGTTTTCGAAAAATTGAAAAATCATATGTAAAACGAAAACAAGCATGCCTTAAAGTTTTTGGCATGGAATTAGACAATAATGTTGTAGCTGAGCTTTTATAGGATTTGGGTGTTCATGAAAGTTTGATGTTCATGAATTTGGCATACAGTAGCATAACTTGTTAATTAAAATGCTTTATGTTTATAAGTATTTTATTTGGGCAACCATATATTATGCAAAATCTACTTACCTCCAATAAATGCAAATTTAAATCTAAGATAGTTCAAAAAAAAAAAAAAAAAAAATTACGATAATGGAAATCACAGAAAACACCTGAAACATGTAAAACATCATATATATATATATATATAAAATAGAACTTGGCAAATAGCTAATATTCTAACTCCATTTCTATATGAGCATTTGCCGATGTGACTTGGTAATAGTTCACTTGAATTTTATGTATCTCCATTTGAGAATTAAAATCACTAAAGGTTGCCGTCATACCAAACCACTATTTAAGATTTTGACACCAAAAAATTGAAAAATTGACAATGAAGCACAAGCTACAAAGGGAATTCACAATTGACAGGTGTAGTGGGTCGTTATCTGTGAGGAAGGTGCAAGCAGCAAGCACCTAACCAAGTCCAGAACGTGGCATGCATCTTTAATGGTTGAAATATAGCTAGTCTCACTTCAACACTAGTCTATACTCTATAGGGGTTGGCTGGATAAGGCTCTGCAAAATTATTAATGTTGAATGAATGTCACTTGCTTTGCTATGGCCCCCTACAGCTACTCATTTATTTTATTTAACCCATTCACTGCTATGCCAGTAAATTGCCCACAACTTTGACTTTTTTTTTTTCCTTTCCTTCTTGGTTTTCTTGGTGCAACTATACGTGGCAAATATCCAAAAAATATATACTTCTGTTTAACTCTTTGCTTCTGTTTCATTTCAACTTTGTTATGTATTGTCAATCACCGATTATTCTCACAAATTTCCAAATGTGCATTTTACAACTTCGTACTTCCCAGTGTTATGGGTACGGATATTGATACCTATAAAACTTATTAGTAGAGTTATAAATTTTCTCTCGGATCCCTAAATCCTCACGTCTCCATCTCTATTTGGGGATTTTTTGTGTGTGGGGGAAATGGGGAAATTGGGGGGGGAGGGACTTATATTTATTAGTACACCCATATTTAAAATTTAAAAATTAAATATTACTATAAATACCCATTCTAATGCCAATAGTACCCTCATTGAAATAAATATTTTAATACATATTATTTGTAAGAGTGGTGCTATTGGCACCCCCTCTACTGAACCATTTATACCCTACTTTTAAAACTTTTGATTTAATTATATAAAATTAAATGGTTTTATAATTTTTTTTTTTGATTTATTTCTAGGACAACCATTTTACTTATTTTTCAAATTTAATACACCCCATATCTTTTTCAAAAATAAAATAAAAATAAAAATACACTTCATCTTCAATCTTTATATATATAGCTTTTTTCACATCCATTAGCAGGATTTATTTTTTCTTCTTATAAGTTTGATTTTTTTTTTTTTCTGTACTTGATTGAATTGTTGGTGATTGATTGTGAGTGTGATATTAATCGTCTGATAATTTTTTTTGAGCTATTGAGTTAGAGTTTTGGTGTGGTTTTGCTTTGTCAGAGATTAGGTTTTCTTGGTTGCGATTCTTGTGTGATTTCGTTGATTTTTATTTTTTTTATTTTTATTTTTTTGTTAATAACATTAAACTAACTTTGGAAGATCTAGAATAAAATATACAAAAGAATTGATATAAATTATAGTATACTTGGAAGATTTGAAAGAAAATAAATCGAGATAAAAAAAAATTGTAAACTTGGATCTAGAATTTGAGAAGAAAAATAAAACAAACATGTGAAACAATAAAATCAATAAATACTAAACATGGTAAACATGAGATCGAGATCTAAAAGAAAATATAAACAAAAATAGTAATAAATTAATAAATACTAAACATTGGAAATATGAGATCGAGATTTGAAAGAAAATATAAACAAAAATAGTAAACATTGAAATAATTTATCATTAAAGCTTTTGTCATTAGGGTTTTGAAATAAGGAAAGTGGAGTTTTATTAGTTTTACTTTGTACAAGATTTTTTTAATAAAAAATGTATGTCTCTTTAAGTAATTTTATAAAGGAAAAAAAATACTAAATAATTTAAAAAGTAGGGTATAAATAGTTTAATAGTGGGTGAGCCAATAGTATCACTCTATTTATAAACACTCTTAAATTATTATCACACCCAATTTATATATATATATATATATATAAATCATATTATTTTTGGAATCAAATCTTTTTTTAGTGATGGTTCAATTTATTTTTGAAAATATCTCGAATGTAGGAGCCTTATGAAATTGAATATGTTGAAACTGTATATGGGGGTCAAGAGATGTAAGAATTCTCATTTGTTGATTGGCTTGTTTCGTGGACAAACCACATGTTGAGGTTGATGTAAGGGTAGCTTAGAAATTGGTGATCATTCAATGGCCCTCTCAAGACCTCAAGAGAAGAAGCACAAAAGGTATATTCTAGTGCTTACTTGCTTTGAAGAGATCTAGTTGTACACACACACAACTCATGCATATATCTTATTCTTGTATGTTGTGTGTTTTATATGTGTGCATTATTAATTGTTGAATATCTCTTCATGCATGATTATTTAATTGCATCTATCTCATTAAAATGCCATGATATGTTTAAGCATTAGGATGTAAATTCATGAATTTTTATTCATGCTTATTTGAATTGATTGCATCTTGTTCTATGATAATGCCATGGTATGATAGGCATTAGGATGCATTCAATTCCCACACTTGCACTTCATGTTTGTTAGCTTTAAGTGTGATGTAATTCATTTCCGTTTGAGTGATCGGAAATGTCCGTGCTTGCACGATGATGTGCATGTCTTAGCACGATGGTTGACCACTTGAGAAGGTCTCATTCTTCTCTTAGATAAGTGGTAGATTCGGTTTGGTTATTTGGAGTAAAGTGTCTAGTTTCAAAAGATTGGATTTCAATGATTTAAATGATTTTCAAAACTGACCTCTGTATGGTCATGTGACAATAACTTTTTATACAAAGCTTTAAAATGAGTTTTGAAAATTTCTGTACAAACTAGACACCCATACCTTTCCAACGGTATATTATTCGTAATATTTCATGACCGTTTGGATTGGTTTTGAAATCTCCAAAGTGACCACCAAAACAGGGCAACTATGTTGTTGTCCGTTTCTGACCTTTGGTCACTCAATTGACTATAACTTTTTCTATAGATATTGAAATGTCATTCTGTAAAAATGAGTAGAAATTAGACAGCCATATCTTTCCAACGATAATTATTCGAAAGGTTTTGATGTCGTTTGATCATGTTTCGGAGTGCTCGAATCTTAAGCTACTGCACTGTCGCGAGTACCGCGAAAATGCCCATAGGTTTTCTAATTCTTCCAAAACGACATAGTTTCACTTGGGCACTATAAATACATATCTTTCTCATCATTTTGAGGGTACAGCCACAAAATGAAACCCTAGAGAGAGAGGCTCCATATTCTTAAGAGAGAAAGCACCAAGATTGCATCTTTAACTCTCTAAACCCAAAACCCATCTCCATCTTGCATCATTCAACATCATTTGAGCATGGGTCTTCTTCAACACATATGGTATGATTTGTTGAACACTAATCTCATCTAATTTTAGTGTTTCTACTTATCAATTTTATCTCATATATTACTTGTATGTGTTTAGATTTATTTCTACATACATGGTTGAGATTATGTATTGATTGGGTTAATTTTTACATAGCTTAATTGATTAGGTCATTATTGCCTAAAAGCTATGCTATAAACATTCTTGTGTGATTTATTGATAACTAGGTTGATAGATTGTTTTTAAATCAACTAGTTAATCCTTTGAATGTTTGTGGATTATTTGTGATAGCTTTGTATCTAGGATTGGTTATCCTTTACTTAGCTAAAGTTGTATGCCATGTCATATAGCTATTTTCATATATAGGATTGATTTTATTGTCATCATATAATCCTAGGTAAGCATCTAGAGTACCCTAGCTCTATCTTGCATGTTTGGATATCATTGCATATTCACTTAGGGTGTTGATCTCTTCGGAGAAGTAAGTCTTGTGTGATAGACCGGAATTAGGTGGTCACATGAGCAAATTGGACTAGATCCACTTTTACAGGCCTGCGGGTAGTGGTAGCAGGATATTGGCCGGGATTAGGCCGTCAAACCGGGATTAGGTTGTATACGCTATCACAATTAGTGGATTCGAGGTTCGAGTGTGGCGCACTTACCAGCCCGTGGTTTTTCTCGTGAGGGTTTCCATGTAAATATCAAGTGTCATTTATAATTCCTCACCATATTACACTTGTTATTTTTATTGACTAGATTGGGATATTTTCGTAATATTGATTTTACGCGAAAATTGGGTAAAATTGTTAAAATCTATTCACCCCCCTCTAGATTAATATTGGACACACCCGGGTTTGTATTTGTACTTTCAAGAGATTTTCAATCTAGAATTCTCTTATTTACACAACTATCTTAGAAAAAAAAAAAAAAACCTATTGATATCTATGACTATCTTAAAAAAAAAAAAAAAAAAAAAAAAAAAAAAAAAAAAAAAAAAAAAAAAAAAAAAAAACTTGTTGATATCTACAGTTATCATTAACAAAAAAAAAATTTTGTTTATCGATAGAGTTCATAACTATACATAAAAGAAAGATAAAAACAATATGATAATCATGTGACGATGAGAAAGTTTGATATTGAAATAAAATTAGAGTTTAATTAGAGTTTATCATAAAAATTAGGGTTTATCATAAGTTTTTTTTTTTTTTTTTAATAAAGAAATATAGTTGAAGATATGAGTGTAATTAATGAGTGTAATTAATGAGTGTATATAGTATTTGGTTTATTTTTAATTAAATTAATTTGTCCTTATCGGTAAATTTCTATTAGGATATTTTTGTAATTAAATTTTTTAATAAAATATGAGTGTACTAATAAGTTTTATAGGAGTCAATATCGACATCCCAATGTTATATATGGGAGTAAAACATTGAGCCCTGTATGTATTGTCTTATCTCGGCTAGTTTGACAGAACACTACCCAATTAAAA
This sequence comes from Acer campestre, assembly GCA_954870605.1. NCBI lineage: Eukaryota > Viridiplantae > Streptophyta > Magnoliopsida > Sapindales > Sapindaceae > Acer > Acer campestre. Next base: position 35,357,483 of record OX940799.1, read on the forward strand.
GAAGCCATTGGGAATATATATATAATATTCTCTTCTAAAGATAAGTTTAGAGTGTAGACATTTTTTTTAGGGGAGTCCTCCGCAATCCCAAACAGAAGATGAGATAAGGGATTTTCTTGACGAACCCCTCTAGAACAACAAAAATAACCCTTCAGAACCCCTTGATCAGCATAGAAAGCCTAGACGAATTCAGAAGGCTATCAATCCAGTTCATAAAAATTGGAGAAAACCTAAAAGCCTAGAGCATTCTACGAAGGAAAGACCAGTCCAAAAGCCTTTTTGTTTGGGGTTGTTTCCCTCTGGTTTTTGTGTTTATTTGGTTGTTGTTACTCTTTATTTTTTTCCTTTATCATTTATATATATGGATACTGCCTAGTCCTGACATGGTTCCGGTTCCAATTCGGTTTCGATTCCGATTTCAAGGTTAGGTGGAACCGAAACCGAAATCGAAACCGGCCTTAGGCGGTTCTGAACCTTTTTTAAATCCACTCACTTAGCCACTCAGGTCACCCACTCACTTAGACTCTCACTGTCTCCCTCTCATAATTCACAAATCAACACAACATAGAATCACAATTCGCAAATCTTCATCTCTCTCTCAACCCAGATCTTCATAACTCTATCTATCCCAAATCAACCCAAATCAACCCACTAACCCAGATTTGGATCGATCATCATCATTATCTTCTTTCTGCTTTCTTCTTCATCTTCCTCAGATTTGTCATCTTCTTCGTCTGTCTTTGTTTCCTTACTTGGATTGATCGAGAGAAGTAGATGAGATTTGGGGTGGTGCTATGGTGGTCATTGGTTGGTGTGATTTAGTTTAGGTGGTGGTTGGTTTTGGGTTTGTGGTGGTGAGTCATGAGAGAGATCAGAGATCTGGGTTTGTGCCTTTGTGGTAGAGAGAGATGAGAGATATCATATATCTAGACCATCACCATCTATTTCCACGATTTAAAAAAAAGAAAAGAAAAGGAACCGCCGATTTGAACCGAACCGTAATCGTCGGTTCCAGTCCGATTCGAACCGGGAGGTTCTGGGAAAAGTGGAACCGGAATCAGAACCACCCTGGTCCGGTTCCTGGTTTGGTTCCTAAACCAAAACTGAAAAACCGATTTTGATTTCGGTTTCAAATTTTTCGGTTCTGATTCCGGTCCGGTTCGACGGTTCAAATCGGAAATGTGTCGGATCTAATACTGCCTAGGAATTTTTCAGCATATGAATATACATTTTCAATAAATTGATTGTTTTTATCCACTTTTTATAGGTGACTTTACAAAAATACCTTTACTTTTTGAATTTAATTAAAAAAGCTTTTTGAATTTAATGAAAAAAACTTCTTCATTTTATCTCTCAGACACATTAATAATCTGTTTCTCTTTCATCAACCACTGTCTCTCTCTATCAACATTCTCTCTCTCCTAAACCTCTCTCTATCTCTCTACATAGCATTCTCTCTCATCAACTTTCTCTCTCTACAATATAGAAAATGAACTCATCAACTGTCGATTACACACATGACACTTTTGTTCTTTAGATCTACTTGTACATCATCTCTACATTGTCCACAAATCACTCGTCTCACATCTTCATAGTAATTGTTTCGTAATATAAGGTATATTGCTTTTGTTTTTGTTTTTATTTTGAAACTCTTATAGGAACGTATGTTGTTGTTTTCTTGTAGTTAGGGAGAAGATGAAATCGATTTTGAATGTTTTACGAATTGTATTTTTGTTAACCCAATTTGATCGGTCATTATTTGTATATATATATTATCCCCATTATCTTTATCAATTGTTTGTTTCTCGAGTCATAGGTATTTAATTCGTTTGTTTGAGCATTTACAAGTTATTGTTCCCAAAAGATGGTGTTTGGAGAATTTGAGAAGGTAAAGGAGATTTTGGAAACATTGAAGGGTTTAAAGTGCAAATTTTAGAAATAAATATGGAAACTGCTGTGCAATTCCACAACGGTTCATGTCCAGAGGAAAATGCCCTCCCAATCGCTTCCTAAATTCCACAACGCTCAATCATTAGTGATTTTCGCTGTCAAACCCCTGTCCTACCCACAGCGGTACTGACATCGGTCTCACAAATCCATCTCGAGAGAGGACTTATGAAATCAAGAAAATTCTTGGATGCCTATAAATACAACAATTCTCTAGGGTTTTGAGAACACACACCTTATCGTAGAATTTCAATCTGCCTCTCCCAAGCACCTTTCCTCAAAACAATACCAACTTTCATCCACCTTTACATATAGAAGATTTGAGGAAGAAGAAGAATTCATCATTGAAGACCGGAAGAACTCATTGAAGGCCATTATGGGTTTTATCCTTTCTTTCTCTTCTCTTTTTATTTTCATGATGTGTAACTAATCCCATAACTAGGGAATCAATGTGAACCTTTTGTGAATGCTCATGTTTGGATTAACTATTATTTCATCAATTCAATTCTTGTTTTATTCATGAAGTTTAATTTTAATTCTTGATCTTTATTGTCTTTGATTTTATTCACACCATAGACCAAGGCTGGATTATTATTATTGACTTAGGGTTAAGATTATTTGAGAATTAGGGTTAGAGTATTGACCAAGCAAAGTATATAATTTGGTTATTATTTCTTATGCTTAACGGGTTCTCAATTGTTGTTTACACCAAAGTCTAATAGTGAATAATAACTGAGCATACGTGACTCATCCCGCGATCATACAGTACTAGTCATAATATAGATAAATAATGAACCCTTGAATTGATTGAATATTGTTCACTAAATTTATTCCATACATCAAGCACTAATAATTGGGAATCATTGACGAGCTAGTGCTTTCTCTCCATTGATCACAACCAAATCTCGTTTAACTTGCTTTCTTAGTTTAATTTAATTTAGTTAGTTTTAATTCAATCATCAATATCAAACAATTTGGTTCCGTTAAACTTAGCTTTAATTAGAATTAGTTATAAACAATAAATCACTTTTCCTGGAGGGAACGATCCATACTTGCCGTTGTACTTATCCTCACGATTTGTGCACTTGCGTGTTATTTAAAACAAAATTTTCATATCAAGTTTTTGGTGCCCCTGCCAAAGAAGTAGTTGAATTTATTGTTTATTTCTAGTTTTAGTTAATAGATTTAGTCTAGTTTAGGTAGTTGAGTCACTAATTTTTAGATTTTTAGTTTTTATTTTATTTTATTTCTTTTTCGTAGTTTAATGTCTGTCTATCTTTTTGTTTTAGGTCTTAACGGTGGATGCAAGGAAGAATATCTCTTCAAGGAGAACTAATACCTTTTAACGAAAACATTGATCGCATTAGACGAGCAGCCATGGTAGATGACAAAAATCAAATCCAACAACAGGATCCATATGTACCAATAAATTTTTAAAACCGATGTCTATTTGAGTGATTTAGAAAAAAGCGAGCTAAAGACATCGGTTTTTAACCGATGTAAAAGCATGAGAAAAGACATCGGTTATATATAAAACTGATTTAAAAACTGTGACGTAAAATTGATGAATTATAAAAATTAATCTCGCCGTCCGACCACAGCTGTGGGCTAGCCCGACCTCTAATAATAATCACAATTAATCATCAACATGAGGAATCGAACTTGCAACCTCAAAGTCGAAGTGGTAAGCCTTTACCGCCTGACTACAAGATTGAATGTGTTAACAATTGCACAATATTTATATATAACCTATATGAGTTGTTAGAAATAAAAAAAAAAAAAAATGAAACTTGTTTGATAAATTTAAATTTACTCAACTAATAAAAATTCTAATTTCTACTATAAACATCTATTAAAAAAATTTATTGGTGGGTTTATTTTTCATTTCATTTTTTGTGTGGTTTTGCATGTGTTTTGCTGGAGATATTTTTGTGCAAAATTTTTTCTTAAAACTGTATCTTTTGGAAATGAAATAAATTTTTTTGTCTATGATGGGTTCTTCAATTTTTCGATACGAATCCAACGGTATAAAGAACATAAAATTTTGGGCGGTATTTTGAAAGTTATGAACAATTATTCAGTCAAAGGTCAGAAGTGATTGGAGATATTTTTGTGCAAAATATTTCCTTAAAACTGTATCTTTTGGCAAGGAAATAAATTTTTTCGTTTATGTTGGGTTCTTCAATTTTTCAATACGAATCCAACGGTATAAAGAACGTAAAATTTTGGTCAGTATTTTGAAAGTTATGATCAATTATTCAGTCAAAGGTCAGAAGTGATTAGAGATGATCAATTTTTGTGCAAATGTTTTCCTTAAAACTGTATCTTTTGGCAAAGAAATAAATTTTTTTGTCCATGTTGGGTTCTTCAATTTTTCAATACGAATCCAACGGTATAAAGAACGTAAAATTTTGGCCTGTATTTTGAAAGTTATGATCAATTATTCAGTCAAAGGTCAGAAGTGATTGGAGATGATCAATTTTTGTGCAAAATTTTACCTTAAAACTGTATCTTTTGGTAAATAAATAAATTTTTTTGTCCATGTCATTTTCTTCAATTTTTCAATACGAATCCAACGGTATAAAGAACGTAAAATTTTGGCTAGTATTTTGAAAGTTATGATCGATTATTCAGTCAAAGGTCAGAAGCGATTGGAGATGATCAATTTTTGTGCAAACTTTTACCTTAAAACTGTATGTTTTGGTAAATAAATAATTTTTTTCGTCCATGTCATATTCTTCAATTTTTTGATACGAATCCAACGGTACAAAGAACATAAAATTCTGGGTAGTATTTTGAAAGTTATGATCAATTATTCAGTCAAAGGTCAAAAGCGACGCGAATCCGCGAGTGAGATGTTTTCATCGCTCATTTTCACACTTTTCCAAATCGATATTTGGAATATTTTTTGAACGAAAAGTGTTTTTTTTTTTTTCATGTCTACTTTCTTTTATCAAAATTTGAGAAAATAACGTTGAGTATTTTTAGAGATGCGCACTTGAATGTGGACATAGGTCAGATTTGAATTTCAGCAGAATTTTGTTTTTGAATCCATATCGGTTTTCCCAAAAACCATTGTCTTTTCAAACCGTAATATTTAAGACATCAGTTTTAATGGAAACCGATTTCTTATTGGAAAAAAAAAAAAACATATCGGTTTTTCCAAAAACCGTTGTCTTTTAAAATGGTAATATTTAAGACATCGGTTTTAAGGAAAACCGATTTCTTATTGGAAAATAAATCCATATCAGTTTTCCCAAAAACCGTTGTCTTTTTAAACCACAGTATTTAAGAAATCGATTTTTATAAAAACCGATTTCTAACAGTTTTTTTAAATCGGTTATCAAAAAACCGATGTAAACAACCGATGTCTTTTTACATTTTTGTAGTAGTGATTATAGTCACTACAAGAAAATTGTTATTTAGTAACTAACTTTCTATGACCATGTAATAAATTGTTGCAAAATGTTACTTTCTGCAACCATTGTAACATGGTAGTTGCAACAACAACAAATAATAGATCCAAATCATTCTGTAACCAAATATTTGTGATTTGTGACTAAATATTTAGTCAATAAAAGTATGTTTTGGTGACTATGTGTAATTTAGTTGCAAATGGGTGATTAATATTTTGGCACCACCATTTCTCTCCACGTACATATGTTTTGTGACTAATATGTATCTTTAGTAACTATAATTTTAATCTCAAAATGATTCTTTTAGTGACTATTAAATGTTGTTGACAAAGAGACAAATAAATTTTTGTGCCATTCTTTCCCACCAAAAATATACCTTTCTAGATTAAACATAAGACATTAACAACTATAAATTTAGTCACACATTAAGTCTTTTTGTGACTAATATAACCATGTAATAAATAGTTGCAAAATGTTACTTTCTGCAACCATTGCAACATGGTAGTTGCAGTAAAGAAAAATCATGGATCCAAATCATTATGGGACCAAGTTTTTGTGATTTGTGACTTCAAAATTTAGTCAAGGAAAGTATGTTTCGGCGACTATTCAATTTGGTTGCAAATGAGTGATTAATACACTGATTCTTTCTGTGACTATTAATTATTGTCGACAAAGAGGTAAGTATAATTTAGCGCCATTTTTTCCCGTCAAAAGTATACCTTTCGAGACTAAATATATAGCATTAAGAACTATAAAGTTAGTCACAAAATAAGTGTTTTCGTTTCTAATATATTTAGTTGATAATTAATGTTACTGTTTTTTTTTATGTATTATTTGTGATTATAATGTTAGATGGAAAATAACTTTTTTCACTATTGATATTTTTAGTTGCCAAAGGTGAAAAAATATTTTAGCGCTAATATTTCCCTCCAAACAATACTTTTTTTTAGACCAAATACATTGAGTTAGCAACTGTAATTTTAGTTGGAGATTTAATACTTTTGTGTCTATTATCTTTAGTTGCCAAATAGGGAACAAAATTGCACAATTCTTTCTAAAAGAAATATATATAAAAATAAAAAATTAAAAAAAAACCTTAAAATGACCATAAGTCAATGTATTTATAACTAGTATTGTATTATCGATGCAGTTGGCAAATATATATATATAGCAATTTCAAAATTGGGGTAGCATTGGAAGTATATGAGACCATTACTGAGGCTGGTTTCAGCCATTCCTAGGATTGATTCCATATAATCCGTTATCCTGCCATCACGCAGATAGATCATAATGGAATTATTGAGTCCAATATTCGAGAGTGGTTTTAGGCCGATCTGGACACTACCTTATTTTGCCGTAATGTTTTAGAGTGTTCTTGTTCAGAAGATTTGTTGAAAAAGTGTCGTTTTGGAATTGGACATTTATTTCTTTGGTTATTTGTCCGAGATTGATTCTGAAATCTAGTTTTTTGGTTTTGTAGATACCTTTTTGGTTAATATTAGGCAGTTGCCAATTACACAAATCTTTGTATTCCCATTTGGTCTTATAATTTGCTACAGATTGTCGTTCTATACTATTTTCATAATTATCAGGCTCTACACTCTAATGTCTGGAACCAGAAGACATGATTAAATGGGGTACATGCACACAGATATGGTGAAATGACTATTTTGCCCCAAAAATTAATTTTTTTGATTGAAAAGATTGTTTGACCTATTTATATTCACAATTTTATCATTACCAAAAAGACTTATATGACCTTATGAATGTTTCAATATTAGAAAGGTAATTTGGTCATTTAATAAAACATTCCAAATTAATTTTTTATATACAAATTAAATTTTCTTAATGATGTAGAAATCCTTGCACAAAATCCAAATTAATATTAACATCCAAATATTATATATATATATATATAATATTTTATTCTATAGATCTAAAAATGATAATGTAAATAAAATAATAATAAAACCCAAAAAGAAAAGAAGAACGTACAGTTCTTCTATCTCTGAGAAGGAGTATCAGTTGACCAAAGAAAAAAAAAAGGTCTTTGTTTTTCCATCTTAGAGAAGGAGATGTTTTGGTTTTGCGTATCATGTACACTGAGTGGGACGCTCTTTGTGTTTTCCTGCAATTTTTTCCTTCACTGCTATAAAATCTTGAACCCTAAATCCCAAATCGATTTTTTTGCTTACATCCTCACAATCAACGAACACTGCTGGATTTGGATTCGAAGTTCATCGATTTTAGCCTTCACGGATTGAATAAGTTTTCTATTTCTTTGGTTTTTGTTTTCTGGTGTCAGACATTGTTGCTTGGGTAAGTTTTCGTTTCTTTTCCTTTGATAAAGATTTTTGGCAACGATGGGAGCTAACTTGGTGGGTGATTTCGTGGAATGGGGTGACTTTTGAGGCTGTTGCTACTGGTGTTGTAGTTTGGTGTTCGTGCTTTTGCTGATTTTGCTGTTTTGTTTTCTTTATTTTTGGGGTTGTTTGATCCTTTGTTTTGCTGTTGTTTTTCTTTGGGTGCGTTTTTCCCTGGCAACTTGTGCCTGGTGTCGTTCTCTGTTTGCTCTTTTTAAGCTTTGGCTTTGGCCTGTTTATGGATTACCTTTTTTTTTTAAAAAAAGATTCTTTTCTTTTGTTTGTGAAGGGAGCTGGTCTGATGTTTTATTTTTGTTTTGAGTTTGTTGCTACAATTGTGGGTTGGGTGTTCTATGCCTGTAAATAACCGCAGTAGAGGACTTTAGGTACATGATATAAAGTAGAAAATAATTGAAATAGGCTTGAATGGGGAGTTTGATGATTTTGAGTTGAGATTTTTGTTCGCAAAGTTTATTGTGGTCTGATGTTACGGTTTGGGGAGGGTGTCTAGTAGTTGGGAATTTATGTGTGTATCCTGTTTTGCTGCATTTTACCCATATTGGTTTCGTTTAGTTGCTTGTAAGTGTTTTGCCTAGGGGTTTTTGGTTTCTTTGGTTTCTTTGTTTCCCCTGCTACCTATATTTGGTTTATTGGCCTGTCTATGGGCTCTTTCTTAATAAATTGCAGTTTCAAAAAAAAAAAAAAAATGCCTATAAATATCAACAGTATAGGACGATCACACACAAAATCTAGTGACATACAATACCTAAAAAAAAAAATGGTTTTGATTTTGTTGCTGTGATTGTGAGTTGGTGGAGCACCAAAGGATATAAGGCATGTCTAGTTTGCAATGGTGATACATATTCACGACTACTGAGAAATAAAATATGTTATATGGGGCATCGTTGATACTTGAGTCTCGACCATCCTTGGCGAAGAAGTAAGAAATATAATGGTAATGTAGAAACTAGGGATGCACCTGAGATGTTATCCGGAGATGATATCTTGAAACAATTGGGTTGTCTCCGACGTGTGAATTTTGGAAAACATCCTAATAATGTTGATCATAAAAGAAAACGTACTCCCAAAGAATTGAATTGGTCAAAGAAAAGTATAATCTTCGAGTTAGAGTACTGGTCACAATTGAAATTAAGACACAATCTTGATGTAATGCATATCGAGAAAAATATATGTGACAACATAGTGGGAACGTTATTGGATATTGAAGGGAAATCAAAACATACATATAAAGCTTGACTAGACTTGGCAGATTTGAAGATAAGAGCAGAGTTACACTTACAACCCCATGAGAATAAATTTTTGAAGCCTCAAGCAAGTTATACACTCACATCCGATGAGAGAAAAAAATTCTGTAAGTTCTTAAAATCAGTTAAATTTCCAGATGGATATGCTGCAAATATCGGTAGAAATGTAAACGTCAAAGATGGTAAGATATCAGGTTTAAAAACACATGATTGTCACGTGTTATTACAACGACTTCTTCCAATTGGTATACAACCATATTTGTGTAAAGATGTATGCACAACTCTGATTGAATTTTCTCATTTCTTTCAACAGATTTGTGCAAAGACTTTATGTGTGAAAGATTTGGATAGTTTACAAAAGGAGATAGTCTTAATACTTTGTAAGCTTGAAAGAATTTATCCACCGGCATTCTTCGATATTATGGTTCATTTGGCTGTACATTTACCAATTGAAGCTAAACTTGCTGGACTTGTGGCATATCGTTGGATGTATCCATTCGAAAGGTATTTAGGGACATTGAAAAAATATGTGAGAAATAAAGTTAAGCCCGAAAGTTCTATTGCTGAGGCATATGTAGTGAATGAAGCACTAACATTTTGTTCCATGTATCTTGGTGGAATTGAAACAAAATTCAATCTGCCTGAACGGGATGATGACAGAGGAAAAAATCGACAAGAATGTGTGTTGTCGGTATTCTCACAGAAAGCTCGTCCCTTTGGTGCAAACCAATTGGTTAATCTATCTCAAAACGAATTGCGTAGAGCTCATTGGTATGTGTTGAACAATTGCGAGGAATTACAACTATATTTAGAGTAAGTAATTATTCTATTATTTTCTTTTACTTTAGTGTAGGATATATATTTAATGTTTATAACACATCTTGTTAAAACTCAGTGAGCATAAAAAAGAGTTAGAGTCAGAAAGTCCTACCAACATATCTGAAAGACAAGAACAACAGTTTCCTGAGTGGTTTAAAAAACGCGTAAGTGAACCAAAAATATAGTGACGTATAATATATTATTTTTGAAATATATAATACTTAATTTGTATATGCTTCTTGTAGATGATTACTTTGCATTACAAAGGATTAGTTGAAGCTACCGACGAACTGTATTCATTGTCTTGTGGCCTTGATCTTCGAGTAAATTCATACAATAGTTGTATCGTTAACGGTGTCTGTTTTCATACAAAAGCTCGTGATGAAAGGCATATAACTCAAAATAGTGGTGTGGTTGTTCCAGGAGAGCATGATGATAGTGCTATTGATTTTTATAGTGTTGTAATTGCTGTTTTACAACTAAATTTCATACTTGGATACAAGGTTCTCCTTTTCAAGTGTCAATGGTTTGACACTGATGTTAAAAAAAGGAGAATACACAAAGATTATCATCTTACATCTATTAATGTAAGTAGAGAATGGTATAAGAGTGACCCTTTTGTGCTTGCAGTGCAAGCACAACAAGTATTCTATATTGATGACTATAAGTTTGGAACAAATTGGAAAGTTGTACAATATATACAACATAGACAGTTGTGGGATATACCAGAGATGAATGATATAGAAAACTCACAAGATACAGATGATGTCTATCAGGAAAATGAATCGTCCAATATTCAACTTATGGTTCAAGAAGACGACTTAGAAAAGGGACAATTTCATTGTGTTGATGTGAACGCAGATGAAGTTTCTGCTAATGTTATATTAGATATTGAGAAACAAACAATCAACGATGATATTTTCGAGTTTGAAGACGAAGATGAAACAATAATGGATTATTGTACACTACTAGAAAAACTAGTATAGTTGACAGTTTTGAAAAACCGTCATAAATTATAATGGTTTTTTTTTTTGCTTGACAGTTTTTTCTCTTGACAGTTAAAAACTGTCAAGAAATGTTAATTTTTTTTTTGACAGTTTTTTTTCTTATGTTTATAATTTTTTTTTTAAAAATTTCATTATTTAATATTTAATAATAATATTGAATTAAATAACATTTTTTATATTTATAATAAACACCTCCCTCACCGTCGGACCACTGCCCGCTGCTGCCGGCGGCCACCCATCGTCCACCGTCGGATCCGCCGCCACTGACGCACGCCCCCTGCCACTGCTGACCACCCGCTGACGTCCGACCACTTGACAATTAAAAATAATGACAATTAGTGAGAATTGAACTTGAGACCAAGTCAATTATTGGAAGTCCTTACCACTTGACTACAAGTCTTAATGTGTCAACAATTGAACAATATTTATATATAACCTATATATGTTGTTACAAATAAATTTTTTTTTTTTAAGATAAATTTAAATTTATTCAAATAATCAAAATTCTAATTTGTACGACAAACATATATTAAAAAATATTTATTAAAACTTTTAATGAAATTATTTTTTAAAAACATATATAATCGAGTTAATGGTCTATACTCTATGGTCACGAATGATAATAGGAATGAGAATGAGAATGGAAAGGAAAGGAAAGGAAAACTGAGTTTTTTGTTTGGTTAGAACTTTAGAATTAATTTCTGAATCAGTATTATTTTGTTTGGTTAACAACGGAATGGAATAGAGTTAACTGTATTTTGACCAAAATACCCCTAATTATAAAACATTCATAATATATAATATAAATTACATATATAATACATAATATATATATTATATATTTAATAAATATATAATATATATTATATTATATTATATTATATTATAAAACATTCATAATATATAATTTTTTATTTATCTTTAATAATTTTTTTAAACTTACTTCATATTTTCAATACCAAACAAAATCCCCGATATGGATTTATTTTACAGTAAGATATCGGTTTGCCAGGCAAACCGATATTGGATAAGTAAAATTTTAAATTTAATAATTTTTTTTTTAAAATCATTTACTTTTAAAAAATTCAAAAAAAATAATTAAAAAAATTGTTTATTTATTTTACACCCTCTTGTTTCATACTAAGAGACACGTTAATAATTCAATTACCCATATAAATTAGTAATTTGGGTCTTACATTTGTTCATTAAATTGTAAGATGCATGTTGATAAATATTTCCCCTATAGTGAGAGTTATATTTCAAATCATGCTTATTACAATTGATATCACGATTCTCCTATACGCCATATTTGGTTGGATGGAATGAAATGGAAAGAAAGCCATTCCATTCGTTTGGTTTGTTAAAATGCAATGGAATAGTGATTCCATTGGAATGAGGATTCCACTATTTTGGTTGAATGAGCATTCCATCCAAAAACCAATGGAATATCCTTCCATTCAAAACTAAAATTTATATTCCAGAAATACCTTAATATGCCCCAATTCCATTTTAAAAATACTCTCCTTTCCAAAAATAATATATTATATTAATGATATATATATTTTATATATATATTATTATTATAATATATATAACCATATATATTATATTATATTATATTATATAATTATATATATTATACTATTATTATATATATATTATATATTATTACATTAAATAATATATAATTATATATATATTTTATTATTATTATTATTATCCATAATATATGATGTTATTATGAATGTTTTATAATTAGGGGAATTTTGGTCAAAATACAGTTAACTCCATTCCATTTCGTTGTTAACTAAATAAAATAATACTAATTCAGAGACTAATTCTAAAGTTCCAACCAAACAAAAAACTTAGTTTTTCTTTTTTTTCCATTATCATTCCGATTACCATTCCACCATGTAACCAAACATGATTATAGAGTATTGACTAATAACTCGACTATATATGTTTTAAAAAATATAATTTTATGAAAAGTTTCAATAAATATTTTTTAATATATGTCTATTGTAGAAACTAGAATTTTGATTAGTTGAATAAATTTAAATTTATCTAATAATGTTTTTTCATTTTTTTTTATTTTTTTTTATTTTTAACAACTCATATAGGTTATATATAAATATTGTTCAAATATTAACACATTAACTGTTGTGGTCAAGTGGTAAAGATTTGCAACATTGAACTTGAGACTCAGGTTCAACACTTGGTAATGACATAATTAATTGTCATTATTTATCAAATGGGCATGGCTTGCCAACGGTGGTTGGCCGGTTGCCGGCCGGCGTCCTGACGGTGGTCTGGGTCGCCGGCGGTAGGTGTTGGCATCTGACGGTAGGTGGGTTTATAAAAATAAAAAATATTTTTTAATTAAATATTATAATTAAGTATAAATAATGATAGTTTTTATTTAAATATTATTAAATCTTTCTTGACACTTACATCCTTGACAGTTATAATAACTATCAAGAAAGGTTTTGTTGACAGTTTTTAACTGTCAACAAATATGTTATTTTCTTGTAGTGGTAGTGACAATGAAGAAAGTCTTTTGAATAATGATGACATTGATGATGATGAATAGCTATCCATATGATTCAATTTTGGTTCTCGTATGGTATAAATATATTTTATTAATTTTATGTTACCTTTTGTTTTACAGATAATGTTTTACTTTTTATTTTGTTAGTTATGGATTATTTATATTTACAACTTGTGTTTTCACAGACTTTTAATATGACTCTTGGTAATCGACGACGTTCTGCAGTTTCTGTCATTGACACTCAAATTACTTCTAGTGACTTGGGCTTTGTTGCTCCTGGTAGTGTTGAATTTTTAATCTTGACTTGTTTTTAATTTTTTACTTGCAAAATCATTATACATTCCTTTAATTTATTAATTATTTGAGCATTATGTTTCTATTTGCAGCACAAAAGATTGAAAAGAAAATGAGAGGCAAATCAAGAGGGGTGAGATTGGATCGACTCATAACATCTGCAAATGGACAGCTCCATATTGATTTCTCAAGTGGCAAACCGAAAGGTCCTAATGCAGAGATGTTCTCTATAGAGATAGACATTGTTGTTAGGAGTCATGCACCTCTTAATGTGGAAAAATAGGATGACATACCTGAAGAGCAAACACAACCATTGATTGATCATATGTTGGTAAATTATCTTGCCCATTATAATGTTTATATTACTCATACTTTGCATATTAAAAAGTGTAGTTGATAACATTTTTTCATTTTAATTGTAGAGCAAATTTGATGTTGATATCTCTAGGCCATATGTTAAAGATTGGATGTTAAAAAGAATGCAATTGCGATTTAATGGATTTCGAAACAAGTTAAACAAGGAATTTAAGAGCTTTTCTAACAAAAAAGATGCATTGGAAAACCGACCAAAAATACTTTGATAGTTGTAGAACCAGCAAATCCTACGTTCAAAATTCGGTCAAAATCGTAGAGTTCGGGGCACCAGCAATCTAGGGAAGCAACTTGTTGACTTTGAGTAAGTCACATGAGATTAAAAAATGAATGATGAATTGTGTAAGGCTCGCCCTGCAGTTGTAAAATGGTGGGTTCTTACTACTTGTGAATAGAACTTTGTGTGCTTTGGATACCTGTCGTAGGCATAAAACAAAACTAAAAGGAGAAGTATCTCATAGAGGGCTACTCGACATTCAAATTAAGCAGTTTATGAATAAATAAGATAATATAAATTAGGAATGAAACAAAATAGGAAATAGAGCAAACCGTAGACAAGGCGTGTTGAGCCTTGGGTGGTATTGTTCAGGTAGCCTTAGGTTCGCTTGGGCTGAGCGTTTAGAAAATTAAATTGCTGATAGGAAACGAGGTAAAGCCGTCGTCGATCTATTTAGGAATGATTTTCTATACTTGGACGTTTGTTGAATGCAAAGTAGTCGATCGATGATAGTTGGAGTTGAAAGATTAGTGATTGTTCCACTAGGCTTAGATGTCGTCCCAAGTTGAATGGGCTTGTAGAATGGATATTGGTCGACTCGGTTTGTGTAGGAGGAGGTAAATTGTGTTTTATGGATTAGCGTGAGCTCATGGAATAAAGCAATAAGTGTAGATAGATAATAGCTAAGCACCTTGAATGTGTGAGGCAATAAGTCAACTTATGCCACACGAGTCAATTGTATTTGTTGCGTCTTTCTATGTGTGTCAGGGAAAAAAGCCTCCTCCCTTTGTGAAGGGACCCCATATTATTTATAGCTGGAGACTCCACTTAAAATGAGTCAGTTGATATCTTCCCATAAATCTCGATCTGAGATCGGGGGACAGGATAATCCCCCAAAATCTCGAGATTTTAGGAGATATTTGATCAAGTAATTAACGTGTATTTAAGTACTGACTTGGTCTCAATAGACTTGGTCAAGGTTTGAATTTGCTTTGGGCCAAATCATGATTGCTTTAGCAGACCATCTGGATCCTCACTTGGATTTCTAAAATTGGGCCTCAGTGTTTGAGTTGTGCTATTTTTGGCTACCACAATAGTCAAGATTATTGGGTGTTTCTTTGTGATCGTTTTGATAGTGCCAAATTCCAGGTAATATTGATTTTTTTTTCTTTCCAAAATGTAATAGTTTACAATTCATTACAAAATACAAGTATTCTAACTCATGAATGCATGATCGTTTGGATAAGAATAAAAAAAAAGAGCGAGTTGCCCGTTCATCGTGGTGGGTCAAAATCTTTTGATCAACATATGATGGAAATGGTATGATCAATTTACTATACTATTAATTTGAAGTTTTCAATGATATTTATGTATACAAGTTATACTATATATATAATATTGATAATTTATTAGGAAGTTGAAGAAGGGAAGGCTCCTGGAAAAATTGCTTTATTCAAAAAGTTACATTGGAGTGAGGAGAAATGATGGATCAAACCAGAGGCTGAAACTCTATATGTAAGTTATTGAGATGTATATATTGTAATATTTGTGAGACTTTTATTTCCTAAATTTCTAGTATGTTGCACAGATTCTCTAGCATTGCAAACACACATTTTTGTATCTTATGTGGTTGTGTTGTGTAAAACAATAACCATTCTCCTAAAACAGTACTTTATTATATATGACAAATAAAAATTAAGGCAACTGATATTTTCTTACATGTTTATATATTTTTATGAATGTTTTAAGGCAGTATGTTTAATATGTATGTAGATAATATTGTATATGCATGTTTGTATTGAGGTCCTGTCTTTTGTTGTTGGTGTCTATTTCGGCTCCTTGGTGTGGTTTCTAGTTATAGAAGATGCGGGAGTCTGAGAGGCTAGTGGGAGGGTGGTGCTTTGTTTTGAGAGGGTGTCTCTATTTTTGTGGTTTTTTTGGTGCTTTGTTTTGGTTTTTTCAATTCTTGTTTGTTTCTAAGGCCCGGTGTTCTTTGCTTAGCCTTTTGCTTTGGGTGTTTTTATAGTCTTTTTCTCGTGTTGTTGTTTTGGGTGATCACCTTATTGCCCTTTTGGCTTTAAAGAAAGTTTAACCTTTAAAAAAAAAATTGTTTGTATTAAAATTGAATTGTCCATAATTTTATTTGCATATTGTTAAAAATTTACAGGAAGCAATGATTGGATACTTAGGGAATGAAGATTCTGAAAATGGATCAGAGCCAATATCTGAAGCAGAAATTTGTATCAAAGTTCTTGGAAACAAATTTGGTTATCTTAAAGGCTTGGGAATAGTAATGCCTCAGAAGACATCATCATCTTCTTCTAATGTTGTTTCACCAGAAAACATTGAGCTAAAGGAAAAAGTTGAACACCAGGATCAACTCATAAAAGAGTTGCAAGCGCAAAATGAAAAAATCATGGCAATCATGTCCAAGTTTGCGTCTTCCAACATTGGGTCATTCAATATGGATCAAGATTCTCAGTTATCTTAAAGTATTATTTTATCGTTTATCATCTTTAATCTTTTAGAAGTTTGGACCGGTAGAAACTTATTGAATGTTTATTTTTTACTTGATGACTTTATTATGATTTGTTGAATACAAACATCTTTGCTTTTTATGCTAGTGAATTGATTTTTAGTTATTTTTGTTTATTTTTTATCATTTGTCTTTTTTACAATTTGGTACAATATTATATTGGATTCTAAATATTAAATTTAGTAAAATGCTTTTACCACCAAAAAATAATAGTCACGAATTTATATAAATATTAGTCACAGTAACATTCGATCGGTAACCAAAAATATATTTGATGCTAAATATTAAATTCAAGTATAGTTTTTTACAACTAACTAAATTAGTCATAATTCAAATAAATATTAGTCACTGAAAAAAACAATCAGTAACCAAATTGTTGTTGCAAAATATAATATTCATGAACTTTAAAGATCATTGGCGTTAAATATAATAATACTTTTATAACTAAATATTTGGATGTAAAAACTAACATTTTGCGACTAAATTTGTTTATTAGCAAAATAACTATTAAATTATAACCAAATATTTGGACACAGAAACTAACATTTCACAACTATATTCATTTAGTTGTAAAATGATTATTAAATTTATTTGGTTGCGAAATGTAAATTTTTGCATCCAAATATGTGGTTGTAAAATAATATCAGTAACTATTGATTTTGATTCTTTAAAATCTTAAACAACTAACACAAATACAATTTGCTACTAAATAGTTGGTTGCGAAATGTGTATCTTTCTGCAACTAAATGACTATTGGTTGCAATATCCTTTTGCATCCAGCCTATTGCTACTAACAGGTGACCAAAACAAATTGGTTGCGAAAAGTAATTACTAACCAAAAATGTACCTTGTGTGACAAATAATTTAATGACAAAATATGTTTTTTTTTTTTTTTTTTTTTTTTTTTTTTTTTTGTAGTGAGTAGGTCGATAGTTGTTAACCATCCCTTGTGCATTGTGCTGGATGCAGTAGCATGAAATTATGAACTCAAAAGTTTTCACTACAATTTGCTGCCTACCTTCCATGGTCTACCAAAAAGTGATGTATTTCAATTCTTTTGAGAATTCTATGCAGCAATAAAATCCTTTCTGAATACCAGGGTAATAGACGACCAACTACGCATGAGGTGTTTTCTGCATGCTTTGAAGAAAAAGGCAAAGACATGGCTAATGACCTTACCTCCAGCATCATTAAGGACATGGGATGAAGTGGTAGATAAGCTCACGGATCAGTATTACTCCCATCAGAAAACAAGTGAGAGCAGGTCCAAGATAAAAAATTTCTTTTAGGGGGACCAAGAGACTTTTCATGAGGCTTGTGAGTGCTACCAGATGCTTCTCTATGAGTGCTCTCAATATGGGTATCTGGTACATCAGATATGTTAATGGTTCTATGATGTGTTGAACGATGTTTCAACAGTCCTGGTGAACAATGCATGTGGTGGATCCATGAATGATAAAACACCGGAGGAGTTATATGCCATTTTTGATAAACTGGCCTAGAATTCTCACCAGAAGAGTTCAAAAAGAAGAAAGGGTGTTTACAAAGTAGATACCAACACGTGGCTTTCTATTCAAATAGCATAGTTGAACAAGAATATAGAGGTTCTTGCCAACAAAGTTGCACAAATCGGTATGGTGACTCGCACTGGATGTGGAAGGATAGGGAAAAATGTGGATATTTGCCTATTGGAAGGTGCTGGTCCTAGTAACTTTGAAGAGGCCCAAGCAATGGACAACTTCAATCCACGACCAAAGTATGACCATACTTGAATACATACAATTCAGGGTGGAGAATTAATCCTAAGTTCTTATAGTCAGATAATTAAGACACCGGAAACCAATATGGTAACAACAACAACAACAATTAGAGACAGTATAATGCTGGTGCCTAGCAGAATCCCGAGTTCCAACCAAGGAAACCTTCGTTCGAAGGGACATTGAACAACTTCATGCAAACTACTCAACAAGCTCTCAAGAACTCTCATTAAGACTTCAGTGCGAGGTTTCAAAACATGGATGCTTTAATGAGGAAGATGGACGTGCAAATTGGGCAATTTGCTGAAGCAGTCCAAAAGACTGAACTTAGAAAATTTTCGTGTTATACCGAGCAAGCGTAGGCAATAACAGTTCTTTGGAATGGTAAGGTATTAGATAATGATAAACCTGCTGAACTTTTTAACTGATCTACTAATGTTTCAGGTCCTTCAAAAGAGAACATTGCATCAGTAGAAAAAAGGAAATCAATGTGGAAAAATCAAAGAATCCATTGCTCTTACATAAGTTTCTGAACCCATATGTGCCATCGATTCCTTTTCCAGCCAGACTTCATAGGAGCAAGCTCAACCAATCATTTAAGGAGATTTATGACCACTTGTCAAAGGTTAATGTCAGTTTACCACTCTTAGAGGTTATCCACCAAATGAAGGCCTATGCAAAGTTCTTCAAAGAGCCCAAGTCATGAAATAGAAAGAATAGGTCTCATGAGAAGGTACTAGTTTCAGAAGAAGTAAATGTTGTACTCCAAAAGAGATTGCCACCAAAGATTAAGGATACTAAGAGCATTAACATCACCATTACAGTAGGAGAAACAAGAAAGGAGAAAGTTGTGCTAAACCTTAGAGCGAGTATCAATTTGATGCCCTATTCAGTATACAAGCAAATAGGCCTGAGTGATCTAAAGCCAACGGTAATGGAGTTGTTACCGGCCGATCGATCAGTGAGGAATCCTTGTTGTGTTAGTCCAAGTTGGCAATTTAATTATACCACCCGACTTTGTGGTGTTGGACATGGGGGATGAGTACACTAATGAGAATGATTTGCCAATTTTGTTCGGAAGACCATTCATGGCAACCACAAAAGCTATTATTGATGTGCACAACGGGAAGCTTTTAATGATCGTGCTCGATGAAACAATTGAAGTTAATGTCTTTGAATCCATGAAGCAACCGATTAGTGGTCTTGATTGCTTTACTGTAAAGGTGTGCAAATCTGAGGATTTGTTAGACTTATCTAATGATGATTTGGATGCACTTGTGGAAATATTAGAGGATGAGGCAAAGAAGGTGGTTGACAAGGTGGAAAATCAAAGAGTCACTTCCAGTAATTTAGATTTGATGGCAAGAATTGAGGTTCTTGAAAATGAAAAGGAATCTTCTTTGAAGAAGTTTGAGGAGTTTGCCTAAGAGATAGAAGAGCTCAAAGATGAGTTCGCCCAATGAATACGGCTTATGAAGGCCTAGATTGAACAAAGGGACAAAGCCCCTAAGATTATGAAGAATAAGGAGCTTGACAACATCGAAAAGCTTGGAAAGTATGAATAAGCCGAGGTGATGAAGGGACCGGTGGTAGTTAAGCTTGACAAAAGGAGTAATGATGAGTCGAGTGTTTCCATCATCAATAAGGAAGATCCACCCTCGAGAAGGAGGAGAAGAAATAGACAGAAATGGCGAGTTTAACCACTGAATCATAGTCACTAAGAAGGTAACTTTCCTAGATTTGTCCCTGTTTGCCATTATTGCAATGTGAAGGATCACATTCGACCAAGGTGTTATGAATATATCAAGTAATGCAAACGAGGGAAGATGAATCAAAAGAATGTGAGGAAGGTTTGGATAAGGAAAGATGAGCTTCGTAGAATAAAGCATGGTGGGACAATTCAGTTGAAAAAGAGTCGTGATGAGAACATGGTCATTAAATCGCCACAGGCAGAAGAGAGCTTGAGAAAGAAGGACTCTCATAGGACAAAAGAGCTATAGTGCTCTCATATGTCTTGCCTAGACGTAAAATAAAGCGTTTGGTGGGAGGTAACCCACCAAGGTATTTTTATGGTATGAATTGGGTGTGGATTTTGATGGGGCTTGGTTTGATTTCAATGAATTTATGCGTACTGTGAAGTTTATGTTTGAGATGCATATATGGATTGGATGTTTATACAATTGGGGACTGGATTTTTTTTTCTCTAGATGAGCTGGTGCTATGAAGATCATTAGATTATTATTATTTATTATTATTATTTTTTCTTTTTCCATCTGGTGTGTTTACAAGAGAAAGAAGAAATGATGTTCGATGAGCTGATGATTGTTGGTTTTTTTTTTTTTTCTTTTCTAGATTTTGTGGTAACTAAAAAAGATGGTGTTTGATGATTTTGAGTTTGTTTGTTTGTTTTTTTTTTACCAAATCCGATGGGTAATAGAGAGGAAGAAGATGATGTTTTCCATTTTTATTTTAATATTTTAATATTTATTTATTAGTATTTTTTTTAATTCTTAAAAATAAAAAGCAAGGGTAGTTAAGACTTTTTGTTTATACTTTTGACCATTGACTGTAAGGACATAATGGCAATCAGTTAACTATAGAGGCTATTAGTGTCATATTTTTCAAAGGTCAGTGGATATTTATATCAATACCATATGTGTGTAATTATATCAAACCTTAGGGGAAGTTTGTGTAATTACCCCTTATATATATTCTTTTGATTTTGTAATAATTTTCTGATTTCTTATAATTATTTGATTTTTACATATGTTGTGATAAAATTAAAATAACAATAGATGAAGATTAATTAAAGAAGAGAAGAAATAAATAATAAATAAAAAATAATAAATAAGAAACAAAAATGAGGGAGAGACATGAGAGATGAGAGAAAGAGTGAACAAGAGAGATATATTTTTTTGTGTCAAAAAAGGAAATCGGTGCACTAACAACAAAGGCCATATATATAGGCAAACATACAAGGGGTGTTCATTGTAATTTTGCACAATTTATTTCTCACCATCCAACACATGTCACATGCATTGACATGTGTTCCTTCTTGTAAATGGTGGGAAAATGGTGGAAGCCACCATATTTACAACAACATATGGTTTTTCAAAATTTATTGATTTCTTTTTTACAGCTATTTGGTTATATATATATATAGTTTCTTTTTCTTCTGATTTTTAATTCATTAATTTATTTAATATAATATTTCAAAATACTAAAATGGACATCTTCCCTTTTCCATGATTGACCAACGGTGGTCAATCATTAGTCAATGAGTCAAGGGAAGTTTAGTATCATTATGATTTTTTAGATGTTATTATAATTATTCATACAATCAGGATAAGTTTGTGTAATATGCCCATAAAAAAATGGTTGTACAAATAGTTTCTTTGGGCGGCGATATCCTTTCTTTAATTGATAATAAAATTTGCTCATTTGTCTTGAAATGAGAATATTATCGTGTTCAATAAAATTTTGACAAAGGGTCTTACTTCATTATTTTAACCATCATCATGAAAACAGAAACAAATACATGATCCTCTTAACAACTTAGAAAGCCAAACTGGAAAAGCAAAAAAAGACCATGAAATCACCAGCATGGCATGAGCAACAAAATCACCAGCATCCCTCCACAGATTTTATTTTAGCAGTCCTTTTTCCACCATGAAACAGAGGACAAATTCCTATATATCTCTCCAGATTAGCTAGCCATCAACAATAAAGCACTTAATACTACTGTTGGGGATAATTCTAGAACCGATGAACGCAGAAACGTCGTGCCTAATATTATCCCATAACTCATAGCAATTAATAACATCAATAAGCAGAAAAATAGATGAGAGAGAATAAACAATCACAACACAAGATATACGTGGAAAACCCAAAACGGGTAAAAAAACCACGGGCCTTCAGGATGACAGAGAAAGTTCCACTATATGATAAATTGTTACTACTATATACTCTAGTATTAACTCTCTCATCTCAACCCAAACCCCCACTCACAAGATCCTCACTAAGCACCCCCCACAATATCCCCTAGGTCTCTTCTGAATATCACCCACGGATCTCGAACTTGATCCATTGATATTCCCTTGGATCCCTCCCTGGATATTCCCGTGGGTCTCCTCGGATCTCACCACACTTTCTCTGATGTTACATGGTGTTCTTTTGCTCCACAACCATAAATCTAATAGCATAAATATTA
Source organism: Acer campestre (assembly GCA_954870605.1). NCBI lineage: Eukaryota > Viridiplantae > Streptophyta > Magnoliopsida > Sapindales > Sapindaceae > Acer > Acer campestre. The sequence goes on from OX940799.1 coordinate 35,380,234, forward strand.
TGACTATTTATACTAGTTACAGGGAGTTTAAGATAAAAGGAAATCCTACTCCTAAACGTACAAGATTTACTTGTTTCACATAAATATTATTTCTCTTTTATGATAAGTCTTCTTGTAAAGAGTATTCATTTTCCTTCAAGCACATGAACTTTCTAAAAGAACACTTTCCTTTTCTGTTGAAGATTTCCCGTTCCATGCATGTTTATGATTGACTACGATTTGGGTTATGGTTGCGCACCCGTTTCCTAAACCGTTACAAGTCACCTAAAATTATATTGCTCAGAAAACTGCGATCCATTCGATAAAACAAACCACTTATTCAGTTCTTCATGATCTTCAACCTCCCTCAAACTACACCATTCCATCTTCCAAACGTATCTCACGTCTCCAGGAAGCTCCATATCAGTTGAGTTTTGTTTGGTTCACATTTGGTTTGTTTAGGAATACAAGTCAAAACCTAACAACTACTGCCAACATCTTTAATTCAAAATAGGAATGAAATTCTGTCCGGAAAATTTCTAGCCTTAAACTGTTACGAAAGTCAACATATCTCTGACCTAATATGGTTTTGCAGAATCAATTAGTGTAAGGAAATATTCTTTCCTATTATATATAATTAGACATGAATCAATTAGCTTGATTGTATTAACTGCACTTTGGTAAGCTTTTTAAATGAACGTGACCTAAACATTTTCTAGATTAGGCTTCGAAATATGATTAGTTGCAGTTGTTTTTGCTCGTGAGCCAAATTTGCTACCAAGTATTTGAGTCCAAATTAGAAGTTTCCAAATGAATTGGAAGCATATATATACATATAGTGGTAACGTTGTCTTGCACAAAATTTGTTAAGAAGATGAATTTAAAGGCAAGGGACATCTATATAAGTGTTTGAGTTAATCAAGATGGAGGACTTGCTACGGGAAGTTTACTGGGACTAGTTGGAGTCTGCATTGTGCTTTCTAATGAACATCCTAATCTATTATATATGTGTTTGAGCATGATCCGGCAACATTGAACATTCTTCTTTTCTTTTATTAATAACAATCTATATTTTATACTAAGAGAGAATACCTTGTCTTCAAGTATAGCCAATAATTCAAATTCATCTGCAAATTACAAAGTTTACCATTGTTTTCACTAGCTACTGTTTTTCCAGTCTCTACTCGGTCTCTTTCATATTCATTAACTTCTTCCTTCTTCTTCAACCCTCACAAGTCACAACAGCCCTTTTTTTAAATCCTCTATCAAATTAAGAGCTGTGCTAAGTGCAGTCACTCAAGCGACTGCTCCTAGACGGTCACACATGTTGGAGCGACATGTGTCCTCCCACACCTTTTATATATAAATATATATGTTAACTTTAATCCAATATTTGTGTGTTTAGTTTATGTAACCCCTAAATTATCATAAATTCATTAATTTATTTTATTTGACCAAAATTTTAACAATCAAACGTAACTATGTATACTAGAAAATTGACAATTTTACACTAGTATTAGGCAAGGAAGCACGGATACGGATACGGATACGGGATACGGATACGGCACGATACGGGGATACGGCAAATCTCCAAAAACTAGGATACGGATACGGCAGGATACGTCAATTAAAATAATGTATATTTATATTTTTTTTAAAATACGAATATATAAAAGGATATTTGATAATTCATTCAAAAATCAAAACAATTCAAAAATCAAAACATATTCATATCCAATCATCCAAATAAAACATGTCACATAACAACCTAAGTCATAACAATGTAACATATTACAATATCCAAATTAAGTCGTAATATATTACAAAATTGAAAATCCAAATAAAACATACGTCACATAAGTTATAGTATATTACAAAATCCAAATAATACATAAAATAAACTCATAAAATAGATACTAAATTCCTAATTAACTTCATTATCACATTCACATTGTTAAAGGATCTAAATAATTCGGCATCTAACTCTGATTCATCAAGTGAAAGGTTTGCAATCTCAAGTATCCCGTTATTCTCCATGTCGATGGAATCAAAGCCAAAATTTCTTTACAGTTTCATTTTGACCCCTAATATTTTGAAATTATAATTTGACCCCGTTTTATACTAAAATAATTATAATATTGCCCCAAACATATCCTCAAAGTATCCCTCAAGTATCCTCTAAGTATCCTCCAAGTATCCCTCAAGTATCCTCTAAGTATCCTCCAGTCAAACTTGTGAAAAAGTCAACGGATACGCCATTTGGTGTATCGGATACGTATCCTAGAGTATCCGGGAAGTATCGGAACTGGATACGAGTTCGATACGAGTTACCTCCATCAAATGAAGTATCCGTGCTTCCTAGGTATTAGGATAATTATATTAAAAGACGTATTTACCCTCTTACTTGTGACTCATTGTTATACTATACTTTAATAAATATACCTCGTATACTTTAACATGTGTCTAATTAAATAATATAAATTAATGATTTTTTTAATATATATATAAAAAAGAGGTACACATGTCAAAGTATGATATAATAACATGTGTCACAAATAGGACGGTAAATTTGTCTTATAACATCAATATCCTAATACATTAGAGCATCTCCAACGCAAGCGTGGCTTGTGAAAAAAAAAAAGATGCCACGTAGGATAAATAGATATTGTGTTAATAATTGTGTCTCCAATGCAGCCGTGTATGTTCAACCTCAATAAGCTGACGTGGCACAAAAAATATTAGACATTGTCAACATGACCGTCCACTTTCAGACGGTCTGTTGCACAACTATTTTTTAGGTTGACTAATCAAACATTTAAAACTGACATTAATTTTTCATATATTTTTGGTAAGAAAATAAAATAAAAAATAAAACAGGAAAAAAAGATTGACACGTCATTAAAAAAAATTATATTTTAGACTGAAGCATTGGAGACCAAATTTTAAGTTGATTGTCTATAAAGTCTATTTTTATACCACACAGGAAGCAAGTGTTTTGACATTGTTGCCATATCAACAATTATTGGTATGCAAGCGACTTTTGCATTGGAGATGCTTTTATAACCTCTAAAAATTAATACTAGATAAATTAATTACCTCATTAATATTATAAATTGTGTCGGTCCCAAATCCCAATGGAATAAATTAATAATTTCAATTATATTATAAGATAATATACTTTAAAAAACCTCTTATATAAGTATGTGCTCCCATTCATTACTGTTATCTAGAAAATCCGTCGGGACTTTCCAGACAACGGTTAGCTGGGAGGTACAGGTGCCCCCTGACGGGGTCTCTAGGGTGAGGGGAGGAGATGGTGCTTGAAGTTTCAATATCGGTCTCTGGTCCCTAGCCCCTGGTCCTAGTCCCAATCCATGGTCTCCTCTCTAGGTCTCTTCTATAGTTCCTCAATACAAATGGCATGCAAAGAGGAGGATTAGGTGCTCCTTATGGTGGAGGTGGTCACAAAGGATGAGACCACATGCAGATGACTCTCTCCATGCTTCGATTCTCGGGGGTCGGAGCTCATCTAGACTCTTCTAGCTGGTCCAGTGGGGCTTTTAGGGTTTCTGAAGCGTATTTGACTAGGCTCCTCTAATCTCAGTGTTAGATCCTTAGAAAAGATTTAGCTCCCCTTAAAGGAAGTGGTAGAGCTTCGAGGGTCCTCTGGTGGGTCCAGCGATACTCCTTTTGATTTTTGCATGGATTTGGCCTTGCTCCTCTAGTTCTGATGTTAGATCTTAAAGAAGGTTGTTCGACTCCATAGAAAGGTACATGGGCACTCCTCGACTCCTTGGCTCCTGAATCCTTTCTAGCGGATCCATATGGTACGTCCTCTTTTTATGTGTGACTCAACATGTAAATAGGTGGATAAAGGATCTAGGACCATTAAGGTTTGAGCCTAGCCCTCATACATGCATAATAAAGAAGATAGAGGGGAAAAGTGGCAATTCTTTATATATACGAACACGATATGCTTTGAGGAGCTTACATAAGTAGCCAAGTAACATACAATATCTTATCTAAGAGGGGAGCATAGGGGTTGCCCCTTGGAGAAGGTCCCTGAAAGTATACATACAAGGTTAAATTGCTTAAGACGTACCTAGAGGGGGGGGGGGGGGGGGGGTGAATAGGTTTTTCGCCTAATTTCAATCCCTTGAACAAACTTACATTTGTCCCTCAAGGTAGCCTTACATACAACATAAACATCACGGAATCACACTAAGACAAGTTATCATGTGATCATTCATACATTGTCTAAGTATCAATATGTTGTATGAGGTATAAAGAAAATACAAAAGCAATTAGCAAGAATACTTGTATATGAATATATGTTCAATCATTACAAGTATATACAAATATTGCTATACATAAAATTCTAAACAATATACAAAAGAAAATGTATTTACAAATATGATCAAAAGAATATATTTACAAATCACACTATACAAAATCTTGTATCAATATACTTCACAAGTAATTGATGTGTCACAAGATAACAACATATACATAAACAAATATAAAAGAGAGAGATAGGAAGAATTAACACAAGGGATTTTTTAACGTGGTAAAACCTCCAAGGAGGAAACATCCACGGGTTGAATTACAACCATTGGGTACTTATATATATATACTTGGAAAGTAAATTAGAAATTCCACAAAATGACCAATCCTAGTCACCAACCCATGTGGAGTCTATGTTTACCCAACCCTATTGGAAGATACAAAATCCCTCAATGATGTAAACCACCACATATTTGAACTCATACCAAAACCAACATCGTTGGAAGATTAGAAATTCCTCAAGAGTGCATACACATCCCATGTACCCCGCTCTATCGGACTCTATGTCTAACCAACCGCCCGGGCCTACCAATATATAAGCCAACTCTCTATATAAGGCACACGTGCCTCTAGAAAGCCTCCCATGCATGACTATCCAAGTCCTCCCGACTCTAGCCATGACTTCTTGTTTGTCTATCCAAGTCCTCCCGACTCTAGACAAGACTTCTTGCTTACCTATCCGAGTCCTCCCGACTCTAGGCAAGACTTCTTGCTTGGCTATCCGAGTCATCCCAACTCTAGCCAAGACTTCATGCCTTTTACAAGGACTTCCTAGTGTGATCATGTGAATGCAAGTGATGCAATCAATCAAAACAACATAGAACATGTGATCAATACATTCCATGGAACAACTAGATCTAGAGATGTGAAAACACAAGCAATAGAAATCTAGATGCAAAATCATGAATGAAAACCTAGAGCATGTGAATACAATTAACACATAAAACTTCTAGATTCATTCATACAAAACAACACTTGAACAATTTCATATTCATAAGGCACAAGTTCAAGATGTCATAAGCATACATCAAAATGCTAGAATCATAAAATGTATTCAACAATTATTCTAGCCAAAGATTTAGAGATAGGAGACATGTTAAAAACAAATCAATCCTATATATCTCTAAAAACACATAAAAGGCTCTAATCCTAGATTTCATCAATCATGGATCAAAGTCACATAAAAAGGATTATTAATCATAAACTTGATCAATCAAGTCTCAAACAATCCTATATATCAATCTAATCACAATACAACTCACAATCATGTTAAGAACAAAGAATCCAAGATTCTAGTCAACATGTGTCTCTAATTAGACTATTCAATTAGATTGATTATGAAGCTATCTTTCTCTATAGCATTCACTAAACAAACATATATATATATATATAGAAGAAGAAACCCCAAGCAAATTGGAGGATTAAAAAGATGAAATCACAAAGTTATGAACTCTACCTCAATTACAAGAGCTGGTTCGTTTTTCTGAGGAGATCTGTCAGAAAATCGATCAAACAGCTGCACAACCACTTGGAAAAGGTAGAGGACTCGAATACGAACAATCTCCAACTTGAATCACTCAATTCCGACTCCGGATGAGAAAGTTATGGTGTTTGGAAGTTGAGAAAAATTGAGAGAAAATCATAGACGGGATTTCAAACTTTTTCTTCTTGAGAGAGAATGGAGGGAATTGAAGGAGTTTAAAAAGAATGAAAGAAGGGGCAAAATTGTCCAAATTTTTGAGAGGACTTTTGCAAGTCCACGTGTGGCCAGCGTGTGCCACACATGGCCAGAGAGGAGCTCTGTCCGTGTGGCACACGTGGTCCACACGTGGCCACCCCTTGCTTGGCTTTTGGCCAAGCGACCTCCTCGCGCACCTCTCGCGTTCTTCAGCCGTATTCGGGCATCTGAACTCCGAATTCGAATCCGTTTTCAGATTACGAACCGTGACTCCCTCACGCACGATGAAGACTATGAAACTTTGAAAAATGGTTGAGAATTCATCTCGGAAAATGACGACGAACACAACTCAACGAATGAGAACGAAAAGTAGCGTAGCTACATCGTTTGGACTCGAAACTTAACGAATGAGTAACCGAAATGACCGGAACTCAATAAGGAATCAATTAAGCACTATTACAAGTCCAGAACACAAGAAACACAAATATACAAACACAAGTTCACATATGAATGCCATTTCCTAGACATAGTCCTAGAACATGCAACTCTAAAATGTATGAGCATTTGAGTTCAATGCATGAGCATACAAAATCATGTGAATGTGTTATAAAAATGGTGCACAACAATGCAGGGACACTCATGAATGATTTGTGTGTGTGTGCCTATGCCTTGTAAGAGGAATGAGGTCGATTATACCTTTGATGAGCAATGAAGCTTATTTCCTCTTAGCAAGCCATCATCTTGTATGTACCGTAGTCAAATCTTTCTTTGAAGCTTTGTATCATCATCAACATGACCACATAAACATTTACAAGATAAACACATTTTGATATGGAATATATGCCAACAACAACCAAAAACCTAACAGTCCCTCTCACTAGGTGTATAGTTTCTCATGGAGATAAATGTGCTGAAGAACACTCTAAAATGGTCCAGAAGAGAGAGTTTGTGAGTATAGGAGAAGCCCTTAAGTGAGACTAAAGATCTCACTTATATAGTTAGTTTAGGTGGTGATGTGGAGGGCATGTGTTTGACACACGTGGGTTCATGGTTCCCACATGCAAACACTCCTTGAAAGGTGTAAGACGTGCCACATCAGATTAGGGCATACGTGGAGTTCTACGTGGCGATGATGAGGCGATTACGTGTCATTTTGGTGACTTTCCATTAGAAGGAGGTGACTGGGTGGCCTTTTGACCAAATAGCCATCACATTGGGCTGTTAGAGAGCAATTAATGTTGTTGGGAAATGGCTGAAAAGCTGCAGGTCATGGGCCCCCTATCCCTTTTAAGGGTGCGTTTGGTACGCGGGACGGGATATGACAATGTGGGACAATTTCTTCTTGTCCTACGTTTTTGTCCCACGTTTCACGCGACTTTAGCATGGGACAGAACGGGATAAGGTGGGATAAAAATCACCAAATTCTATCCCAGCCAAGACCCTAAGCCAGACTTATCCCATGTATGGGACAAGTCTCAAAAAGACTTTTTTTTACTCTTAAATCTTCAAAAAATCAATGCAATATTATATATATATATATATATGAAACAAAAATTAACGGTATGTCTAAAAACAACCTAGAGGGGGTGAATGGGTTGTTAATCCGATTATCACCATGTTTTTCAGATTAATCAATGTTACAAAAATAACCCAATTCAATCAAACAATAAAATCAAATATAAAGTGCAGAAATTAAAGAACACCTGATTTTTTATGAGGAAACCTTCAATAAGGAAAAAACCACGAGCCATTATGCTAGCCACACACGATCCTCGAAATCACTACTTGTAATGATGTTTACAACCTAGGCTGACTACACATCAAACCATACACGGTTATTAACCCACCATTACTACCCTGCGAGCCTTTAATAGCAACTCTAAATCACCTTGATTGCACACTAAGCAAGTTACTCACAAGACTTAATTCTCAATGAAGAGATTAATAACCTATGTGAATATAATGATATTCAAGATGCAAGTAATGCTAGGTTACACTAAATGCTTATTTAGGATTAAAGATGTCAATAATAACAATCTTAGATATCAATATTGCTATATGACATGGTATACAACTTAGCTATCTTAAATAAAGCAATCCTAGGCAATAGTTATCACAATACAACACTTAATCAATCAACACAATACTCTCAATCTTATAGATAGAATTTAATCTAAATGAATACAAGTAATTTAAAGAGATTAAATGACGTATGAACACTAAAAATGGATGAGGATGGTGTTCAACTTACCAAGTCAAGTGTGTTGAACAAGACCCATGCATAGATGCATCCTAGATGATCATAGATGATGTTTGATGCACATGGAAATGATTTTGAATGATCAAAGGTGAATTCTTGAGTGATTTTCTCTCTTGGAAAATATTCTAATTTAAAAATATGACTTTAAACTCTTAAAAATGACTTAAAGACAAAGTGGCATATGTATAGGATGTCCAAATGAAGCTACATCATTTTGATAAAAAAACACACTTCTTGCCTTGGTCGCTATACAAAGCACTGTACATATAGCGCATGTACATCAACTCACTTGGGAATGAAGAACAAGTTCTTCATGGTCGCTCTATTTACAACGACTCTACAGAGCAACTAAACCGCGATAAAACTCTGTTCTCTCAGGTTTTCAAAGGTCACTGTACAAACGCTATACGTACATCGCTTTGTACATCGACTGTACAACGCCTGAATAAATGCATCAGGTGTGGCGCTGTACGTAAGGCGATTGTACAGCGCCTAAGACCAAATTGCACCAGGTCTCAGATAGGCACTGCACGTACAACACTTGTACAGTGACCCTTACACCAACATGCATCCTAATGCCTATATCATGACAATTGTCAAATAGGATGCAATCAATTAAAACATGCATGAAAAGAGTTCAAGAACATGAATGCACACATATAAAACACACAACATACAAGAGGTATAGATATGCATGAGTTGTGTGTGTGCACAACTAAGTCTCTTCTATGCAAGTAAGCACAATTGTTTTACCTTTGGAGTGCTTATCAACTTGAGGTCTTGAGAGGGCATTTGTTGAGCTTCATCAGCAACAATTAAATTCCTAAGCTACCCTTACATGTCAAACCCCAAATATGGTTTGTCACCGAAATAAGCCAATCAAACTTGAGGAACTTACAATATAGTTATAATATATATATATTATTAATATGTATATGTTATAATAATATACAGTCTTTCTATTTTCCGTTTGTCCTGACATTAAATATATCACGAGAAGAATGTGGACCATAGATTATGGAGAAATTTTGATAAGTGCATACACTTTGAGTCAAAGTATGTAAATCTAGTGGTCCACATTCTTCGTCCTGATATATTTATTGTTAGGACGAACTGACAATAGAAAATTTGTAATAATATATATTCATATATATATATATTAATAATATATATAAATTAAATAATATATATTATACAATTGATGTGTTTATATATTATATATATATTATATTATTATAATAATAGTATATATTAATAATATATATTATATTTTATTATTATATATAATAATAATATAATATATTAAGTATTATTACATATATAATAATATATATAAGATACTAAATATATTATTATTATTATATACATAATAATATTTAATATTATATATATCTTATATAAATATTATATATAATAATATTTAATATATCATATATAAATATATATATATGTTGACGGTGATTTTTGGATTGCCACACTCAACAATTATATTTTAATTAAAACGAGTAAAAGACAAATAAATCAATGCATGCAAGACAAGTTTTACATGGAAAAACCCTTGAATGGGAAAAAAAAACCACGGCTCCCACTAGGGTAGAAAAATAACACTATGGATTACTGTAGTTTTACACACTCAGATCTCTCATACAATTGCCTTTTCTTCTCTCTAATCCCGAACCATTTTTCATGGGATTTATGACCCTATTTATACTAATTTAGCTAGGGTTTCCCTTGCCTATGCCGTGTTAATAGGGGAGTTCCTATTCTGACTTGTACAAGGAATCTGATGTTGTTGGTGATTTTAGGGTTTGTTTCCTGTTCGGACTCTTCTCGTTAAGAACGGTTTGTATCTTATTTGGAATAAGATTGATCTTTGTGCCTTGTATCTGGTCGAATCCTTGTTGTGGAGGGTATACCGAAATAAGGTTGTTTCTTGATGGCATAAATCCTGATGAGCAATTTAAGTTGGCGAACACAAATTGTCATCTTCTTGGTCGGCTTACTCTGGCGAGCATGCTTCTGATTTGGATTGATTCTGGATGAGGGGGCCAGCTGGCACGCCTTTTATCCGATATTTTCCTTCGTTGACTGGTCCAAGATTGATGTGGTTATACTTTGACCCACCTTTTCTATGCATTTTTCTGAAGTGTCCTTTGGCTGAATATGCACATACAACAATACCCCCATAAATACTTCAAGTCGATCCAAAACAGGTTGGACACTCTGACTCCTTTGGTTCTGCTAGCAGTATTTATACGTTTCACTTGTGCCTCTTGGTTTTGCCGTTTTTGATTCTTTGCAGAGTTGTTTCCCTCTCTTTTTTATTTTATTTTATTTTTTCAGATGCATGCCACTTTTAATGCTTGAATCTTCCACGACAAGCCTTTCATTTTCAGCCACAGGATTTCAAATGCTTGGGTTCTAACGTGATGCGGTGAAATGAATGAGCGCCTGTTGGGAGTCCCTGTGATGCCACGTGCTCATTATTTGGTGGATGCCTCCCGTCACTGCCTTATTCACATGCGGTTTACTTTATCAGCACCGTTTATACTTATTATTTTTCTTGAATTTCAAATTCCCCTTTTTAAAGATGGGACTGTTACACTGCCCCTCAATTCCCTCTACCTTGCTTTGTTTATCTTTCTCTTATGCAGAAAACCTTTCAAAAATCCCTCAAGCTTTCGATTTAGAGTGTTAGGTTTCCGACGGTTCTTCTTCTTCTGTTGCAGTCTCCTGGGTCATTTTGAGTTCTCGTTTCTCTACGTATTGGGGTATGGTACTATTCTTCCTATCCATTTTGAAGTGTGATTCTGCTGCAAACCCCCATTTTTCCTTTTGGGAATATTTATGGTGAGTTTCTTATGGATCCTTCTCGATGCTCTTTCATTTTTAATCAAATGATGCAAGCTCTTGAGCTTGGTGATAAAGAGGTTGCGGAAAAAATTGAGTTGTACCTGCGTAATTTTGACCCAAATTCCCCTGTTCCAATTTCTCTTTATATTCCTACTAATTTTGAGGCCAGTGCACCTGACTTTGCTTTCTCTTTGTCTGTTAATAGCGATTCTTCAGACATGGCAAGGACTCTGAGAACCAGTGGTGGTAGGCGGCGGGGACCTAGAGTCACTAGGAAGTCCTTATTAGGTGCTCAGATAGTGATCGATTCGAATGTCGAGGATCATCGGCGTGATAGTTTGTGTTTTGCCCTTGATCGCCCGAGTGCTTTTGACACCGAGGTAAATATGGTCGGCGATCGAGAACTTGGTCGGTACAAGAAGAGGTATGACATTCCTGATTCTGTTCTTCTCATACCCTCGGGCGAGCGGGCCGCGTGGAACCCGCCGAGTAACGTCGTCGACATTTACGGGTCGATGTTGGGCTGCGGGTTTACTCTTCCCCTTCAGCCATTCATAGCCAAGTTTCTGGCCGATGCCAAGCTTGCTCCTGCTCAGCTTTCGTCAAATAGCTACAGGATTTTAATGTGTTTATGCTTGATGTGGAAGTCGATGGGTCGTAAGTCGTCGACCCCTTGTGAGATCCGACACTTTTAAGTTTTGAGACAGTCTGGCCATAGCGGTACTTATTACCTTCAATCTACTGCCGTGGAGAATTGTATCACTGAAGGCGTGTCCAACCTTAGTTAGGTGGATACTTCCAGTGATGAGAAGAAAAAGGGTTTCATTTGGGGTTTCCCTACTTCGAACAAGAGGTGGAAGAACAGCTGGTTCTTCTTTGGCGGTGAGTAGGGAAGGGACACACCTACGGATGTTCGCCGCAATCTTCTGGAGAGGAAAGTTCTGAGAAACTTTACGTCTTCTGACTCCTGGTCGAAAGCTCCTCTTGCTTTGTCTTCACATGAGATAAAAAATGTGGCAGAGGCTACTGTTATCGAGTTGGCCAAGAGAGGTCAAGAGTATCTTTTTGATAAGGCTAAGATGATTGCTTGCCACGTTTTTCCGCGTCCGTCCGTTAGGTGATCCTGCTGTAAGTCTTCCTCCTGGTTCCTTTATTTCAAAATTTTTATCGACCTGTATTTAGTAACAATGTTTTTTGCTTCGCAATGAGTGAATTTGACGTCGTTTGCGACTAGCAGGCCCGAGCAGTAAAGAATTCTGAAGCTGCTAGTCAAAGACATGTTGCGGGTTTGTCCAAAGAGGGAGTTGCACCACCAGAGGGTGACGACTCTTAGGATAGCGAAGGGGGTGGTGGATTTCCCACTCCTGTTACAAAGGAAGTCATTCAGCCTCATGGGGGCGATATGGTTGTTCAAACGCCCACCCCCAGTCGCAAAGGAAAAGATAAGGTTAGCACCTCTGGGGTGATTGAAGAGGTTCCAATTTTTAATGCCAACGTGCCAGAGGCCCCCGAGGATCCTTCTAGTGACCTTAACCCAAGAAATGGTCGGGGAAAGCGTCAGGCTGAGAGTACCCCCGAGTGTGCTGTTCGTCCCGCAAAGCGGGCTTTGAGGGTGGTTTAATATGTGCTTTCGTCTGATAAGGAAGGCAACGGCGAGCCTGTACGTGCCGAGGTTCCCCATGCTGATGGAGTTGGTTCAAGGGTTCTTCATGAATCTGATCAGGTTGTGGATCCGACTCCTTGATCGGAAGGGGTTAGTGCTACAAGGGCTACATTTTCTTCAACCACTCCTTTTGCCTCGTCGAGCGTTGATGTGCAGGGTCCTGCTCTTGATAAATTTGGGCCCTCAGTCCCTTCGACGGGTGTTGGTACGTAGGGTACTGCTGTACAGATGGATATCCCTAGGCCCTCATCTCCACCCAATACTGGTGATAAGGGTGCCGCTGCCCAAAGCTGATACCCCTGGACTATCATCTGCTCCTGCTGTGGGTTTGGAAGATTCCCGCTAAGAGCCTCTTGTAGCTCCAGCCGGCCAAGGCAAGGGATCCAGTGTTGTTTCTTTGTCCGACTTTTCCTCTATCGAGCTTCTGAATCATTTCATAAATAATGATGTTTATATCAGTAAGGGTTGAGAGCACGTGAAGGATAAGTCGTGCAACAAAAAGATGAAATTCTTCTTCAATTGTCATTCTTTGGTAGGTTCTTCGTCTTCCTCCCCCTTACTCCTTTTTATTTTCAGTGTTACCTTTTAACTCTGTTTTTTGTTCAGATGATGTTTGAGATGGCAGATAGTTACCGATACGGGAATGTGGTGTCGAAAGAGAATCATCACTTACAAGATCAAGTCTCCCGTTCGACGGCTGATAGGCTTTCAGTTAAGGAGTTTCATGCCCAACAACTCACTCAGTTGAGGGAGTCTGCAAATGGGTTCTTGGCTGCTCAGCTTGCTGCTGAAGAAAAACTGCTCCCAGTTGAAGAAGAGATTAAGCTGCTAAAAGAGCAACTTTCTAAGAGTCAGAATGCCTTCACTGCTCACATGGAAGCAGAAAGACTGGCAGAAGAAGCTAGGGAAAAGGTTGAGCGTGAGTCTGAGGACCTACGGAACCAATAGGCTTCTCGAGATGTTATTTTTAGTGACCTGAAGGCCGTCTTAGAGGTTGAAGCTGTTGACCGTTTTAAGAGGTTTCCCACCTATGATGCGCTTCTCCTCTGTGAGTTCGAGCGGGGCATGCGGCAAGTGAAGAGGTTCTTCGCCATGAAGGATCACTCCAATGACAAGGCCTTGAGGCATTTTGATAAATCCCTCAAGTTGCATATGGATGGCGCTGTTGGCTCGATTAAGGAACAAATAAAGCGGTGGAATGCCCATTGTTGCTACAGAAGAACAGAACCTCATCTTATGCATCTCAAAGTCCCTACCAAGCGTGCTTTGAATACTTACTATTTTGGTTAGAAAGGGAGTTTTATTGGTTCTGGTAATGAGCTTGATTTGGGTCCTATTTTCGGTCGAGATTATGCATCTTTCATGCATGAAGGGGATGAAGATATTATTTGCCTATCAGAGGATGAGATAGATGATGAAGTAGACGATGGGGATGATATGCCAGCGAGTGTTTAACTTTTTTGCTGAAGTATTTTTTTATTCGCCTGATACTTTGTAAATGTACTTGATATTTAATCATACCAGTTTCTATTTTTTGATGCGTTTGAATCCATTCCATTCATTGAGTTATTTTCATAAGTTTCTCTTTTGTTTAGCTGCCGTTTCTGAGTTTCTGGCTCAGGCCTTGAAGCCTATTATTACTTAGCTATTGTTGCTTAGTTTTTGCTTTATCTAGTGTTTGTCAGGACGTATTCGACCATACACAAGGTTTTTGTAAGCATATTGTTGGGACGTCTCCCTCTTTTGCTTACTATTTTGATGCTAGTTTGTTTGACCCCCAACACTTCTTTTCAGGGTGTGTTCCCTACGTGCTATTTGTTGAATGTCTTTTTCGCATTCCAGGGGATTATGCCTCATTAATGATGGCGACTGCCATCTTGGTGGCATCTTTTTCTAGCTCAGGTTGTTTTATGACATGTTTGATCTCAACCTGCTATGATGTGAGGTATTCTCCTTATTTTTGTTCCTTTTCTGGTGCTCGCTGAGTTAAAATAACTCGTTTTGTGTGCACTGGCGAATTATTCGTTATGGCCGATTGTTGTATGGTTTAGTGAGGATATGAATTTTAGTAATAGATTACTTCTTTATTGACTATCTCTTGCAACCTTGACATCAAAACATGAAAACTTCTAAAAAGATAAAATGAAAAAAATAAAAAATAACAATTGGACTTCCGAGGTAGAGGTATCATGGGTAATAGATCTTCAGATATTGAGTGTTGCATGGTTGGGGTAGCTCGCCGACTCCTTTTCGGGCAATTTGATATGCCCTATGGCCTGCTATGCCCGCGATGTGGTATGGCCCTTCCCATTTGTCCGTGAGCAATCCTACAGATTTGTCTTTGGTTCCTGGTGTCACCCTTTTTAGTACTAAGTCCTCGAGTGTATATCTTCTAACTCGTACATGTGAATTGTAATACCTGGCTGCCCTTTGCTGATAGGCAGTGTTCCTTATCTAAGTGCGTTCCCTTCTTTCTTCTAGCTCGTCCAGACCGTATTTTAGCATATCAATGTTGAGTTCAGGCTGGAAGAGTTGTATCCTTGGCGAGGAGAACGCTGTTTCTACTGGGATAACTGCTTCAGTCCCGAATCCATGGAATAGGGCATTTCTCCTATTGAGTTTCTTTCTGTTGTTCGGTATGCCCATAACACCTGTGGTAGCTTTTCTGTCCAACTTCCTTTCTTGACAACGAGTTTGGCCTTCAAGTTATGCTTAATGATTTTGTTTACCGCCTCGGTTTGTCCATTTGTCTGTGGGTAAGCTGGAGAGGCATAGTAATTGTTGATCACATATTTCTTGCATAATTCTCTAAATTTTCTGCTGTCAAACTGTGTTCCGTTGTCAGTGATGATGGTGTTTGGTATTTCGAACCTGTACAGGATGTTCTTCTTCACAAAGTTGGTTGTATTTGTTTCTGTTATATGCACCAGCGACTTGGCCTCTACCCACTTCGTGAAATAATCTACCGCCACATTGGCTTGTTTTGCTCCCCTAGGTGCTATGGGCATTGGATCGATCAAATCGGTTCCTCACATAGTGAACGGCCATGGGGAGGTGATACTTCGTAAGCGCTCAGGTGGCTGGCGAATGTTGTTTGAGATCTTTTGGCATACCTCGCACCTTGTCGCTATTATCTTTGCATCAGCGAACATTGTTGGCCAGTAGAATCCCTGCGTTAGTGCTTTATGGGCTAAACTGATGCTTCCAGCAAGGTTCCTATAGCTTCTGCTGTGTATGCCTTTCAGGATTCCTTCTGCTTCTTCGGGTCCAACACACATTTGTAGCACTCTTGAATACTCTCTTCTGTATAGCTCACCGCTAAGGACCAAATATCTCGTCACTCTGTATCTTAACCGCTTGGCTTCTAGTGAGTCACTTGATAGGATGTCATTGATCAGGTATTCTTTTATTGGAGTCATCCAGTTGCTTGATTCGTTCATGATTACTCCCACTTCAATTTGTCCAGCTATGCTTGGTTGGAGTAGATGTGCCATGGGGATGGTTTGGGGCTAGATGTTGATCGTAGCTGATGCCAATTTGGCTAGAACATCTGCCTGTTCATTTTCTTCTCTTGGAATCTACATGATCTTGTATTCTTTGAATCGTCCCAACAATTCTTTTGCTAGTTTCAGGTAAGCGATCATGCTTTCGTCTCTTGCTTGGTATTCATCAAGTACCTGGTTGATGATGACTTGGGAATCACTGAAAATTTCTACTTCATCGGCTCCTAAAGCTGTGCATACCTTTAATCCTACTATCAGTGCCTCGTACTCGGCTTGGTTGTTGGTGGCTTTAAAATCGAAATGCAGGGCACATTCTACCGAGTCTCCTTCTGGGGTCGTGACTACTATCCTTGCCCCGCTACCGTCTGTATTTGATGAACCATCGACACGGAGTTTCCAACGAAAGTTTTTCTTTGCTTGTTCTATCATCATTTTTGCTACCTCGGTGTCTGACTCAGTGAATTCTGCCACAAAGTCTGCTACTGCCTGACATTTAATTGATGTTCTTGGGATGTATTCTACGTCGAATTCACCAATTTCAATGGCCCATTTCGTGAGCCTGCCCGACACTTCTGGTTTCTGTAAAATCATTTTTAGCGGACAGTTCGTGTACACACCAATTTCGTGTGCTAGAAAATATGGCCTCAATTTTCTTGCTGCTGTTATTAGGGCGAGCACCATCTTTTCGGCTGGTGAGTACCTTGTTTCAGCTGGTAACAGTGCTTTTCTTATGTAGTATACTGGTTTCTAGACCCCATCTTCTTGTCTTATTAGTACAGAGCTAGTGGCCGCCTCCGTGACGGACAGGTACATGTATAACATTTCTCCTATGATTGGCTTTGACAACAGCGGTGCTTGGCCGAGATATTCTTTGAGGGCGAGAAAGGCTTGTTCGCAATCTTTGTTCCATTTAATTCCTTTGCCTTTCTTGAGCGCTTTAAAAAATGGCAAGCATCGATCTGTTGATTTTGATATAAACCTGTTCAGCGATGCCAAGCATCCTGTGAGCTTCTAGACGTCCTTCAAGTTTTTTGGGGAAACCATGACGGTCAGTGCTTTGATCTTGTCAAGGTTTACCTCTATCCCTCTTTGATGTACTTGGTACCTGAGGAATTTACTGGATGGCACGCCGAACACACACTTTGAAGGGTTTAATTTCATTCCGAACTTGGTTAATACATCGAAGGTTTCTCACAAATCATCTACATGTCTATCGACCGTGATACTCTTAGTTAGCATGTCATCGATGTACACCTCTATATTTCTCCCTATTTGGCTAGCAAACATTCTGTTAACTAGCCACTGGTATGTTGCTCCAGCATTCTTCAGGCCGAATGGCATGACAGTATAACAGTACAATCCTTGGTCTGTGGTGAACACTGTTTTGTCTTCGTCTGGTTTGTGCATCTTGATCTGGTTGTACCCTGAATACGCGTCCATAAAGCTTAGCAACTCGTGTCCCGCTGTTGCATCGACCAATTGGTCAATTCTTAGTAATGGGAAGCTGTCTTTAGGGAAGGCTTTGTTCAGGTCAGTGAAGTCTACATACATCCTCCACTGATTGTTCTTCTTTTTCATGAGCACGACATTTGCCACCCACTCTGGATATTTGACTTCTTTGATTGATCCTGCTGCGAGTAGCTTGGATATTTCTTCCCTTATGGCTGCGCTTCTTTTAGGATTGAAGCTCCTCCTTTTCTGTATCACCGACTTGCATTCATCATTTACATCCAGATGATGTGAGATCACATTCGCGTTAATTCCTGGCACATCTTCATGGCTCCAAGCAAAAATCTCCTTATACTCCTTTAGCAGGTTTACTATGCCTGCTTTGATCTGTTCTGTCAAATTCGCTCCAACCTTGTCGGTTTTGTTGGGTTCCTTTTCAACCAAAATAACTGGCTTGGTGGGTTCTTCCTTTTCTCTATTGGCCTTGTCCTTTGGGTCCAGTTCAAATGCGTCAGGGTTTTCCTCTCGTGTCCCTTGATCGAGTTGAAATATGCCGAAAGTTTCCACTCCAGTTTTGTCTTTAAAGATTGGCAGGTTGGCGCGACGAGCCATTTCCTGTGACCCATTGAATTTCAATTCCAAACTCCGTTGGGAATTTTACTTTCAGCATATAGATGGATGTAACTGCTCGGGCTTTGTTCAGGAATGGTCGACCGAGTAGGGCACTGTACGGCCAGTTGTAAATGTCAACAACAACGAAATCCAACAAGGTAGTCCTCTGACAAGGTGTCGTTCCAAACCTTATAGGTAATTTTATGGTTCCCAAGGATCTTACTTCTGCACCTTCGAATCCTTTCAGGGGCACATGGAATGGTTCCAAATCTTTTCTGTCCAGTCAAAGTTCATCGTACACTCTGGCGCTTAAAATGTCAGCGGAGCTCCCGTTGTCTATCATCATCCGGAGGACGTTCCTGTGGGCTATTTGGACCCCCACAACTATTACGTCATTAGGCTTGGCATAAATTCCTTCTATGTCCTTGGTTGTGAAGATTATTGGGTCGTGCCCTTCTCTTGCTCCCTTGTGGTTTTTCTGTACAGAGTTTACTTCCATGTCTCTGTTTTCGTACATCACCTCCCGGACTTCTGACATTCTCTCTTTATTGAGGTATTGGGCTTTTTCTTGGGCTCCTTCTTTCTTGTCCGTTTCCTCAGTGACTATCTTGGGGAACGACATTTTTGTCTCCCTTCAGGGTGAAATCTTTAAGGTGCCCCTCTCTGATTGGGCTTTCAATGTGGTCATGCAACTGAAAGCATTTTGAAATGTCATGCCCGTGATCCTTGTGGAATCGGCAGTATTTTGTTGTATCTCTCCAGGCATTGGCTGACTGTTGTTGTGGATATTTGGCGAGTCCCTTGTCTTCTACCACAGACAGTATATCTTCTTGTTTGCCATTTAAAACGGTGTAGTTACTATACCTGCCTCAGAACCTACTGGTTCTGTTGCTACCCCGACTCTCCCTGGGCTGATTCTTCCGGCTTTTCTCTTCTCTTTGGCGATCACACGATTGGCCCTTCGTCCTGTCATCCTTGGATTCCGGTTTTGTGTCTGGTTTGTGACCATGAATATAGCTACCCCTTTGCGCCACTTCTTCCTCTTCTGCTAATACATAATCTCTAGCTATGTCCATCATTTCCTTGTACGTTTTTGACCGGTCTCTTCGCAAGTCAAAAGATAAGCGACCACTTTGTAGCCCGTTGGTGAAGGCTGCTATGACGGCTACGTCACTCGCATCTTCTATTTGGCCGACTTCCTTCCTGAATCTGTCTAGGTATTTTTTAAGTGACTCATTGCTTTCTTGTTTCAAATTTGACAGGTGAGCTAATGACTTTCTCCTTTGCACACTTCCCATGAATTGTCTTATGAATGCTTTGCTGAAACTGGAAAAACTGTTAATGCTTTTGGCAGGTAGGCGTCCGAACCATCTGGAAGCGAGGTTACAGAAGGTTTGTGGGAATGTTAGGCACAAGAAACCATCATTGAATGCATATTGGGCCATGACATTACAGAATCTACAGACATGCTCTTTCGGGTCCCTGTTCTCCTTGTATTGCTCGATAGTTGGCATTCTGAACCTTTCCGGGAATTGGGTGTGGGAGATATGGTCGATGAATGGGTTGTCTAACTCGTCATTCGAAGAAACATTATGTCCATATCGCCGAGCCATTGCTGAGACTTTTTTTGATAGTAGTTGTAGGGTGACGCTCGGTGACCAGTTGGTTCCCTTTCTGGGTTGAGCCTGCTTTTGATTGTCATCTTCCGATAATCACCTTCTCTACTGTCAGTACTCCCGCCGGCTCTTAGGTCATCTATACTTTCGGACCTCCTTTGTCGCGCCCTTTTTGACCGCAACCCTTTTCTTGGCTGGGGACTCCTGTCTCCTAAGGAGATAGATTGTCATCTCCAACGGTTTCTGTTAGATGCATTATCGATGGTTGCCCCATGTGCTCATCCACGACTTTGCTTTTTTGGAAATTCCTCGTCTAGCAAACCTTTTCCCTTCCTTTGCTTTCTTTCTTTTATGACATCTGGTGGGTCCTAGGGTGCTTCGTCCATAGTTGGTTTTGCCTGGACGTTGGGAGTTGTAACATGGACTTCCAATCGCAACCTTCCTAGCGGATGGTTCCCGGGTGTGCTGGTTGTCAGCTCATAAGGAGACAAGGCTCCTAACCCTATAGGAAGCGAGAGTCCAATTTTGTTGGCTACGTTGACCAAATTCAATAGTGTAGTGTGAAAGTGTTGTAGAGTTTCCGGGTTGGCTACTCTAGTTCCTGGCGTCGCTACTGAATGCTCCTATGTTGCCAACGTTTCCTCCCCTGGTACCACAGCTGCTTCGAGGACCTGATCGTTGCTGGGAATTTTGTTTCTATCGCTGTCGTTGCCCTTGTTGTACCTGTTTGTAAGGGTTTTTCGAAGTTTTTTATTCAAGTTCCCCTCCTTCTAGCGCCAATTGTTGACGGTGATTTTTGGATTGCCACACTGAATAATTATATTTTAATTAAAACGAGTAAAAGAGAAATAAATCAATGCATGCAAGACAAGTTTTACGTGGAGAAATCCTTGAATGGGAAAAAAAAAACCACGGCGCCCTCTAGGGCAGAAAAATAACACTATGGATTATTGTAGTTTTACACACTCAGATCTCTCATACAATTGCCTTTTCTTCTCTCGAATCCCAAACCCTTTTTCATGGGATTTACGGCCCTATTTATACTAATTTAGCTAGGGTTTCCCTTGCCTATGTTGTGTTAATAGGGGAGTTCCTATCCCGACTTGTACAAGGAATCTGATGTTGTTGGTGATTTTAAGGTTTGTTTCTTGTTCGGACTCTTCTCGTTAAGAACGGTTTGTATCTTATTTGGAATAAGATTTATCTTTGTGCCTTGTATCTGATTGAATCCTTACCGTGGAGGGTATACCGAAATAAGGTTGTTTCTTGATGGCATAAATCCTGATGAGCAATTTAAGTTGGCGAACACAAATTGTCATCTTCTTGGTCAGCCTACTCTGGCGAACGTGCTTCTGATTTGGACTAATTCTGGATGATGGGGCTAGCTGGCACGCCTTTTATCCGATATTTCCCTTCGTTGACTGGTCTAAGAGTGACGTGGTTATACTTTGACCCGCCTTTTCTGCGCATTCTGCTGACGTGTCCTTTAGCCGAATATGCACATACAACAATATATATATATATATTATAATACAATATATAGTACATATTATTATTATATAATAATATTATATAAATATATTTAATATTATAATATATTATATATATTATATTTTATTATTATATATAATAATATATAATTTATTAAAAATTATTACATATAAATAATATATATAAGATAATATATATATATTATATTTTATTATTATATATAATAATATATTCCAAACATAATATGGAACAACTGTCCCACTCTATGATCGAACCAAAATTGGTATGATTTTGACCCTCATTTCCTTCTCCTTTTGTTTGATTCTTGGGCATTATTCTGTGGTTTAATGGTGTTAATTAAGTATTTTCAGGTATTTATAGAATTCAGGGACATTGGAACAATTTTGGTCAATTGAGGGCAAAAGTGTAAATTTTGCAAGAAGAATTGAAGTTTTCGCAATTATGGAAGAATATAGGGGTGCTGCTCGTAATTTGCCAACAGAATCAGGCAAAGGTGCCATGTCCCTCGTTGAAACGGTGCGTTTCAGATTAGTGATCCCAAACCCAAGCCAAACAAACCCCAGCTGCTTCCTTACTGCACCCCATGTGCAAGCCTAAGCTCAATCAGCCCACCAAGCAAAACGTACCGTTTTGCTAAAAGAGAAATTGGGCTCAGCTTTGGCCCAAGTCAGGTGACCCATATGAGGCAAGCCCACTTCACCGTTTAAATGAAACGGTGCGTTTAAGGGAATGGGCCCTTAAACGCACCCCAGCCTTGTTCTAAATTCACCCCGTTTCAAAGACAAAAGAGCAGCCCAATTGCACCCCTGCCCATTACTGATTGCACCCATACACTGTTCATCTTCTTCTTCATTGTGCGAGTAGCAGCCATGTCTCCTAACCCTAATTGCGCCGCCGTTCGTTCTCGCCGGAAACCGACCTACCTTTGGCCAATTCTGGTGGCAAATCAACGGCCACACAACCGACTGCCTGATCGCAAGCCTCTGGGCCCCTCCAATCACGGGATTCCGGCTGGCCAAATGCCACCAAAAATCACGCCCATCTCTCCCCATTTTGCCCTTTTGGTCGCCATTTGTCATTCAAGGTCGCCATGGCGACAGGGACTTGATTCTCACACCTGATGAGGTCGCCATTTGCATCCCCAAGTCGCCATTTGATGCCAAACCGCGAGCCTCTCTGTGTTCATCTCTGATTGGAGAGTTTTGGGAGGAAAATTACAAGAAGGCCCCCTAGAGGGGCCAAAATGGAAATTTGACAAATAGAGGGGTGTTTTGGTAATTAGCCATCCGTGACCTATTTTGAAAACACTATAAATTCATCCCTCTTTTCAATTTGAATGCCAAGCCTTACCAAGCCTATTCAATCCCATTCTCTCCTCCCAATCTCCCTTTTCTCCATTAATCATCTCCCAAACTCCTCCATTTCTATACTTGGACTTATCTTTTCCATCCAAAACCTCACACCAAATCTTGATTACTTCCCTAGACCATTCCTTCCCTACCATTTTCTCCATCACAAATCCTTTGTCACTCACCATAAGCCATCCATCTATCTAGACACATCCTCATCTTCCATTCTTTGCATCTAGGAGCATCAAAGGAGAACAATGATCAAGCACTAAAGAAGGTGGCCCAAGGGTGATTTCCTTACCATTTACTTGTTTCTATTTGATTGCTACTATGTGTAATTAAACCCCTAATCTAGGGGATTGATTTGATAAACATTTGGTTGTGGGTTTTTGCTTAAGCTTTGTAATGAATCTCTATATGTGTTCTATTTATTAATTCATTAGATTCTATTCATTATGTGATTGACTTGTATACCCACTTGTTAATTACAATCTTGTTTAGAATAACATGTTATATAATCACTCTTGGATTGACACACTTGAGTGATTAAGAACCCAATAAATAGGATAGATTAGTGGAGGGTATATCAACCACATTAATCTAAACCTAAATTGGTTAACATGTAGAGATTGGTCCTTAAAGTGGCTTAAAAAGCAATACCCATACCTACTTGCTAATCAATCAATTCCCTAGCATCAACATTAATTGTTTATATCCATTTTTCTTATCAAGATTGTGAGTCTTCTATTTTTCATATCACCTTATTTTTAGTTAGGTTAGTTTTGTATGTATGTTTGATGGTTTGACAAACCATACACTCATTCATCATTTATGATTTATTTTATTGTTTCTAGATTAGCTAATTAAATCAACATATTTCTCTAATTCCCTGTGGAACGAACTCTAAGCTTACCACAATACTCGTTTTCAAATCTTAAAATATATTGTGTAAAGATTCATTTTATAAACTTTCTTTTGGTAATTCGCAATTTGGTAACGACACAAAAAGCGAGTCATCACTCTATCCTGGCTCATCTCTATGCCAAACGCACCCTAAATAGTGAAAGACTCCTTTATTGTCCCCTATGCAAATCTGATGGGTTTTGGTCGTTTTGACCCACTTTTTCTCATGGAATATAGCCCATTTGTCCTTTAATAGGTTGAGTTGGCTCACCCCCTCACCATTGATCCATTACTTGGTCAAAGGGCTTTGATTCTAAGCCATCAGATCACTTTAGGTGTACTCCTATTAATGGACTTGACCCATCTCCCTAGCCCATATGCTAGGTTTAGCCGTGGTTTATTCATTAAGGACAAGCTACTTTGGAGGGCTCCGGTGGTTCCGGTGCATATGGGACCTGCTGTAGAAGGAGCTACACCGATGTAGACCAACTATAAAATGGTTGCACTTGTGTAGATATGATACTAAGAGGGAATCAGTAGTGGATATCCCGTGCGGAGACTCACAAAGGGGATCTCGTAGTCAGGGGATTTTGTGGGGGTCCTGAGGGGATCTCATAGAGGAGATTCTAAGTGAATCTCGTGGATAAGGGCCATCCCCGGAGAGGTGTCAAGTGGACCTTCTCGGAGTGGATCCTATAGGGGTGATTCGGAGGGGATCTCATAAGGGAGATTTTAAGGGGATTCTGCTAGAGAGACTCGAAAATGGGGTTTTCCTAGAGGGGCCCAAGAAGGGTTTCCTTTGGAAATGTCTTAAGAATTCTCCCTTGGATAGGTGACCAAATTTTGGCATTAACAATTATATAAATCAATAATTTGCTAAAAAAAAAATACATTTTTTTTTTGTTGAAATATGAATCTATTCATACTTGTTTTTCTTAAAATTAAAATCTAGTTGGATCTCATTTTTTATTTTTTATTTTTTATTTTTTATTTTTTTTAGCAATGCACTTATGAACTTCATGGTTTACTTATCGTATTGCAACAAGAAATTATTTAGTCTCATTGATGCTTTGAGTGTTTTTTGACATGTAATATATGTTAAGTATTTTGATAAATTAATAAACTATTAATTTATATATAAATTAATGAAATATTAATTTATCGATAATTAATATCTTGATTAATTAATAGATTTCATACAGTCCCAACATTATGGAGTAAAACCCCTCTAAATTAATATTCTTGGGATCCACCCTTGAGTATTAATTTTGAGGGGTTATTAATGTAGAGAAAAATAATCGTTTAGAAAATAACTGTATTTATAGATCTTAAAAAAAAAAAAAAAAATTCAAAACATTACCAGATCGTATTCTAAACATACTGCAAATTGAATTAATACAAGATCAAATCACCTAGGAGTGTGGGCTTTTTGTTTCTTTGAACCAAGGTGTAAATCCACCTATAAGACTTAAAGAAAAAGATTAAAAACTAAAATCGAATTTGAAACTTACAACTTACTTTCAAGCTTGTGTCAATGCTAATAAGAATGAAAAACTTGGTGTAAATATATTCTTTCTCTTAAGCCACCTATTTATAGGTTTAGAATAGAATAATTTGTTTTCTTATAGGACATACGAATCACAAATCCTATTGTGATTTAGTAAGTCTAAGATTATTAGAAGTCTTTTCCTTTTTATTTTATTTTATTTATTTTTCCATCAAAAACCTATTTTGATTTATTTTCCATTCCTAATTGGAAATAAAATAAAAAAAGTAAGGTGGGTCTTTGTCTTAGAACCCAACATTTAAGCCCAATAAGTTCCTTTTAGATGATCCAATTTAACTTGTGAAGTGTAAGGATCCACAAGTTATTTTAATTACAAGCTCCAATATATTTTGTGAAAGTACCAATTAACTCTTAATTAATGAAGCCCAAATATATTAGTTTCAGTTTAGTCCATTAAAAAACTGAAATTGCACTTTTGAATTAAAATAAAATAGATTAAATATTTTTACCCTAAGCAATTGTGTGAAATATTTATCCTCATGAAAAATACCAATAATTAAAATGCCTTTTGACTGTTGTATTATTAATTATTTTATTCCTTAGGACTGTCCTTACATCTAATGGATAATTTTGATTTATCATAAATCATGATTCAATAACTCCTTATTGAATTTATTGAATACTCGGTACCAAGATTTTTTATCCAAGTCCTCGTAAGACCTATAAGGTGGTATTTACTCTTATTTGATTATAAAAACCATGATGTCCATATATATAAGTATATGTCCGATATAACATATGAATCAATAACGCCAGACTATCAGGATTAAACCGTTATTCTATGGTTGTACCCATTGATAGCTTAAATATTAAAGCTCATAATACATATGGTACATTCTTTTTCTCATGATTAAGATATATATTTCAATTGCTCTATTGTGAATGTATTATTCCATTAACGGTAAAATTGAAATATACTATTCACTTGATCCGTTCAATACATCATATGTACTAGGTCTTTTGTTCAAAGTCTTTCAGTTGGTAATTCTAGTGTCATCACTTCCCAATTGAAAACAAAAGACCTACAACTTTAGTCAAGATAAGGTGTCTAACCTGTATATTAACTTATGAACATTTTTAGAGTAAATAAAGAATTATGTTTACCACACATAAACTTCTTATTGTGAATAATTCTTTATGTTTCTATTAGTCTTAGATCCTTAGAATATTTTGCTTTTGACATATGTAATAAACGATATGTACAAGCTACATAATTTATTTGTAAATAAAAGACTTTTATTGATATCAAATGATTTGTTACAGAAAAACTCTTGCTTTAGGGCATACTTCCTAACAATTAATTTGAAAGGTTTAACTTTGTAAAGTGTTATTTTGTCTTAGAAAATGTGTGGAAGTCGGTTTTCTTGTTTAGAGAAGGTTCATTTTCAAGATTCCTTGTTTAGTCAGTTTTCTTCTTTAGAGAATTTTTTTATTTTTTTATTTTTTAGAATTCCTTATTTAGAAAAGATTTGTTAAGAAAATTTTCAATTCCTTTTTGGAATGTGATTATTTAGAAACCAATGATACTCACCATAAAAATAGTAAGGCTTATTCTTTGGTTGTATATATCAAGGGAGATCTCAAGATACACTTAAGAATTCTATTCCTTACAACTATTCCTAAAAGCTCTACAAGTAATGATGAAATCAAAAATATCAAACTCGGTGGTCTTGTGCAAACTATTACTGTATTACATACAATCCAAGCATACATCTACACAACATTCACACATTTAATAGAACAACATTTAAATTAAAAGCTTTTATTTATTTATTGTTATTTATAAAAAAATAATAATAAAAATAAATTGTTAGAAAGAACATTGTAAAGTATTGGGCTGTGGCCCATAACCCTTATCCAAGTAAGTATCAATTAAATGAAAAGCTTAGAAAATATATACATAAAAAAAAAAAAAATTGACTAGCATTAAATCTGCTAATTATTGTTGCAACTTATTTCAAGAACCAAACTTTACATTTTCTAAGATAGACAAACCACCAAAACATCAAAATTTGTGATGTAGGACGAAAAGAATGAACCAAAGAATGAACCGCAGTTCAGATCGTACCCTGACTCCATCGGACAAAATCTGATTTGGGTAATTTTTTTATTTTCTTATTTTATTAATTTGGGTCTTTGTTTCTTGATTCACAAGTTTATTTATTTTGTTTTGATTAGGAATTAAATTTAGGTTTTGGAAATAAATCAAACTTACCTTTTGGGTAAGATTTGATCTTTGTTTTTTAGTTAAGTTAGGAGTCATGAATCTTAGAAGATTCTGATTAGTTTTTATCTTTTTCCTGTTTTAGTCTTTTTAGAAATGTCGTATTCGAGTTGTATTAGGATTAGAATTATTTGTTTCCTCATTTTTCTCTATTTTGCTATTTTTAGTAATTTTTATTAATTAGTCCGTTTCTTGTCCAACAAGGATTAGAGTTAGGGTTTTGCTTTAAATATAATTGTAAGCCACGAGGTTGAATAATCTTTTCAATTAATAAAATTTCAAAGTTCGTTTAAAAAGTTTTTCTTTTTGTTTTCTGATGAATTCCAGATTATTACGGAATACAGACGTTGGTCTTATTCCTTTTGTGTTTTCCGCTGCGTCAATTGGTTTCAGAGAACGGATTTTCCGATCTCGATGACAACTAACGAAGTAGGAGACGAAGACCCTATTGATGGTGATCGTGGGATAGAGTTGTGGGCAGCGGTGGAGGAAAACCGACAACAGATGACGGAGATTGGTGAGATGCTTGTCAGGCTGAACCTCAATGCTAACAACAGGCAACTAGTTGACAGGACACGAGCTGAAGGATTTGCCCGAGGCCAACCTGTTAACAAAAACGAAGATTGTAAGTTTCCAAAGAAGAACACAAATCCGTCTCACTCCACACTCAAGGACAACATCTCGCCTCCGATGTTTGATAATGCTACTTATGCTAATTTTCAATCACAAGGTGGAGTTGCTAATTGCGGGAGTATTGTTCAAGAGTGTGTTGAAATTGAAGAGAATGATGATCAGTTTGAGTCTTCAATTTCTGAGAATCTCACCCAACAAATGGTGGAGGCAATTGGCCTTGAGGTGGTTGACAAAAATCACATTGAATCAACAAATCTAGTTATTGAAGAAATTGACAAGACAACCGAGAGCAATATTTTTGAAGATTTGGTAACAATACCACTAGCTCTTGTTGGCCAATTTGTTGGTAAACTAGACATTGGGTTTGAAGATACTAAAGTGAGACTAGGATTGGTTGATGATGACTTTGTTTGAGATGGATTTGAGGTGAAGAAAGACCTTGTCGGTTTCATTAGCATTCTTATTTCATTCCATATTTATTTTGTGGGCAAGCCTCCTAATTCGATGATAGTTGACATGGATGGTTTCGAGACCAAAGGGACAAGGTGGCGATTATGGTGGACAACTTGGATTCTCTTGGCATTTCATTGGGCTATTACTTTAGTGCCATTGTGGCTTTGGGATGCGCTTCGAAGGGACTTTTCGATTGGGGTTTACCACTCCCACAAGATGAATAGGGGTTCTTCTTTGTTTATTTGTCTTCCGCATATTTCAACCGAACTCGAGGACGAGTTCTTTTTAAGAAGGGGTGACTGATGTAGGACAAAAAGAATGAACTGAAGAATGAATTGCAGTCTAGACTGTGCCTTGACTCCATCGGACAAAATCTAATTTGGGCAATTTTTTTTATTTTTTTATTTTATTAATTTGGGTCTTTGTTTCTTGATTTGCAAGTTTATTTATTTTGTTTTGATTAGGAAATTAATTTAGGTTTTGGAAATAAATCAAACTTACCTTTTGGGTAAGATTTGATCTTTGTTTTTTTTAGTTAAGTTAGAAGTCATGAATCTTAGAAGATTTTGATTATTTTTTATCTTTTTCCTGTTTTAGTCTTTTTAGGAATGTCGTATTCGAGTCGTATTAAGATTAGAATTATTTGTTTTCGTATTTATCTCTATTTTGCTATTTTTGGTAATTTTTACTAATTAGTCCGTTTCTTGTCCAATAAGGATTAGGATTAGGGTTTTGCTTTAAATATGCTTGTAAACCGCGAGGTTGAATAATCTTTTCAATTAATAAAATTTCAAAGTTCGTTTAAAGAGTTTTTCTCTTTGTTTTCTGGTAGATTCCAGATTATTATGGAATACATACGTTGGTCTTATTCCTTTTGTGTTTTTCGCTGTATCAATTTGCTAAAACCCCATCATCAAGAAACAAGAAAAATCCCATGTAAGATGTACAAAGAAATCAAGAGATCAAGCTAATACAAAGCTCAAAAGTCTAGACTCTAAAGTTAAAATATTCTCTATAACTTCCTTTAATCTTTTGGTGTGAATCTAATAATTTAGTGGGCTACCATCAAGTCCTCATTATTTATTTATTTATTTATTTATTTATTTATACTCATTATTGAGTATAATAAAATGTGAACAAGGACTCCTTATGAGTAGGATCGGGTTTGATTCAGTTCGGTTTCCACCTTAAACCAAGAAACATTCGGCTTTTAAAATTTAAACCGATTTAAATTGTTCAATCTAAAATCGAATTGAATCAAACATGTTTCATTTCGGTTAAGTGTGGATCGATTGGTTTTTTATTTTGTGCCCACCCATTGTCAAGAGTTCAATATCTATCTAAAAAAAGGGTTCAATATCGGTGCAAATCAAAAATCGGTACTTGATTATTTTTGTAGGGGACCATTTATTAATTCCTATTTAGTCATCATTTACTAAATTTATATATAAAACTTGTTGTGCAATGCAAATACAAAGTCAAGATGGCCGAGTTGGTCTAAGGCGCCAGTTTCAGGTACTGGTCCGAAAGGGCATGGGTTCGAATCCCATTCTTGACAATACAGAACTTTTTTATTAGTTCTGAAATATTATTTTTTATTTATTTGCTTGGATTCTATAACAAACTTTTCTTTGTTAGTTTTTTGTATCACCTTTAATAAAATGGCATCCCTGATACAAAGAGTAAGTGTTTCTATCATGTTCAATGATTTTTTCCTACACAGCGTGCCATTGCTGTTATCAGAAAAAGTCAAAGAATTTAGAGCTTTGAAGTTGAGATTAAATGCTCGAGAGAGGAACATGAAAAAAATTGAGTTTGAAAATATTAAACCATGTTTTTAATAAGTTGAAGTAGAATATTGGTATCAAATTTGAGTTTTAAATTGTGAATAAAGTAAGAGATATTTTGGTTGATGCTTATGTCAAATTCCAAAAGCAGGTAAACAAACATTACAACATTAGAGATACAAAATGGTCATATTTACAGATACAAAAAACATCACAACATTAGGTTGTGCGTTCAGCAACATTCTTAAGTTGTGTTTTTGCGTTTTCGATGTGTAAAAACAAATAAAATGTGTTCTGTTTTAAATATTTTTAAAATCAAAAAAATCAATTTTAGCTTTTAAGGCATGGGAAGAAAAAACAACTTTTTGTTGTTCCCATTAATTTTAATTATCTGAGAACAACTTTATTTGTTTGACTTCCATGACATCTACAACAACTCCTTTACTCTCTTCTTCTCACTTTCTTTTTTACCTTCGTTTTTTTTCTCCTTCTCTCATCTTTCTTCTGATGTTCTTCCTTATTTGAAGATCTTTTCCATTTTCTCTTTGTTTTCAAGTTATATATAATGTGTAACTTCTACTATTTTTTTTTTATTATTGTTAAGATTTTGTTTTTTAAAAAAAATTGGCTTGATGCAGAGATTTATTGGTCTTCATCCTCATTTGTGTATGTGTGTTGATAAATGATTTGAAATGCTATGTTTAGAATGACTAGAGTGATTGAGAGTTAGGCTTGTGCTTGGATGACCATTCTGGGCATAACCTTGGCTATTAGCTCAATTGAATGGGAGAAGTTTATGTATAACTGTGCTAGGATAGCTTTGGTTTATGTTCTTGTACTTAATGGGTCTAGACCTAGACACAATTGCTCATTTCATACCCTTGGTTGAGTGATGATTTGATTCCGAGGTAATTCCCTAACCAAGAGAACGAACCCTTACTTAAATTAAATGGTATTCACATGCATTACAATCTACATGATTTGCATCTTGTGTTTGGTGAATCGATTTCCCTTGTGTGTACAATATCTTGCATCTCTCCAAGCCACCATTATTTTCATAGCTAGGGTGATTGCCTTTAGAAGTAGATTAACTTAATTAGGAGTAGATTAATTTAGAAAGGCAAGCACTCGGTTACATATCTATATCTTTAGTTTCATGCCTTTAGTTTAGGTTGTTTTCACTCACCTCACACACACTAGCATTATGCTTACACTTCACACACACCATTCTCACCACATCCACATTATATTTGCATTACTTTTAAATAAACTCTGGAGCTAGATATAGTTGACGAATTCCACCACTCTATGGGAACAACCTTTGTTTACTTGTTGTTATTCGAAAATCGTTAAAAGGACGATAATCCAAATAACCACTTTAAAAGGGTCAAGATCGAGATTGATCCTGGCCGGAGGGGTATCAAGTAGTTCGATACCAACTAGGTCCCTGCCAATGCATGCATGATAAAGAATACGTGAAATCGAATAGGAATTCGTCTTATTGATCTCTCTTTTCCATTACATGAATACACCGACTATAAATCTACTAAGACCCTAGGTTACATGAAGGTTTCGATTGAAAATATGGATCATGGTAGTGATATGGAGATTTCGGTCGATAAGTGGGACGATGGTGGAGATAAATCTGTGTCTGTCGATAAGTAGAGTGTAGGGTTTCTTTCCCTTTCCCCCCTCTTTTTTCTTTTGTTCTTTTGTTCTTTTTTTTTCTTTCCTCCGATGAATAAGTTGTTATATATATAGGTCCTGTTTGCTTGCCATGCACTCCTACAATCTCGGACTAGGGTTTGGCCGCTTGCAGGATCCTCCTTTTTAGGAAATAAAATCGGAGCTTTAATGCGCTGAATTCAGTCTTTCCTTCCTAGGAGGAATCAATCACTTACCTTCCTAGTAGGATCCCTACTGTAATGTCCTGCTCAAATTAGGACTCTCTGGCGGGAAGGAGTGTACCTCCTTTGTACGGTGACGTTTTACTGGCTCTTTTGTGGAGCTTTTAGTTCTTGGTGTTTAGGATCCTTCTTCCTGGTGCTCTTCTGTTCTAGCGAGCTGCCTACATCTAGTAAGCATCCTACTGATGGCAGTAGGGAAATATATAGCCAGCTTTGTAGTAAGGTGATCAGTAGAACTCCGTGTCGGGGTGCTGCAGGGTCCATAGGAATCTGTATCGGGGTGAGTTCTAGTGAGTATTTTTGGTTCTCGGCCACTTTGTTGAGCTAAGATGCTTGGCGGGGTGGACCCCGCTGAAGGAGGTATGTGTTGGGATCAACCGGGGTCCACTCTGTCGTGGTATCCGGGTTGGGTACTGTTATAGCCTTCTTATGTCGAGGTGGAAAATTCTTCTTTGGTCCTTCGCCAATTTTGGCGGTTAACACTTGTTATACTAGTCATTTGACTCGTGCATTTGCAAGGTAGATTAAATTAGATAAATATCTTTTTGACGACTCAACGATGGTCGGTTAGTCACTAGGCTATGGGTGACACTATTTAGAATTATTTAGGCCGGGTCATTGGGCTACGGGTTATACTATTTGGAATTATTTGGTCCAGGTCACTAGGCTATGGTTGACACTCTTCGGAATTATTTGGATTGGATCACCAGGCTACGAGTGACACTATGAGACATAAACTATTTATTTTGTAAAATGATTAATTCGTATTGTTTACTTTCGTCGAATTAAAGAGCATTAAATTAAAGTTTTTAAAGATATTTTAATTTATAAATGTCTATACTGCTAATGAATTTCTTATGATTTAAGATTATGAACATATATTTGATTTATAAAGGCTGTTTCATTTTCTATGTTGATATTTATTATATGAATTATATTAAACGTTTTTTTAATCATGTTTTGTTAAATATCATGTTGATGGAATTCTTCTTATATTTTATGACCAAAGTTTTGAACATAAATATTTTACAAAGATTATTTTATTTTACATGTTATGTTTGAATTTACTTACCAAATTGACGGCTTAACCCTTGTCACAAATATTTTTACAGAGTAAGCTTTTGGATATAGAAAGGATGAGGTTTATATTAGCATATTTGAGATATGTATTGCTAGAGGATTTAACTTCATGTGTGTACGTTTTCTAAGGACTCAATTTGTTTAATGTTGTATTAAAGTTAGACTAAGTAGATTTTATTGAAAAGGATGGTATAAGGTTTGGGTATTGCATTTTGTGGATGTTTTATTGAAGATTCTATTTGAGAATATTTGTAAACTAAGTTTTTTGTAAGATCGGAATCACATAACATCCCTGGTCCGTTAGGTATTAATTGGATTTGGGGTGTTAAAAATTGGTATCAAAGTAGACTCGCTACCCGATGTAGATGTGGATGTAGAATATTTGTTAAATCCGTGAAGGTGAAGGACGCGTGCGTGAAGCCTACAGTGAACAATATCTACTTGATGGGTCTAGGCTATTACAATCTGGATGTTAGCTGATGATTGATGCAATTTTTTTACAAGAAACCATCGCATCCAATATATTTAGTGCCTCTATCCGTTCTTAGAATCTTGATTGAGTGTTCACTCTACTTCTCAACATTCACCTTAAATATTTTAAAAGAATCACAAGCATCTGACTTTTTCAGCAAGAAATACACCCAAGCCTTCCTACTAAAGTCATTAATAAAGGTAATAAAATACTTGAAATTCCCATTTGATGGAGTCTCCACCGAGCATAAATATGAATGCACCAGCTCCAAGGCCTATTGGCTTTCCATGACTTCCTTGTACAAAATGGGTCTTTATGCTTCTTTCCTTAGACACAGGTCTCACAAACTCTATCTGGATGATTAATGGAAGGTAATCTTGAAACCATTCTCCTAGTTGCAAGCAGTTTTAGCCTTTAACAATTCACATGCCCTAACCGTAGGTGCCATAACCAATTCTCATCGTCAATCACTAAACTAAAGCTAGGTAAACTATCACACTACAAAAAAATAAGGCATTTGTTGATAGTTTAAAATTGTTAAGAAAAGGATTCTTGTCAGTTTTTAAAAGTCTTGATAGTTTTTATTTTATTATTATTATTTTTTCTTGACAGTTTTTAACTGTCAAGATATTTATATAATTTTTTTTTTAAATTTTTCATTATTTAATATTTAATTAAATAACATATTTTACTTTTATACACCAACCCCACCACTGTCGGACCTCCACCGTCTCCTCCGCCGGACCGCCTCGTCCGGGCAACTCCTCTGCCGCCGGCCACCATCCTGCCCTCCGGCTTGCCACCAGACCTCCGCCTCTGCTACCGCCCGCCACCATCCCGTCGCCAGACCAACCGCCGGGCCTCCACCTCGGCCACCGTCCAAGCGGCCGTCGCTAGACCTCCTCATCGCCGCCGCCAACGAGCTCCACCTCCACCTCCACTGCCGCTATCGGACCTCCCCCCACTGGGGCTGGACCTCCACCTCCACCTCCGCTGCCACCCACTGTCCAGCCCTGCCCTCATCTAATAATTGAACAATATTAATTGTCATTAGCATGGATTGAACCTGAGACCTCAACCAAAATTGTTAGCCTTCACCACTTGACTATAACATGTAAAGTGATAATAATAGAACAATATTTTATATAACCTATATGAGTTGTTAGAAATAAAAAAATAAAAAAAAAACCTTAAATTAAATAAATTTAAATTTATTCAACTAATCAAAATTCTAATTTCTACAACAAACATTTATTAAAAAATATTTATTGAAACTTTAATAAAATTATATTTTTTAAAACATATATAGTTGAGTTATTGGTCAATACTCTATGATCACGTTTTGTTACATGGTGGAATGGTAATCGAAATGAGAATGAGAATGGAAAGGAAAGGAAAGGAAAACTAAGTTTTTTGTTTGGTTGAAACTTTAGAATTAGTATTTGAATCAGTATTATTTTGTTTGGTTAACAACGGAATGGAATGATGTTAACTGTATTTTGATCAAAATACCTTTAATAATAAAATATAAAAGTATATTATATAGAAAAATGTTCAAGTCAGTGTATCCTGATATAATTTTGTGAGGATATTGAATATAAGCTACTCGTTTTACATACTTTAACAAGTGGCCCACATTCAATATCCTGATAAAGTTATATCATAATGCACTGACCAGATCGAGACCGATATTATATATATAATTATATATTATTTAGTATAATAATATATAATACATGTAATAACATATATATCTATATTATATAATATATTATATATAATAATATATATAATATAATATATAGTACACATATATATAATATATATTTATATATCATTAATATAATATATAATAATATATTATTTTTGGGAAGGAGGGTATTTTTGGAATGGGGTTGGGGCATATGAAGGTATTTATGGAATATAAATTTTAGTTTGGAATGGAAGGGCATTCCATTGATTTTTGGATGAAATACCCATTCAACCAAAATGGTGGAATCCCCATTCTAATGGAATCACTATTATAATATATTATTATTATAGTATATAATGTATATTATTTAATATACAATGTATATATTATTATATTATATATTATATAAATAGTATAAATATATTATTTAATAAATATATAATATATAATATATATTATTTAATATAATAATATATAATATAATATATTAAATTATATTATATATTATAAAACATTCATAATATATATATATATATATTTATCTTTAATAATTTTTTTAAACTTTTACTTCCTATTTTCAACACCAAACAAAATCTCGATATGAATTTATTTTACAATAAGATATCGGTTTTTGGGCATACCGATATTAGATAAGTAAAATTTAAAATTTAATAAATTTACTTTTAAATCATTTACTTTTAAAAATTCAAAAAAATAATTTTAAAAAAATTTGTTTATTTATTTTGCACCCTCTTGTTTCATACTAAGAGACACGTTAATAATTTAATAACCCATATAAATTAGTAATTTGAGTCTTACATTTGTTCATTAAATTGTAAGATTCATGTTGGGAAATATCTCTCATGTAATAAGAATTGTATTCCAAATCATGCATATTACAATTGATATCATGAGTCTCCTATAGACCATGTTTGGTTGGATGAAATGGAATAAAAAGAAAACCATTCCATTCGTTTGGTTTGTTAAAATGCAATGGAATAATGATTCCATTGGAATGAGGATTCCACCATTTTGGTTGAATGGGCATTCCATCCAAAAACCAATGGAATGCCCTTCCATTCCGAACAAAAATTTATATTCCATAAATACCCTCATATGCCCCAACCCCATTCCAAAAATACCCATAAATAGTCTGGTAGAATATATCAAGTGATTCATGCAAGTCCGTGTGGATTGAGGATCTTGGCGGACCTATCTAAATTTAAGTTCCAATAGACATAACCCAATCATAATCAACAAATGATTCACTTAGGTTCAATCTATTAATTTTAGTTCATTCCACTAAATGGGGAAAATGGGGATGAGGGAGTTTTTAAGGGAGGTATCCCCATCCCCATTCTCACTTCCCCGTTTTCCCCATTCACTCGTTTCCTAAAAATTAAAAAAATTTACATACTAAACCTGTGTTACCCACCCCCTATCTCCTTTATTTTACTAAAAATTACATACTAAAAAAAAAAAAAAAAAATCCATTACAAATTTCAGTACAAATACAAAAATATTAAGAATAAAAAGAATAAATGTTAACGGTAAATTTTGGCCATCTCTCCAAAGAAGGATATTCACACCACAAGGAACCTCGCAGACTCGGTTTGCTATATATTACCCAATCATAACCATGGGTCCAGTTCGCCTTCGGGACCGAATCTAATAATGGTCAGACCCCTACTAAGAAGCAGGCCTGAACTATGACAGGTCAAGTCTCACTTAGCCGAGGAATCCGATTCAATCCCGTCGGAGAGGTGCACCTAGTCTAAGAATCGGATCCCGACTAGGAAGAGTCGGGAACCTCGAAAAGGAGCAAAATAGAACAACTCCCCTACCCGGGCAGACTGCCACGTGTGCCCTAACGGCCTTTCTAAAAGCAAGATACTTGCTTTGAAAGTATCGAGATCCGCCCTAGGGCTGATGCAAGCCCTAAGCGAGAGTCACCCAAGAAAAGGAGAAAGGAGAGTAAAGGATAGTGGGTAGTTAGACAGTTAATGCCCATGCAATAGACACCAGAAAAGAAAGAAAGGATCTGACGGCGAGGTCCAACTTGAGCGCTGATCGGTCATTTATTGTATATGTTTTTAGTCCCCATTCCTCCAGTCAATTGCTTATTTCTCGAGTCATATAGGGTTTTAATTTGTGTGTTTGAGCATTTTCAGGTTGTTGGATCCAAATGATGTGTTCATAGAATTTCAGAGGAAAAGAGCAATTTAGCAGGTTTGAGGGACTTTTCAACAATTGTCGCGCTTGTGCTCTCATGACCGCTGTGAATTTCTGAAACGGTTCCAACGGCGTTCCAAGGACAGAGGCTAACGCTTTGCTAACTGTAGCAAATTACGCTCTCAAAGCCACAGTGCTTCGCATTAACGTGAAGACTGCTGTCGAGATTGCTCTAGCTTTCAAAGCGGCACTAACAGCGGTTTGGCAAATCTGCACAAAAGTTAGATTTTTGATCACATTCTAGAGACTGGTTGATATAAATACATGAGGAAATTAGGGTTTGCTCTTCTCGCTTGTTCTTAGACCATATATTGTTTCACAACACACCACATAATTCTCTCATCCACATTACACATAGAAGATTTGCAAGATGAAGAAGACATAACCTCGAAGATCTGATCAATTCATTGTAGGCCGCCATGGGTTTAATTTAGTACTTCTCTTCTCTTGTTATTTCTGTTATGTGTAACTAACTCTATACTAGGGAATCAATGTGAACCTTTATGAACGTTCTTTGTTAGAATTGACTATATTTTCTTAATTCAAGTTTTGATTCATTCAAAAAAACAAAATAAAATGAAAGAAAAAAAAAGTAAAATATAAAATTTGAGAAAAGAAAAGAAAGGAGAGATCCGACGGACGAGGTCCAACTTGAGCGCCCATCGCCAATGGCTAGATCCAGCACCACCTAAGCCCTAGATAAGGTCTACTACCCCCAAACACTAAGGTGGCAACTATATTTTCCCAGCAAAATGCTTGCATGAGTCTCTTAAGCTAAGAAGAGAAAGCATGGGAAGCGAAGCCTGATAGGTGCAATGCCATAAGCACTAACACTGTCCTATAGCGCGCTGGTTAATGAAAGTGATGGGTCACGCTAGCTAGGAGTGGAACTAGCCAATTAGAGGGGAAAGTTAAGCCACGAAAGTGCCACGAGGACCTCCATAAAGCATTGAATCAGTAGTAGGGCACATGTGGAACAATCACGACCCTCTGGGCATGTGCCACCCACAAGTTCGCCAAGGGGAATAGTGAAGACCCGATAAGTATCTCCCACCTGTTAAGAGGATCCATCACCTACCCCTACAAACGACACCCTATAAATATCATAACTTAAGAAGAAGAAAGGGATGACTTTTTTTTTTATTTTATATTTTTTTTATTTTTTTTATTTTACGAACTAAGACAAAAGAAAGAGCAATCAGAGCTTCTATCCTACTTGGATACATCTCTACTAAATTCTCCCCCAAATACTCCTAAACTCGATCCATAGAAAGACCTACCCTTTATAAGTCGGCTGGGCATGATGTACTAATCCTACTTTGCTCGTTTTAACCTCTCTGGAGCCATATTTTATCTCAATGAACACGTCTTATCTTTATGATAGTTTATGCATGATTCCTATTGTCTAAAGAATTAATCTTAACCCGATAGTACCTCTCCACCTAAATATTGACCCAGCTGGGATAGGTGGTGATCAAGCCAAAATTGGTATGATTTTTACCCTCATTTCTGATTCTTTATGCTTGATTCTCTGGAATTTCCCCGTGTTTAATATTGCAAAATCGAGTGTTTTAGGTTTCCTTAGGTTTCAAGAGCATTTGGGAAGAAGATGAGGACTTGGGTACAAACAGACCCATAAATAGGTGAAACAGAGCATTCTCTCTAGTTGAGCAAGAAGAGGTCGCCACATGGTCAGCATGGCGACAGAGGAATTATTCAGAGCATCAGAGGGTCACCACATGGTTGCCATAGCGACAGAGGAAATTGCAAAACAATCAGATGTGTCGCCATTTGAGGTCGCCATAGCGACCTACACTTGCAAATGGCGACCTCACAATTTTAATTCATGGTCACCACTTGCTCTTGGGAGCGACCTTGAGTGGCAAATAGCGACCTCATTAGAAAAGGCACAGGGTCACCATTTACTCTATTGTGAAAAAGATGACTTTCATGGCGACATCTGCATCGTAACCATTTTGCGCCCCAAGGCCGCCATAGCGACAAAATGGCGACATTCGCGCCACATTAGCAAATCAAATAGTTATCAGTACATGTCCAAGTGCCAATATAAATATCGAGCCCCTTCATCTTCAGAAAAGCATCCAACACAATTTAGAGCACGAATTCACTCAACTTAGATCTAGATTTTCTCCTCCATTGTTCATCTTTCCTCATCGTCCATTTCTATACTTGAACTCACCTTTTTCCATCCAAACCTCAACACTAAACCTTTACTACTTCCCTAAATCATTCCTCTCTTACCATTCTCTACACCAAATACCTTTGTCACTCTCCATTAGGCACCCATACTTCAAGACACATTCTCTTCTCCCATTCTTCTTTGCATTATGAGCATAAAAGGAAAGGAAGGATCTAGCATTAAAGAAGGAGGCCCAAGGGTGATTTCCTCATTTATTACTTGCTTTCCATTTTATTGTTAATATGTGTAACTAAACCCCTAATCTAGGGGATAGATAACATTCCTGATCAATAACTCCGTATCTTGGAGTCACGGTTTAGCTTGTGGCTGGGAAGGTTTGAACAAAATAAAGGAATCTACTCCTTCTTGTGAGAAGTAAAGGAGTAGTTCCCTTAAAGGTTGATTTAGGGCTTGAACAATTAATAATGCTCTCCTTTTTCCGTAATGGAAGATAGGATATAATTGTTCATTAAATAATCAATGGTACTTAAAGGAAAAAGATATAATTGGAGAGGTATAACAAACTTTATGACCTAGCTTTAATTATGAACTACTTGTTGAGAATCATATCATATGTAATAGCTATATCAATGGACAGTGATCTTTTGGTTTGTGTAAAACATCTACAGTTATGAGAGTGCAACCTCGGGTTTTTAGTGGAGTAACTCCGAGGTTAATAATCGTGAAATATTAATTAAAGAGTTTAATTAATTTTTCTAAGTGTTATTGGAGCTCAAAAGTGTGGGTCCATTATGTCCCCTTGCTAACCCTTACGATTATTGATAACAAGGGCCACGGTTAATTAATTGGATAGTCCAATTAATTGTGTCACGAAAGTGACTTGGAGTTATTTTGGGAATTAATTAAGTAATATGATTAATTAATAATTAATTAATTAATTAATTAATATGATTATTTAATTGATAAATAAATAATTAAGAATTATTAATTGTTTAATTGTTAATTGGAGGTTATAAAGGTTTGAACCATGACCAAAGCAAAGGAATAAAATAATAAAGATTATTTATTTACTTTAAAGAGGTCAAGGTTTCAAGTTTGAGTGACAACAAAGATTAATATATGATTTAGAATCCTATCTTAACTTGGTCACTTAAACCCTAGTCTCTTAATATCATATAAAGATATAATATCAGGAAACAAAAATACGTGACATACAAAAGACAAAGAGAGAGTGCGGCAAAGGAGAGAAAAAGAAGAAAAAATAATAATATTCTTTTTCCTTCTTCAAGGTGGCCGAACCCTAGAAAGAAGGCAAGGGAGTTGTCTTCTCCATCTCTGCAGCCTCCATTTAGTACTCCCGGAATTCATGATATGTACACACACAGTTGCTAAAACGAGGGTCATAGCTCGGAAGACTTTGTGGTAACAAATCGAAAACAAATGAAGGAGAAAACAATAAGGTATTGATTGAATCCTTCCTTATATTCGTGTATATGGAAAAGGTTCAAAATAAATTTTAAAACCTA
This sequence comes from Acer campestre, assembly GCA_954870605.1. Taxonomy (NCBI): domain Eukaryota; kingdom Viridiplantae; phylum Streptophyta; class Magnoliopsida; order Sapindales; family Sapindaceae; genus Acer; species Acer campestre. The sequence continues at coordinate 35,421,690 of OX940799.1, forward strand.
TATTTTTCCGCTGCATTGATTTTATGAAATCAAAACTCTATGCTTTTATTTTTCAAGGGACTTACAACATATATATTTCTTAATATTTTTAATGTTATCAAGAAAGTCAATCAGAACTTTCTAAACAATGGTTAGCCATGAGGTACTGGTGCCCCGTAGCGGTCGGACTCGGTAGGATGGGTAGGCACAAGTTCTTGGGTATCGGTTAAGGTTTGGGCGAGGTAGGCCCAAATGTTCTGATTGGACTGGTTAGACCGACTAGCCTAGGTTCAAGGGTCCCACTTGATGAGCCGTCATGTGCTCACAAAAATGATGTAATTAATTTGATATTTTGAAAACCCTTTTTAAGCCACTTAAAATCCTTTAAGGTATGATTTTATAGCAAGTGGTAAGCAAGTTTGTTCTACAGGGATATGGAGTGCTATGTTATATAGATTGACTAATCTTTAAACAAGTAAAATAAATCATAATATGTGATAGATGTGTGGTTTCATAAACCACCAAAGTTAACTACTAAAAACGAAAATGCAAAAGTGATATGAAAAATAGAAGACTCAACAACCTTGATAAGATAAATGATGTAAACAATTAATATGGATGCAAGGGAATAGATTGATTAGCAAATGGGTGTAGGTAATGCCTTTAAAGCCAATTTAATGGACCAATCTCTCTATATTAACCAATTGAGGTTTAGATTAGTGGGGTTGATATACCCACCACTAATTTATCATATTCATTGGGTTCTTAATCACACAAGGGTGTCAATCCAAGGATGATTGCATAACAAATTACTCTAAACAAGATTGCAATTAACAAGTGGATATACAAGTCAATCACATAGTGAATAGAATCTAATGAATAAATGTATAGAACACATAAAGAGAGTCATTACAAAGCTAAAGCAAATACCCACAACCAAATGTTCCTCAAATCTATCCCCAAGATTAGGGGTTTAGTTACACATATTAGCAATAAAATGGAAAGCAAGTAATAAATGAGAAAATCACCCTTGGGCCTCATTCTTTAATGCTTGATCTTTCCTTTCCTTTTATGCTCATAATGCAAAGAGTGGGAGAAGAGGATGTGTCTTGAAGTATGGGTGCCTAATGGAGAGTGACAAAGGTATTTGGGTGTAGAGAATGGTAAGAGAGAAATGATTTAGGGAAGTAGTCAAGGTTTGGTGTTGAGGTTTGGATGGAAAAAGGTGAGTTCAAGTATAGAAATGGAGGATGAGGAAAGATGAACAATGGAGGAGAAAATCTAGATCTAAGTTGAGTGAATTCGTGCTCTAAATTGTGTTGGATGCTTTTCTGAAGACGAAGGGGCTCTGTATTTATATTGGCACTTGGACATGTACTGATAACTGCTTGATTCGCTGATGTGGCACAAATGTCGCCATTATGTCGCCATTTTGTCGCTATGGCGACCTTGGGGTGCAAAACAGTTACGATGCAGATGTCACCATGAAAGTCATCTTTTTCGCCCTAGAGCAAGTGGCGACCATGTGCATTTTCTAATGAGGTCACTATTTGCCACTCAAGGTCGCTCCCAAGAGCAAGTGGCGACCATGAGTTAAAATTGTGAGGGTCGCCACTTGCAAGTGTGGGTCACTAAGGCGACCTCAAATGGCGACACACCTGATTGTTTTGCAATTTCCTCTGTCACCATGTCTTGAAGTATGGGTGCCTAATGGAGAGTGACAAAGGTATTTGGGTGTAGAGAATGGTAAGAGAGAAATGATTTAGGGAAGTAGTCAAGGTTTGGTGTTGAGGTTTGGATGGAAAAAGGTGAGTTCAAGTATAGAAATGGAGGATGAGGAAAGATGAACAATGGAGGAGAAAATCTAGATCTAAGTTGAGTGAATTCGTGCTCTAAATTGTGTTGGATGCTTTTCTGAAGACGAAGGGGCTCTGTATTTATATTGGCACTTGGACATGTATTGATAACTGCTTGATTCGCTGATGTGGCGCAAATGTCGCCATTATGTCGCCATTTTGTCTCTATGGCGACCTTGGGGTGCAAAACAGTTACGATGCAGATGTCACCATGAAAGTCATCTTTTTCGCCTTAGAGCAAGTGGCGACCCTGTGCATTTTCTAATGAGGTCACTATTTGCCACTCAAGGTCGCTCCCAAGAGCAAGTGGCGACCATGAGTTAAAATTGTGAGGGTCACCACTTGCAAGTGTGGGTCACTAAGGCGACCTCAAATGGCGACACACCTGATTGTTTTGCAATTTCCTCTGTCGCCATGGCGACCATGTGGCGACCTCTTCTTGCTCAAATAGCAAGAATGCCATGTTTCACCTATTTGTGGGTTTTTTTGCACCTAAGTCCTCATCTTCTTCCCAAATGCTCTTGAAACCTAAGAAAACCTGAAACACTCAATTTTGCAATATTAAACATGAGGAAATGCCCGAGAATCAAGTATAAAGAGTTGGAAATTAGGGCCAAAATCATACCAATTTTGGCTTGATCAAATACCCCCAAACCTATCTTTTGCTAGTTCTCGAGCAAAACAATCACAAAGCAAAACCCCAAAAACATGCATCAAGATATCTCAAAGGCTTTTTACTTTCTTATGGTCAATATGCGAAACCAAAAATGAAGAGATTATAACAATTATGCAATAGTGAGGACTTCTACATGTAAGCAAATGTCAAGTAAAGATTAAAAACATGCCACTCTAGATATGATTGTACGTAATGCGATCTTACATTCGAAATGCCAGAGCTTCAAAGCAAAGGTGTTATTTGGTTTAGAATGTAATTTGCCTTGATACTAATCCTCACCGGATTCTCTTTTCTTTTCTTTTCTTTAAGACTCCTAGGTTTCACTCAATAAAATACATGTGCAATATGAATTCATGTTATGGACATTTAATTGATTGCACATGATAATCATTAAAAACGCAATTTCTGAAAAGTAGGTCTCATGAATGGAATTGCAAGCCAGGAATTAGAAAGAACATGTATCAACCAAATTTCACACAATGGAAAATCCTAAAGATCATGAAGGTCTTTCTTTTGGTTGTAATGGGGCCTTAGGTGATGGTGAAACAAAGAATGGGACAATGGATAATCAAGGAACCCGATGATTACACTAACGCATACATTTCTAATTATGAGTTCCATAAGCTTCACACATATTGTTAACACTTAAGGCGTCCAGGCTTTCAATTTTACATGTGCATTCTACTCTCATTTTCATATTGAGTAGTTCCTTTTACTTTTTTTTTCCTAGGCCAATTGTGCCTACTCTTGGTTCTCTTTTTCTTTAATTTGCCAATTCTTTTCTTTGCATACTTTTTTCTTTTCTTTTCTTTTCAATTTCTTTTCAAGCTTTTCAATTTCTTTTCAAGCTTTCTTGTTTTGTAAGACTCTTTGCACTCATTTACATGCCTAGGTACACATCTTTACATTTTCAAGTACAAGATCTTACATTGATTTCCTAAGCCTTAGTAAATCATTAGGTCAAGGTAAGTTAATATTTTAAGGCTTATAAGGTTCATGTAGATGTGGTTTTTGAATGAAAAGCTTAAAACGTGTTTGGCTTCAAAGGAGCTTGGGAGCACACACATTTAGATGGGTTGGAAGTATTTTAGGCCAATTAGTGGTTTTTTTCACATGCATCGCCTAAAATTATTTCTAAAGGCTTGTCCACTAAGCAAAATAAAGCATCCATAAGCAATCCATAATATTCTATAGCAAACAACATTTTAGTGCAAATGAGATCATTACATGCTTGTATGAGTGTTTGAGAGTGAGTGTTTCAGGAGTGAAATTTTTTACAACTCGAAATATGCTTTTTAAAGGCCGTGTTTGTGATCCTTTCGGGAATCTGCACTATTAATTCCTAGCCTTCAATCAAATTTGATAATTCACTTAACATTAAGAGAAAAAGATTAATGCACTTTGTTCAATGACACCCTAAGTGGCATGATGTTAATCTTAACCAAACAATGGTGAAGATGCACAAGTCCTCACTACATCATGTAAAGAATAATCTCAACAAGTAAAGCATGCTCAAATATAGCAATATCGCAAAAATTTTGAAAAATTCAGTACACAATTTTAAAAACAAAGCAAAATGGTGTTGCACAAATGTACCCCCAAATCTAAATTGGACATTGTCCTCAATGTTCATGGGAGGTAGTAAAATTTCAAAAGCGCAACCCAACAAATTTCAAGCAAAAATTCAATCAACTAACATATTGCCCTCTTCATCCTAGTATGCACAATATCCATTCAATCAAGATTTATTAATAAAGCACAATTGTCCTAAATCCTCTACCAAAATCCAACCACACACTTATTCTATGCAAAAACAAAATAAGAGCAATAAAGAAATAAAACGAAAGATAAGGAAATGCTTAAACAAAAAATTTATGAAAATAAACTCTAACAAGAAAAAGGAAGAACAATTGTTACTCGAGCGGATTGGTCAATTCCTCGTTTGAAATGGACTCCCAAGTTAGGTCTCCTCCTCTATATGATTTCAACCAGTGGTCATTCACCTTAAACCTTTCACCCTAAACCTTTCACCCTTCTTCAAGCTTTCAATCTCAATGGCATAGCTTTCAATCTCAATGATGCCATTAGCAAACACTTGCACAACTCTATAAGGTCCCGTCCATCTTGACTTAAGCTTTCACGGAAACAATTTCAAACGGGACTCAAATAGTAGGACGAACATTCCTGGATGGTAGTCTTTTCTTCTAAGCTTATTGTCATGGTAGAACTTAGTCTTTTCCTTGTAAGGCCTTGCGCTCTCATATGCCTCTAACCGAAACTCTTCTAGTTCACTAAGTTGGAGCTTTCTTTCCTCTCCAACTTTGTCAAGGTCTAGATTCAACTTTCGAATAGCCCATAAGGCATTGTATTCTAGTTCCACCGGAAAATAGCAAGCCTTTCCAAATACTATCCGGAAGGGACTCATTCCTATTGGAGATTTGTAAGCCGTCATGTACGCCCACAATGCGTCACTTAGTTTGGCTGCCCAATCCTTTCTACTCCCATTGACCGTTTTTTCTAAAATTTGTTTGATGTGTCGGTTACTCACCTCCACTTGTCCAAAAGTTTAAGGATGGTAAGGGGTTGCCACCTTATGTTAACTCCATACTTCTTTAACAAGGTTCTAAAAATTCTATTACAAAAGTGACTTCCACCGTCGCTTATTATCGCCCTAGGAATCCCAAACCTAGTAAAGATATTTTCCTTGATGAACAACAACCATATGGCTATCGTTAGTCCTTGTAGGGATTGATTCAACCCACTTAGACACATAGTCTACCACCACCAAGATGAAATTATACCCCTGAGATGTGAAGAATGGCCCTATAAAATCTATGCCCCATACATTGAATAATTCAATAACATGCTCACTATTCAATAGCTTCTCGTCCCTTTTTCCAATGTTCCCCGACCTTTGGCATCTATCACACTTTAAGCAAAACTCATAAGCATCTTTTGTCAAAGTAGTCCAATAGAACCCGCATTGAAGGATCTTCATCATTGTCTTCCTTCCACTATAATGCCCTCCACATTTGCGTTCATGATAGAATTTTAGTATCTCTCCTTGCTTATTTTCCGGGACTCATCTTCTAATAACTTGATCTGGACCATGCTTAAACAGGTACGGCTTGTCCCAAAAGTAGAATCGAGTACTAGCAATGAACCTTTTCTTCACTTGTGGTTTCAATTTCGAAGGAATCACATTTGATGCTAAAAAATTCACTATGTATGCATACCATGGGTCTTTATCTTATACCACCCATAATTGTTCATCGGGGAAACTTTCTCTTAATGGTATCACGTCTTCCTCTTCAAAGGTCCTTTGAGTCATTCTACTCAAATGATCCACCACCACGTTCTCACACCCCTTCTTATCTCTAATTTCAAGGTTGAATTCTTGCAAAAGGAGTATCCATCTAATCAACCTAGGCTTTGCATCCTTTTTATGTAATAGATACCGGATGGCGGCATGATCCGTGTATACCACAACTTTAGCACCTACCAAGTATTGCCTAAATTTTTCCAAAGCAAATACTATAGCCAAAAGCTCATTCTCCATAGTTGAGTAGTTCATTTAAGCATCATTAAGAGTTCGTGATGCATAATAAAGGACATATGGGAGCTTCTCAATACGATGCCTTAAAACTGCTCCTATTGCATAGTCGAAAGCGTCGCACATAAGTTCAAAGGGGAGACTCCATTGTGGTGGCATGATGATGGGGGCCGTGGTTAGTGCTTCCTTCAAAATCATAAAAGCAATGATACACTCTTCATTGAACTTAAATTCCACTTCCTTTTGAAGAAGAGTGCACAATGGTCTTGAAATCTTCAAGAAATCCTGTATGAACCGCCTATAGAACCCCGCGTGACCAAGGAATGATCTAATATCTTTTACTGTCCTAGGAGGAGGCAAACTCTTCATCACCTCTATTTTCACCTTATCAACCTCAATACCCTTTTATGAAATCACATGGCCTAAAACTATACCACCTTTTACCATAAAATGACATTTTTCCCAGTTAAGCACTAGACTTGTCTCTTCACATCTTTGGAGTACCAAGGACAGGTTCCTCAAACACTCATCAAATGAAGCCCCAAATATTGAAAATTCGTCCATGAAAATCTCTATAATGTCTTTTACCATATCTAAGAAAATTAAGGTCATGCACCTTTGAAAGGTGGCCGCGCATTGCATAGCCCGAAAAGCATTCTCCTATAAGCATAAGTGCCAAACATACATGTAAATATAGTCTTCTCTTGATCTTTAGGAGCTATGGCTATTTGGTTGTAATCGGAATAGTCATCTAGGAAACAATAATGGCTATGTCCTGCGAGGCACTCCAACATTTGGTCGATAAAAGGAAGAGGAAAATGGTCTTTCCGAGTGCTAGTGTTCAACTTTGAAACAAATTACGGTGTGTTCTAATATTAATCTAGAGGGGGGGAGGGGGGGTGAAAGATTTTAACAAATTTTACCCAATTTTCGCATTAAGTCAAGATTACGAAAATGCCCCAAACTAGTCAATATATATAACAAGTGTAATATGTGCAGAATTTAAATAACACTTGATATTTACGTGGAAACCCTCACGAGAAAAACCATGGGCTGGTAAGTGCGCCACACTCGAACCTCGAATCCACTAATTGTGATAACGTATACAACCTAATCCCGGTTTGACGGCCTAATCCCGGCCAATATCCCGCTACCACTACCCGCAGGCCTGTAAAAGTGGATCTAGTCCAATTTGCTCATGTGACCACCTAATCCCGGTGTACGACCTAATCCCGATCTATCACACAAGACTTACTTCTCCGAAGAGATCAACACCCTAAGTGAATATGCAATGATATCCAAACATGCAAGATAGAGCTATGGTACTCTAGATGCTTACCTAGGATTATATGATGACAATAAAATCAATCCTAGATATGAAAATAGCTATATGACATGGCATACAACTTTAGCTAAGTAAAGGATAACCAATCCTAGATACAAAGCTATCACAAATAATTTCAATCATGTTAATGAGATCAATTAGCTAGATGTTAGATAAACATGAACAATCCTAGCTATCACAAAATAACCCAATCAACACATAATCTCAATCATGTATGTAGAAATTAATCTAAACACATACAAGTAATATAAGAGATAAAATTGATAAGTCAAATACTAAAATTAGATGAGATTAGTGTTCAACAAATCATACCATGTGTGTTGAAGAAGACCCATGCTCAAATGATGTTGAATGATGCAAGATGGAGATGGGTTTTGGGTTTAGAGAGTTAAAGAAGCAATCTTGGTGCTTTCTCTCTCAAGAATATGGAGCCTCTCTCTCTAGGGTTTCATTTTGTGGCTCTCCCCTCAAAATGATGAGAAAGATATGTATTTATAGTGTCCAAGTGAAACTATGTCTTTTTGGAAGAAATAGAAAAACTATGGGCATTTTCGCGGTACTCTCGACAGTGCAATAGCTCAAGATTCGAGCGCTATGAAACATAAGCAAAAGACATCGAAAACTTTCGTATAATATATCCTTGGAAAGGTATAGATGTCTTATTTCTACTCATTTTTACAGAATGACATTTGAATGTCTATAGAAAAAGTTATGGTCAATTGAGTGACCAAAGGTCAGAAACGGACAACAACATAGTTGCCCTGTTTTGGTGGTCACTTTGGAGATTTCAAAACCAATCCAAACGGTTGTGAAATATTACGAATAATATACCGTTGGAAAGGTATGGGTGTCTAGTTTATACAGAAATTTTTAAAACTCATTTTAAAGCTTTGTGTAAAAAGTTATGGTCACATGACCATACATAGGTCAGTTTTAAAAATCATTTAAATCATTGAAATCCAATCTTTTGAAACTACACACTTTACTCCAATCAACCAAACCAAATCTAACACTTATCCAAGAGAAGAATGAGACCTTCTCAAGTGGTCAACCATCGCGCTAAGACATGCACACCATCTTGCAAGCGCGGACGATTCCTATCACACAAACGGAAACGAATTACACCACACTAAAATCTAACAAACATGAAGTGCAAGTGTGGGAATTGAATGCAACCTAATGCCTATCATGTCATGGCATTATCATAGAATAAGATGCAATCAATTCAAACAAGCATGAATAAAATTCATGACTTTGCATCCTAATGCCTAATCATGTTATGGCATTTCAATAAACTAGATGCAATCAAATAAACATGCATGAAGAGACATTCAACAATTAAGAATGCACACATATAAAACACACAACATACAAGAATAAGAGGTATGCATGAATTGTGTGTGTGTGCAACTAGATCTTTTCAAAGCAAGTAAGCACTAGAATATACCTTTTGTGCTTCTTCTTTTGAGGTCTTGAGAGGGCTATTGGATGATCACCAATTCCTAAGCTACCTTTACATCAACCCCAACATGTGGTTTGTCCATGAAACAAGCCAATCAACAAATGGGAATCCTTACAAACTTCTTATAGTCGATACACACCCTCCATCCTGTTTGTAACCATTGAGGAATCAACTCATTCTGCTCATTCTTTACTTCAGTGTTTTCGGATTTTTTTGACACCACATGTATAGAGCTCACCCACTTGCTATTCGAGATTAGGTAGATAATACCGACATCTAAAAGCTTTAACACCTCCTTTTTGACTACCTCTTACATAATAGGATTCAACCTATGTGGCGCCTCCCTAGTCGGTTTTGTGTCATCTTCTAAAAGGATCTTATGCATACACAATGTCAGACTAATTCCCTTGATGTCTCCATCCTATAGCCTTTTTGTATTTTCTCAAGATCTCAAGCAATCCTTGCTCTTCTCTTTGATCTAGGTTTGCCTTAATGATAACCGGAAGGTTTCCACTATCATCTAGGAATGCATACTTTAGGTTTGAAGGGAGCTCTTTCAATTCTAGTTTTTGAGGGGGAAATTCACCTTTGTTGCTCTTGTGTTTTTTGACCAAATCTTCCTTTGAACTTCCCAAGCCATCCTCTAATCCATCATCTTTAGTGATCAATTCATCCACTCCTTCTTGATAAAACACCCTCATATTAGCCTCTTCCTCAATGTCATCCATAATATCCACACTATAACAATCATGCGCCCCAATTGGATAAGCTAAAGACTCAAATACCTTATATTCCACAACTTTATCAAGGACCTTCAAGGTCAACTTCCCTTCGTGCACATTTATCACTGCCTTTGCCATAGCCATGAAAGGACGTCCCAAAAGGATTAAAGAGTCTTTTTCATCAGGATCTATCTCTATATCTAGTACTACGAAGTCCGCTGGAATGATTAGCTTATCAACTTGGATAAGGACATCTTCAACTATCCCTCTAGGTTGCCTAGCTGATTGGTCCGCTAAAATGAGAGACATTTTCATTGGTCTTAGCTTATTCAAACCGAACTTCTTGTAAATTGAGAAGGGCATCAAGTTGATGCTTGCCCCTAGATCAAGCATAGCCCTTAGTTGTCCCTATCAACCAATTGTTATACTAATGATGAAGCTTCCCGGATCTTTTAGCTTTGGAGGAAGTTTCTTTTGAATGACCGCACTAGCGTTCTCATCAAGCCTCTCTTAATTCTTTGGCCTAAACCTATACTTCTCCTTATTCAACTCTTTGAAGAACTTCCAATTAAGGATTTTTGGAGAGAGATTCATATAGATCATGGCCCTGTCCTATATGATTTCATCTTATAAGGTGCCTCTATTCCCATCTCAATACATGAGTAGTCTAGGATAAGACCGCTGTACATTACGGAATGGATCGCAGCTGTAGATTAACCACAAACAAAGTATCTAGCTTTATTTGCTCTCTACGGACTCTTTAGATTACACGTCTCAAACCAAATCCTTATGTATATGACACTTATATACTTTAGTTTGAGATTACATCCAGCAATCTCGAATGTTTTGCACATATGATGAAACTATTAATGCTTGTCTAAATATACCTAGAGAGGGGCTAAATAAGTTTTAATCAAGTTAATTACCAATTTTTCTTGATTAGTCAATATTTAATAATCACCCAAATTAAGCAAATACAATCAACCAAATTTAAGTGAGGAAAACAATAAATTGCACATTGATTGACTGACATGAGAAACCCTCAAACTGGGCAAAACTCACGAGCTATTGTGCTAGCCACACATGGTCCTCAAATCTACTACTTGAATGAAAGTTTACAACCTAGGTTGACCTCAAGTCAAACCATTTTTCGTCACTAACCCTTTCACTCTATCTAACAGACCTTTAATAGTAATCCGAGACCTACTTGCTTGAGCACTAAGCTACTTTATCACAAGGCTTAATTCACAAGGAAGAGAACACAACCTAGGTGAATATCAAATGCATAAATACTAGGTCAACACATTTAATGCTTATCTAATCATGGATGAACATGTCAAACAATTCTAGATATCATGTGGCTACATGTCATATATAAAACTTAGCTATATAAAATAAATGCAATCTTAGATGCAATAACAATTGAAAATGTATGAAAATGAGTCCAAATATAATCTAGGGGGGGTGTGAAGATTATAATACCTTTTTACCAATTTTCGAGATTAATCAAGATTACAAAAACAACCCCAACTAGTTAACAATAAAAATCAAGTGTAGAGAATGTGGAAAGTAAATGACACGAGATTTTTACGTGGAAACCCACATGGGGAAAAACCACGGGCTGTTTTGTGTGCCACACTAGAACCTCAATCCACTAATTGCAAATACGATTACAATCTAGGTTGACCGCATCACACCTATGATTACTATCCGTCTTGCTATCCGCGGGCCTTTAAAAGCATACCTAGTTCATTGCTTGCAATCTACCAGAAGGCAATCACAAGACTTGACTCTAAATGAAGAGATAAAACAACCTAGTGTGAATATAAACAATATTCAAGACGCTTAAAATGCAAGGTTAAACATTTTAGCTTATCTAGGCAAGAATAAACATGTTAGACATTCCTAGATATCATTTTCCTAGATGACATGCATACAACATAGCAAAATAGACAAACAAAGTCCTATATGCAATATTTACCACAATACAACTCACAAAAACACAATAAATGCTATCTTGAAATTAGTCAAGTCATAAAGATGCAATCTTGAGACTAGTCAAGTAATGAATGAGCTATCTTGTAGAGAAAGAACATGTGAAATGATGCAAGTGATGTTCTAGCTACAAGTCATGTGAGCAAAGATGAAAACCCTATGAGAATCAACCTAGAACATGCTAGATGATGAATGAAACATACAAGTATGATGGGTTTTTGTGTTTTGAGTAATAAAAATTTAATCTTGATACCTTAGCTTTGAAGACATTTAGAAGCTCTCAAAGAGATGTAATTTTTGCTCTAAAAACGAGCCAAGGCAAACAAGACATATATATAAGAGATCCAAGTGAAATGAGATCGTTTTGGGAAAAAACGCTTTAGATTCCCGTCATGTGCACTGGTGGTGCGTTGGTCGACCAGCGCACCTCCACCAGCGCATAGCCTTAATACGCAACATGAGCTGGATGACCAGCGCAACTCACATGCGCAAGACTAGTGGCACATCTCTAGGAGAGTTGCGTTGGTGAGGTTGCGCCTGATGACCAGTGTAGCACCAGCGGCACACCTCTACCAAGGTTGCATTAGTGACTTGCGCCGGTGCAGCGTTTGTGGACCAGTGCTATGCACGGGTCAGGGCACCAACGCACACCACTAAAAGCTAGCAACACACATGAGAAATGTGCATGTGATTGGTGTGAAATAAAAACATACAAGAAGCAAATATCACACATGCAAGTTAGAAAGTAAGTGTGTGCAACTAAATCTCTTCAAATGAGAGTCAAGATCAAGTAGCTACCTTACATGAAGCTCTTAAAAACCACAATGAGGTCCTTAAGCATTTGAGAAGAGAATCTTCAAACCTAAGCTACCCTTACAAGATTAAACCCCATTATGATTTTGTCTACAAAATTAGTCAATCAAAAACCGAGGCACTTACAATCTCCCCCTTTGACTATTTTGTGACAAAAACCACTCACAAGCATCCTCACAAAAACAAAAAATTGGTTGGTCAACAAAATTTTCTACATTACAAATAAGCCTTAGTCTAAGTCTTAAATATCTTCAAGTCATTTCCAAGCTTATAGAAAATTCCAACCTACACACAATCAAAAAGAAATATACCTTATAAGAGCACGTGTGTGAGAAAAGAAAATGCAATTTGCCAAAGAAAAAAAAATACAATTAATTAATGTAATCATGCAATGCAATGCAATGCAACTCCCTCTAAATGCATCAACTTCCAACATGGGTTACTCTCTCTCTCAACTCCCCCTAAATGCAATGCCAAATTAAAATTTCTCCCCAACCTTACTCCCCCCTTTTGTCATGAGATAGGCAAAGGGAGTCTCCCCTAATAGGTAAGCATTAGCAATGAGAGCTTGTAGCACAAAAACATATGCATATTCATATAAGCAATTTTATACAACTCAATTAAGTAAGAGAGATTCAAGGAGTTTTATTGTAAGAAAAATGTGTGACAAGGATGCTTTACATGCAAGATAAAGCAATTAAGCAATCATACTTTTCACTTATAAGCATGTCAACAAAAAGAAACATCATGTCATAAGAATCAATTAAAGGTCATTCATCAAGTACTTCCAAAGTACATTTCCTATTCCTAAATTGCAGAGCATAAATATGACATGGATTGCAAGCAAGGCAATGAATCACACTTATTAAGAAAAATACATATAAGCATGTATAATCAATCATCTCAAACAATTAAATAAGAGGCATAAAATATATCAATGTAGCACAATGCAAGTTCATGCAACTTTGCTCTCATCACTTGAGCTCCCCATATGGGGTCAAGACAAACCACTTCAACCCAAGTGACAAATCTCAATAGACTTGCTAAGGTTTCCAAATCTAAGAGTGTCTAAGGGTTTTGTAAACAAATCCACTAGTTGGTCATTTGTTTCCACATGTTCCAATGCAATGGTTTTGCTCTCAACTAGCTCTCTTATGAAGTGATGTCTTATGTCAATGTGCTTAGTCCTAGAATGTTGGACGAGATTTTTTGAAATGTTGATGGCACTCATGTTATCACAAAATAAAGTAAGACCACCTTGCTCCAAGCCATAGTCAGCTAGCATTTGTTTCATCCTCATCAATTGAGTACAAGCACTACCAGCGGCAATGTATTCCGCCTCAGCCGTGGATAGGGAAATTGAGTTTTGTTTCTTGTAAAACCAAGAAACCAAATTGTTTCCAAGAAAAAAGCAACCGCCCAATGTACTTTTTCTATCATTACAATTTCCCGCCCAATCGGCATCACTATATCCAATAAGACTTGGATTAGTGTCAAAGGAGTATCAAATCCCATGGTTTGATGTACCATTCACAAACCAAATGATCATTTTTACCGCAACAAGGTGAGATTCCTTGGGATTAGCTTGGTACCTAGCACACACACCCACACTAAATGCTATATCGGGCCTACTTGAGTCAAGTAAAGCAAGCTTCCTATCATGCCACGATATAGACTTTGCTCCACATCCTTTCCACTAGCATCTTTGCTTAGTTTCAAGGTGGTGCTCATGGGTGTGTCACAATACTTGGCATTCTCAAGGCCAAACTTATTCACTAGGCTCTTGGCATATTTAGCTTGGGATATGAAGATCCCATCATGCATTTGCTTAATTTGCAAGCCTAGAAAGTAATTTAGTTCACCAACCATGCTTATCTCAAACTCATGAGACATGACATCAACAATTGTTGAACTTTCAAGTTGTTGGTGGAAACAAATACAATGTCATCAACATAAATTTGAGCTATGAATAGCTCATCTTTAGTGCACTTGATGAACAAGGTCTTGTCAACACTACCTCTAAAGTAGCCATTGTCAACAAGATAGAGTGTAAGGCACTCATATCAAGCCCCCGGTGCTTGTTTCAACCCATCTAAAGCCTTCTTAAGGTGATAAACATGAGAGGGGTGGTGTGGATCCACAAACCCCTTGGGTTGTTCAACAAACACTTCCTCATGTAAGAAGCCATTAAGGAAGGCACTCTTGACATCTATTTGGTGTAATTTGAACTTGTACACACAAGAAATGGACAAGAGAAGCCTAATGGACTCTAAGCGAGCAACGGGAGCAAATGTCTTCTCAAAATCAATACCCTCAATTTGAGAGTACCCTTGTGCAACAAGCCTTACCTTGTTTCACACAATGTTACCATCCTCATCGGATTTGTTCCTAAACACCCATTTAGTGCCTATGACATTGGTGTTTGTAGGTCTAGGAACAAGAGTTCAAACATCATTTCTCTCAAATTGGTTTAGCCCTTCTTGCATGGCAAGAACCCAATATTCATCATTCAAGGCCTCATCCACTTTTTTGGGTTCTATTTGAGAGGTGTAGCAAGTGTAGCTAATTTGATTAGCTATTTGACGTCTAGTCCTAACACCCTCTCTAATCTCTCCAATGATATTATCCTTATCATGGAGTTTCCTAACCCTAGGAGTGCGGGTTCATTAGAGTCCAAAGAGGGAACTCTATTAAGAGGTAAATCATCCTCTTCATCTTGGTTTGACTTCACATCACTTGAAGTCTCACCACACTCCTTCAAGGGAAGGTCATCAATCTCACAAACATCCTCCTCATGGTCATCATGTTTGGGTTTACAATCATCAAAGAAAACATTTAATAATTCCATCACACTTCGAGTCCTTAGATTAAAAACTCTGTAGGCCTTGCTATTAAATGCATAACCAACAAAAATACCCACATCACTCTTGGCATCGAACTTGCCAAGTTGATCACGGTCATTAAGTATATAGCACTTGCTTCCAAAGATGTGGAAGTAGCTCACATTGGGTTTTCTACCTTTCTATAACTCATAGGATGCTTGTTTAGTCCCGGGCCTAAGAAATACTATATTCCCTATATAGCAAGCCGTATTAATGGCTTTGGCCCAAAGATTTCTAGGGACTTTGTTGCTAAGCAACTTCACACGGGCCATCTCTTGGAGGACTCTATTCTTCCTTTCAACAACACCATTTTGTTGAGGAGTCATAGGAGCCAAAAATTCATGGGAAATGCCTAAGCTATTGCAAAATTCTCAAAGCTAGCATTTTCAAACTCTTTCTCATGATTACTTCTAATTTTTTTAATGCTTTTAATGTGAGAAGTTTTCTCATTTTGAATTTTAACACAAAGCATTTTAAATTTCTCAAAGGCTTCGAACTTTTCCCTAAGGAAGTAAGTCTATGTAAACCGAGAGAAGTCATCAACAATCACAATAATGTACCTTCTACCACCTAAGCTTTCGGTTTGAATAGGACCCATAAGGTCCATATAGAGAAGCTTTAATGGCTCTTTGGTGGAAATGTATTTGCCTTTCTTGTGGACACTCTTGGTTTGCTTGCCTTGTTGGCAAGGTCCACAAACACCCTCAATCTTTTTCCCAAGCTTGGGAAGGCCTTTAACAACATTCAATCTATCAAGGACTTTCAATTCCCTATAGTTCATATGACCAAGTCTTTGGTGCCACACTTCCACTTGCTCACTAGTGGACAAGTTACAAAAGATGAGATTTGATTCAAGACAATAGCAATTGTCACTTGATCTCTTGCCTTTCAACAAAACTTGCCCATTTTCCTTAAGAATAGAGCAATCAATTTTGCCAAAGATAACCGAAAGCCCTTCATCACTCAAGTGTGATATGCTAATAAGATTAGCTTGCAAGCCATCTACATAAAGAGCATTGGGCGAGGAGGGTAAACCGTGAATAAATATATTACCTTTCCCCATGACCTTTTTCTTAGATCCATCACCAAAAGTGACAAATCCACCATCCTCCATCACAAGAGTTTTAAAGAAACTCTAGTTTCCAGTTATGTGCCTACAACACCCACTATCAAGGTACCAAGTGTTGGAGGAATTGGCTTTCAAGTCAACTTGGGCCTCATAGCAATAATATTCATCATTTCTATTCATCCTAGGTGAAACATGGTCATTCCTATGAGTCATTGGTCTATTGTCTCTAAATTTCCTAGGGGACCCATGTTGAGCTTGTGGGATCCTTTGTTGTGGAGATCTTGGTTGAGGAGGTCTAGGTTGAGGTGGAGCTCTTGCTTGTGGAGGTCTTAGTTATGGGGGTCTAGCTTGAGGAGCTCTAGATTGTGGTGTAGCTATTGTTGGAATCCTTGCTTGTGCTTGCTTTGAGGATTCACTAACTTCAACCCACTTAGTTGATTGTTGTGGAGTTTGAGCACTTTCAACCTCTTTGCTCTTGATAAATATTGTCTTCTTCAAGGGTGTGGCTTCCATTTCTTCCACATATCCTAACCTCTTTTTGTCACAAGGACTCTTCCCATAAGAAAGCATCTTGTCAAGCTTCTCGGTTCTGAAAGTCATCTTGGCAATCAACCCTCTTGCTTCCATGAGCTCTCTCCTCAAGCTTTCTTCATTCTTCTTAGCCAAGACTAGCTCCATCTTTAATCCTTCTTCCATCTCTTTAGCTTTACTCATTTCCTTACTCAAATGAGTTACCTTGGAAGTCAATTTAAGTTTCTCCTCTTTCAACTTTTGTATCTCCTTTTTCTTCTTTGATCTTGAGTTATGAAATAATCTCATGAAGTCTTCATAGTCCATCTCTTCATCAAACTCAAAATTGGAGCTTAAAGAGTTGCTCTCACCATTTGAGTCACTTTCTTCTTGTTTGTCCTCTTCTTCTTTGTCACTTACAACTTCATTGCTATTGTGAGAGGATGAGAAAGCAATGAAGTTGGCAACTTGGTCTTCATCTTCATTCGAAGACTTGTCTTCCTCTTCTTGGTCATCACTATCACTCCAAGTCACCGCCATGGCCTTTCCTCTCTTTTTCTTCAAATTTGCACATTCGGGAGCAATGTGTCCAAAGCCACTGCACTCATAGCATTGGGCACCCTTCTTGTGGTCCTTCTCTTAAGTTTGCTCCACTTTCTTGAAAGGAGCCTTTTTTTTCACAAACTTTACCTTGGAGCCAAAACCTTTCTTCTCAAACCTCATAAATTGCTTGAACTTCTTTGCCATCAAGGCAATTTCTTCATCCGAGTCTTCTTCATCCTTTTCTACCTTGATGCTCTTCAAGGAAAGACTCTTTTACTTCTTGGGAGGTGTAGAAGTAGGACCCTTTCTAGATTCATAGGCCAAAAGCCTTCCAGTAATTTCACTTGGCTTCATCTTTGAGTAGTCATTATTTTCTTCCAATGCCGTCACTTTGGACTCAAACCTCTCGGGAAGCGATCTCATGATCTTTGGCTTGATTCTTTTATCCGAGTAGAGATCACCAAGTTGGTGACTTTGATTCACTATATCCATAAGCTTCACTTGGAAGTCATTGAAGCACTAATCCTCTTCCATCCTTATGGTCTCAAATTGTGTTTGGAGGACTTGGAGCTTGGAGTCCTTTACCACCTCGGTTCCTTCATGAGCCGTCTCCAATATATCCCAAGCTTTCTTTGCTATCCTTGTAATTTAGATGAGTTTATATTGGTTGTCATCCATGGCACAAAGAATTGCGTGCATGGCTTTGTTGTTCCATTTCAAAGCCTCAAACTCTTGGGGGATCCGTTGTGCATTAGGCTTGGGGACTTCCTCTCCACCTACCATAGGAGTCATCATAGGTGGTGTGTACCCATCTTTAATCGCCATCCATGCCCAGTCATGAATTTGGCAAACATATGCTTCCATTTTGCCCTTCCATGATGCGTAATTGACCCCGTTGAGCAAGGAAGGTCTTGTGCTAGAGGCACCCTTGCCTCAAATCCCATTTCCACTCATAGTGTTTGGGTGAGAATGATATGAATGCACACAAACAAGCTAAACACACAAAAACAAAGAAAAAATGCAAACAAATGCAAGGGACTCTAACAAGAGCAAGGGATCTCCTAAGTATGTTAAGGAACCAGCTCTGATACCAATTGAAAATATATGAAAATGAGTCCTAATATAATCTAGAGGGGGGGGGGGGGGGGGTGAATAGATTATAATCCCTTTTTACCAATTTTTGAGATTAATCAAGATTACAAAAACAACCCCAACTAGTTAACAACAAAAATCAAGTGTAGAGAATGCGGAAAGTAAATGACACGAGATTTTTACGTGGAAACCCACACGGGAAAAAACCACGGGCTATTTTGTGCGCCACACTAGAACCTCAATCCACTAATTGCAAATACGATTACAATCTAGGTTGACCACATCACACCTACGATTACTAATTCGTCTTGTTACCGGTGGGCCTTTAAAAGCGGATCTAGTTCATTGCTTGCAATCTACCAAAAAGCAATCACAAGACTTGACTCTAAATGAAGAGATAAAACAACCTAGTGTGAATATAAACAATTTAGCTTATCTAGGTAAGAATGAACATGTTAGATATTCCTAGATATCATTTTCCTAGATGACATGCATACAACATAGTAAAATAGACAAACAAAGTCCTATATGCAATATCTACCATAATACAACTCACAAAAACACAATAAATGTTATCTTGAAATTAGTCAAGTCATAAAGATGCAATCTTGAGACTAGTCAAGTAATGAATGAGCTATCTTGTAGAGAAAGAACATGTGAAATAATGCAAGTGATGTTCTAGCTACAAGTCATGTGAGCAAAGATGAAAACCCTATGAGAATCAACCTAGAACATGCTAAATGATGAATGAAACATACAAGTATGATGAGTTTTTGTGTTTTGAGTAATAAAATGCAATCTTGATACCTTGGTTTTGAAGTCACTTAGAAGCTCTCAAAAAGATGTAATTTTTGCTCTAAAAATGAGCCAAGGCAAACAAGACATATATATAAGAGATCCAAGTGAAATGAGGTCATTTTTGGGAAAAAACACTTCAGATTCCCGTCATATGCGCTGGTCGACCAGCGCACAACCTTAATGCGCAACATGCGCTGGATGACCAGCACAACTCACAGGCGCAAGACCAGGGGCACATCTGTGGGAGAGTTGTGCTTGTGTGGTTGCGCCTGGTGACCAGCGCATCACCAACGACACACCTTTACCAAGGTTGCGCTGGTGACTTGCGCTGGTGACTTGCGCTGGTGCAGCGCCTGTGGACCGGCGCAATGTGCGGGTCAAGGCACCAATGCACACCACTAAAAGCTATCAACACACATGAGAAATGTGCAAGTGTGATTGGTGTGAAAAAAAAACATACAAGAAGCAAATATCACCCATGCAACCTAGAAAGTGAGTCTGTGCAACTAAATCTCTTCAAATGAGAGTCAAGATCAAGTAGCTACCTTCCATGAAGCTCTTGAAAACCACAATGAGGTCCTTAAGCATTTGAGAAGAGAATCTTCAAACCTAAGCTACCCTTACAATATTGAACCCCATTGTGATTTTGTCTACAAAAATTAGCCAATCAAAAACTGAAGCACTTACAAAGCTCAAGTTATATACCTTTGAAGTGCTTTTGATCTTGAGGTCTTGAAAGGGCCTTTGAGCTTGATCACTAACAATGAAGACCTAATCTACCCTTACACAATAACCCAAAATGTGGTTTGTCACCGAAATAAGCCAATCAAAATATGAAGACTTTACATATGATATAAGCGTACGAATGTTAATAAATCAATATTTATAGGATGAAAAACAACTTCTTTTGTTCATGTTTTTTTTTATAACATTTACATATTAATAGCTTTAGGGCATAAATCCCAACACACAAACACACACACATGCACACACAGACATATATATAAGGTTTGGGGAAATTAGGGAAATGGGGATGGGGGGACCTCCCTTCATTCCCATCGATTTCACCATTTTTTTCCAAAACATTTTCCCCAAATGGAGATGGGGAAGTGGAGATTTGGGTTTCTGGGGATAAATACCCATCCCTATATATGGGTTTTAAAATTTATATTTATTTATTTCTGTGGTTTACATATTCAATAATTTTATTTTGTCCAAATTTGATGCCCGAATAATGTAGCTTGATTTCTTTGTATTATAATTGTGTGATTGAAATGATTGGATTTTAAGGATGCTTCATAATAAATTGAGGCCCTTGCAAAAATGTCTCTTTCTATGTTTGAAAGAGCAAAAATGTCTCCATCTTGTTTTTCTTACAAAAATGTCTTGTATTGAAGTTCACTTTGCATGAAATGTCTCCTATTAAACTAAATTGCCCTTCCCACATAAAAGGGGCGTAATGTCAGAAATACCCATACACATTTCTGTTCCACGAAAATACCCTTCCCTTCCCTTCTTCTTTCCACGAGAATTGAATTCCTTCCCCAACTTTCCTTTCTGACCACAGTTATCTCTTCTTCTTCCTTAACTTTGTTTCATTTGCAATTCCAGATTCTTTCATCTTTTTTTTTTTTTATTTCTCCTATTCTGAATAAACTCATTCTCAACTCTTTTCAACTAAACCGATTCCAAAAAACCATTTACGAACCCTAAAAACAGAGAGATAGAGGCGATGGGGACAACGGGTGATGATGAGTTTCTCTCTCTAGTCTTCATAAGTTCATGTTTAAGCCTGAGTTTGAGTCATGACAGAGATAGAGGAAGATCCTTCTCGCTGGGGCTTGTAGATCGAAGGCAAGCATACTGAAGCTGCTAGTTGTGTGAGGAAGTCAAAGAGGGATCCTTAAATATTCTTGTGAGTAGCAAACTACCCCCTTCAAAAGCTTTAGTATTTTAGTCGTTTAAATTGACAAAGACCACTGTTTATTAGATTTAATTGGTTGTTTGTGTTGTCTTTTGTTAGATAGAGAAAATCAAGGACCACGGTTTAATAGATTTACTTTGTTGCTTGATTGTGATGATTATGTTGAAACCATTTCCGGGTTTGGATGAATGGCTATACGTTTGGGTTCCACTGTTGTTTTCTATGGCATTTTTGTTGAAGTGTTGTGTGGCGTTATTTTTTTGGGCTTAATAACTCTGTCAAGGGCTTGAAATCAAGTGCAGGGGTGGAAATCATTTCCAGGGCTTGAAGTTCAAGTCTCGGGCGTGAAAGCCTTGTGCATGGCTTGAAATCCCTTTTCATTACTTCAAATTATTTTACACAGCTTAAAATCAATTTGTAGGGTTTTAAAAATAATTGTCCATGACTTTAAAAATCCATGCCTCGAGCTTCAAAATCAATTGTTTTACTTACTCAGCTACATATTTTAAATGGTTAGAAAGGCAATTGTTTCTATCCTTAGAGGTCAATATCTTTATTATAGTTTCTGAAATTTGTTTTGGAGATTTCAGAATGCCATTTTGTCATTTTGTTATTATTATATTTCTTTTTTTTCATATCCTTTTTACTCTAATAACATTTCCAGGGTCTATGGATATGATGGATGGCTTCATAATGCAGTGCGATAGACATTGGATTGGTGACCAAGTGATGGGTCCAATTTCCTTTGCATGTAATGAAGACAAATATAGTAAATTGTTGGAAACAATGTCACCAGATCGAGGTTATAGCGACAGATTCTAGATAAGCTTAAGTTAATAGCTTTTAACGTTGAAAGGGAGTTATACATTATCCATTATGATTGATAGTGATGTATCATGTTTGCTTTCTCATAATCGATCCTCCTAGACTGAAATTAAGGTCGAGGTCAAAGTCGTAGTAAGATCTGTACCGCCAAATGCAGCTAAAAATGTATTTCAAACTTCGATGAACTCAAGAAATACAACAATCCATTCATGTATACCTTCGGCTTTTAATCCCTCTAGTAATTCAGAATCCCTAAGTGGTACTCCATATTTCAAGTCAGTGAGTGGTAGCAACCAACTGTTTGGGTCAGTGCTTTTCCTTGGATTTAGATCAGCCTAAGATCAAAAGACTCCAGTATCGACTAACAAGCATGTAGAGTGTAGAGGCTGAGGTGGATGATTCTGATAGTTCTGAAACCTCCGCTACAGAGGATGAGGATGAGGATGAGTCTAGCAGTGATGGGCAAGCGTTAACAAACTGTAAAGAAGCTAAAATAGATGGAGCACCTAACAGTTCTACACCCTCTATGATGACACATTGGACAATACTGGGGTCAAAACTATACTCAATTCAACCTGTTAGATCAAAATAATTGTTTGAAAACAATGGAGATGTAAGTCAAATATCCAAAGAACAGATGTTCAAGGACAAGAAAACCTTGAAAGAGGCTCTAGGGTTCAATGCATTGAAAATGAGGTTTGAGTTCAAGGTTCGACGATCGAATCATAACGATTCGTCGCAATATGTAAAAAGAGAGATTGTTAATGGGTTTTTAGGGCAGGGAAGTCAAGCAATGGGACCTAGTGGAATGTTATGTCTGTTGACTTTGAGCACACATGTGGTGATAATAGAAACTACAACGTAGATTTTCACCATGTAAGTTCCTCTAATAGGGCAACTGTTTTCAAGAAAGTTTGTCAATCCAGGACGCAACATCCGTCCTAAATATATAATGACTAACATGAGGGATAAGCACGACATAAAGCTCTCATACAACAAAGCCTACAGATCTAAGGACATCGATTTACATAGTGTTTTCGGTGATCTTGAGAGTCATTTAAGATGTTGCCTGTATACTTTCACACGTTGAAAAAATCTAATCCAGGGACTATAACCAAGATTGAAACCGATAAGAAAAACCAGTTCAAATATGGATTCATGGCACTTGGGATTTATATAGAGGGATTCAATACAGTTATTAGGCTGGTTATTACCATCGATGCTACCCACTTGAAGTCCAAGGGTGTTTTGTTAGTTGTGGTGTGCAAGGATGGTAATGAGATGATATACTCTTTGGCATTTGGGTTTGCCAATTCCGAGTGCTCAAAGTCGCGGACATGGTTCTTGAATCAACTTCGCGACGTGATCTTACAACCCAAACTTGTGATGATAGTTTCGGATCGGCACATAGGTATCTCTAATGGCATGACAAAAATATTCCCCAATGCAGTACATGGGGTTTGTGCATACCACTTGGCCAAAAATTTGAAACAACATTGAAAGAAGCGAGGTGACGTGATTAATCTTTACTATCATGCTACATATGTGTACCTTGTTGAGGAATTCGACCGTTTAATGGCTGAGCTGAAATCCATCTATCCTAAGGTTTGTGACGAGCTTGTAGAGGTTGTGATACAGAAGTTTTCACGTGTCCATAGCCCTAGGAAGAGGTGTTATATGATGACCACCAATATTGCAGAGTCAATGAATTCTTGTCTACTTGCAATCTATAAGTTGCTTATCACATCTATTACCGAATTTATTAGAGATTTGTTATAATGTTGGTTCCACAACCGTCGAAGTAATGCAAGAGAAACACCCACATTCTTGACTCATGTTGCGAAACAAAAAATCAAATATAGGGTATTACCATCGCAACGGTATGAGATTCACCTTATTGACTTCAATAGATTCAAAGTAGAAGACCAATGGAATGAAGCAATTGTCGACTTTGAACAACGTTCATGCTCATGTTGTGAATGGGACCTAGATGAGCTACTGTTTATTCATGCCATGACTGTTGCAACTTATGCTTACATAATGTTTATTTACATTTTATAACAACCATAATCTTCAATTTCTAATTGTTATTCATTTATTTGTTTCTTTTTTATCAGGATTAAAGTTATGCCCATCAACGCATTAATTCTGACTTTTTCACAACTGGATGGCTGAAATAGGCGTACGCCATGGCTGTGAACCCTATTCCAAAACTTGAAGTATGGGACATTGTTGATGATGTTAGTAATTGTGTTGTATTTCCATGGAAAAAAAAGTAATTGACAGGTGTTACCGGAAAATCGTCACTGGGGTGAAATTCCAAATAACAACTTTGAGGGGGACCAAGGTCAAGATTGACCCCGGTCAGAGGGGTATCACGTAGTTCGATACCGACTGTGACCTCAATAATATACATGCGATTTGGATCACAAGAAAATAAACTAAACAAGCTATTTATTGACCATCACGTTGTACTACAATTACAAGAATTATGTTTTTATGAATAAATGACAGTAAAGAATGGTGATTCAATCAGTACTGGAGATGATAGTGGTGGTAAGCTCGTAAATGTCAATAAGTAGATCTCAATGTAGGGTTCCTATTCCCCTCCTTTTCCTGATGTGTATCATGTTGTTTATATAGGTCCCGTTCCTTACCATGCACTCCTACAATTTCGGTCTAGGGTTTGGCAATTGCAGGACTTCCTTCCTTTTAAGAGATAATCTCAGAGCTTTTGCGTGCAAGATCCAGTCTTTCCCTTATAGGAGGAATCAATCTCGAAATCAAGTCTTTCCTTCCTAGGAGGATTCTAACAGAGTTGACTTGTTTAAAATAGAACTCTCAATTGGCGGGAAGGAGTATTCCTCTTCTGCTTTGAATGAACGGTAGCGTTTCAATAAGTCTTTATGGAGCTTTTAATCCTGGCTTAAGAGTCCTACTATTTAGTGTTTTCCTATCTAGCGGGCCGATTATACCAGGAGGTGTGAACTATTAAATATCCTGCTGCTACTCGAGGATCGAGATATCAACCAGGCCAGTAGCGGGGTATCCTGCTGATGAAGTAGAGGGATGTTTAGATGGTACAGTAGTGGGATGCTTGGTGGAACTCCGTGTCGGGATGTTGCGGGATCCATAAGGAGCCAGGGAACTGTTGGGTTGGACCCCACTGGAGGGATTTGCGAATAACCCGACTTGGGGCAATGCTTGTGAATTGGGATACTGCGGGATCCATGAGAGGTTGGGGGATGACTGGGTAGGACCCCGTTGGAGGGGGTATGTATTGATCCCTCCTTTTTCGGGGTGGCTGGATGGTGTCTGGATTCTCATGTCTTCCTTGTGTTTAGGTGGAAAATTCTTCTTTGGTCCATGCCAATTTTGGTGGTTAACAGAAGTCCCCCCTGACTTGGACACCGATACCTTGTCGGGGTCAAAGTCAGTATCTTGCTTATGCTCGAAGGATTTTCTGCCTTCTGATCTATATATTTCCTTGTTTGACTAGTTCTCCACTGTGGAAGGGGGAATCTTTCCTGGATACGTTAGTACTGATTGCTCAGTTTGCGTGTCAATCAATGATGGCCTCCGTGTTTTCAAAAAAAGCCATTTTGCCGTGATTAATGCGGAAGCATTTCTAGCACGTTGCTGGTCATCAATTCCGGTTTCCTGGGGTGTAACCGCCTATTCTCTTCTATAAATAGACTGGCTTCACTGGTGCTTTCTCCAACACTTTCAAACTTTCAAGATTATAGCAAAAAAAAAATCCTAACTTCCTTTCTTTCCTATCAGCACTCTTCCAGATTCCTCTTACCTTCTTCTTTCAAATGGAATCTCCTTTAAAGCCTCCTACTGTTTCGCAAGAAGTTTTCATCAAACAAAACCCTCTAATGGTGACTTCTACTCACCCAGACCCCGCATCTCCGCATCTTTCTGACAGTATCAACGCCCTCTTCAATATGGAGAAGGCTGACTTGGTAGGGGACTTTTCGGCATCAAAGGGGAGGAAGCGAGGTCGAGAGGGTGACGGGGCTACTGACGATACCCCGCGGGCCTAGCGCCGTCTCTCTACACGAAACCTCTGAATCGGGTCGGGTTTCCATAACCAACTAGAGGATCCAATTCTACTCACCGACGAGGGGGACGCTGCAAAGATTGGTGGCGACAAGGAAGGAGGTGATGGGGGCGTTGTAGGGAAAAATATACCCGCAGCGGAAGCGAGACTAAAAAAAATAGTTTAGTAGCTTTTAAAATTTTTCCAATTTTATGAACCTTAAACCCTTTTGATTAATCAAACATATATAATAAAGTAATAAAAGATTAATACCTCTTGTCGCGTGATCCGATTGACTTGCGTCGATGGTAATCCGCAAGATCTTCAATCCTAGCACGAACGTGGATCACCTAGGAGCGTGGTCTCCCTTCTCTTTGAATTGCAAACCTGTGATTGGATTTAAACAAACTTTTCTTGATTCCTTAGTCCCAAAAACAATCTAAAGGAACCTAAGATTATTCCAGTCACTTTTGAGTTCTCAATCGTATGATCGAAACTCGCGTGAACCTAGATCGATATAGTATTCACAAGCTTATTAATGAACAAGCAACTAGAACACAATCAAAGAATAATCAATGTTCCTTTTGTTTTTAGTAGAATAATAGATCTCTAACTATGAGTTGAGAAGAAGAAGAAGAAGAAAAAATTCTGCACCAAAAACCCTAGTTCTTAGAGTGGTGGCCGAAATCTATATGTGTACATATATATGTGGCCGAAATTTCTCTTCTTCCTTCTTTAGGGTTGGCCGAATTCTCTTCCTAAAATAATTAGGGTTGCCGCAATTTCCAAACAAAATTAATTAGTTTGAATTGCACCCTAATTCCTATTTAGAAAAGATTTCCAAAACCTAATCAAACTCATAAATCTTTTATTCCTTATTTGACTAAAATAAAAAGACTTCCTATTTGATTAAATAAATAAAATTAATTATTTATTTTCCTTGTCAAACAAGTCTTTCTATTTAATTATACTACTACCAATAGTATACAAATAGGAATCATATTTCCTATTTAGAAAAGATTTGTTACTTTAATTAAACAATTAATTAATTAATTAATTAATTCTTATTTAATTAAATAATGAAACAAAATAATATTAAATGCCATTATAGCATGTTGCCGCCCCACATATATACATTGGGCCAAATATTATTTTTCTTATTTCATTAAATCCATAGGACTTTAAATAAAAAGCTCACATGTGAACTAGACCCATTCTTACTAAAAGAAACAAGCCCACATGTCATCCATTAATATATAAATATAATTGTGCAGCCCATTATATAAATAATGTGCAAATTATATTCTTAATACATTAAATTGCAATTCTAGATGGACCCTAAATTGGTCCGGTAGAATATAACAAGTGATCCATGCAAGTCCGTGTGGATTGGGGATCTTGGCGGGCTATCTAAATTTAAGCTCCAATAGACATAACCTAATCACAATCAACAAATGATTCACTTAGGTCCGATCCATTAATTTTAACTCATTCCACTAAAGAGCTAAAATTGAACTCTTAAATAAAGACAGAAAAGGAAGATGATTCCTCATTCATACCCTAGACAATCATATTGGAGATAGTGTATCCTCGTGATTAATATCAGTAATCGCCAAAAGTTCATAGACCGCCTATAACTCTCCAAGTTACCATATTTACTCATATGACCACGTTTTGAACTTGGATATTTTGACTTGTCCAGAAGCCATGTTTTCAATAGACACTATTGAAAACTCAACGTTGAGATTTAATATCCAATTACCTCAAAACATCCATATGATGATATTATACTCTCATTTAATAAATGGAGCCACGATGTCCATATCTATAAATGAAGTCCTCTATCGATTAACAAATGAATATCACCAAACTATCGAGGATAGACTATGCGATATAATCGTACTCATTGATAGCTCAAATGATATCACCTGCAACCATAAGTCCATCATTTATCTCAGGATTGAGACAGACTCTCCGATTGTCCTGATAATGAAATTACTTTTATCTACTGACGGTTATAGATAAAGTATTTCATTGTGATCCTGTTCAATGCACCAAGTGCACTAGATTCTTTTGCTCGAAGACACTCCGATGATTTTAGACTCATCATATCTCATTTGATCCCACTCAAATGCTAGCAAAAGAATTCTACAACTTTAACAAGATAAAGGTGCCCAACCTTTAACTTAAGTTGTGAACGATATTCAAGACTAACTAAAGAATTGTGTCTACCACATACATATCCAGATGTATGAACAATTCTTCTTTTCTCATAGTCTTTAGACCTTATGGTTATTTACTTTAACAATTATTAAACTATAAATGCTATAAGATTTGTTTAAAACAGAAATCACTTTATTAATATGAAAAAGATTGTTAATTACACTATTACACTTTTGCTATTGAGCATAATCCTAACAATCTCCCACTTGCGCTATAGCAAATGTGTCATATCTCTCAAGCCCATGTTCTCTAGGTGCCCATCGAAACTCTTCTGAGGTAGAGCCTTTGTGAAGGGATCCGCTAGATTTTCTGCTGACGCGATTTTGGTAATCGTCACGTCACCTCTTTGAACAATCTCCCTTAAAAGATGATATTTCCTTTCAATGTGTTTACCTCTCTTGTGACTTCTTGGTTCTTTCGAATTAGCCACTGCTCCACTGTTATTACAGTAGATAGTGATCTGCTTATTCGCACTAGGAACCACTTCCAAGTCAATCAAGAATTGGCGGAGCCAAACAGCCTCTTTGGCAGCCTTGCATGCAGCAACATACTCAGCCTCCATGGTGGAATCAGCAATACAAGATTGCTTGATACTCCTCCATATAACTGCTCCTCCTCCAATAGTAAACACAGCCCCTGATGTGGATTTTCTGGAGTCAGAATCTGATTGAAAATCAGAATCTGTATACCCAACGGGAATCAAATCCCCTCCAGAGTATACAAGCATATTATCTCTCGTTCTCTTAAGATACTTGAAAATATGCTTGACTGCCGTCCAGTGATCAGGACCAGGTTTCGATTGAAACCTGCTAACTATGCCAACAGCAAAACAAATATCTGGTCTAGTGCAGAGCATTGCATACATGAGACTTCCAACCGCCGAGGCATATGGAACTCTGCTCATGAATTGCTCTTCATGCTCATTCTTAGGAACTCGTTCCTTAGAAAGCTTGATTCCGTGTCTGAAAGGTAACATACCTTTCTTGGAATCCTGCATAGAAAACCTAGACAAGATCTTGTCTATGTATGAAGCTTGGGATAATGCAATCGTTCTATTCTTTCTATCCTTTATAACTTGGATACCTAGAATAAAACTTGCTTCTCCTAAGTCCTTCATATCAAATTGTTTTGCTAACCATTCTTTTACTGATGTCAACACACCTATATCGTTTCCGATGAGTAGTATATCATCAACATAAAGAATCAGGAAAACCAACTTGTCGCCCTTAATCCTTTTGTATACACAAGGTTCGTCAAGATTCTGAATAAATCCAAAACCTTTGATAGCTTGATCGAACCTTATGTTCCAGGATCTGGATGCTTGCTTTAATCCATATATGGATTTCTGCAACTTGCATACCTTTTCCATTTGGCCCTTTTCAATGAATCCCTCTGGTTGCATCATGTAGATGCTCTCGTCAAGACTTCCATTAAGGAAAGCTGTCTTGACGTCCATTTGCCAAATCTCTAGATCTAAAGATGCTGCAATGGATAAGAGTATCCTAATGGATTTAAGCATGGCCACAGGAGAGAAGGTTTCCTCGTAATCGATACCTTCTTTCTGTGTATACCCTTTAGCTACCAATCTAGCTTTAAAGGTTTCCACCTTTCCATCCATACCTCTTTTCCTCTTGTATACCCACTTGCACCCAATGGGTTTTATCCCTTTAGGCAAGTCTACAAGAGACCAGACTTTGTTATTGAACATAGATTCAATCTCGGATTGCATTGCCTTTTGCCAATGGCGACTATCAACATCCTCCATAGCTTCCTTGTACGTATAGGGATCATCGTCGTCCGGGAGATTCTCTACAGATTCTCCCAGACCGATGTATCTTTCGGGTTGTGTTCTAACCCTCCCACTACGACGAGGAATGGTAGGTTGTTGACCTAGTGTTGGATCGGAAATTACAATTGGGTTAGGTTGTGTAACCTCTCGTGGAATTGTATCTCCTGACATCTCATTCAGGACAATTCTACTGTTAGGCACAAAATCATTCATATAGTCCTTTTCCAGAAATTTAGCATTTGTCGAAACAAATACTTTAAGATCTGAAGGACTATAAAAATAATATCCTTTAGTTTCTTTCGGATACCCTACAAATATACATGTTTCTGAACGGGACTCCATCTTTTCTGTCTTTCCTTTTAACACGTGCGCAGGACATCCAAATATCCTTAAGTGTCGTAAACTAGGCTTGCGCCCAGTCCACAACTCATGCGGTGTTTTAGGAACAGACTTAGATGGTACATGGTTTAGAATGTATATTGCAGTTTGTAAAGCATATCCCCAGAAAGAAATAGGAAGTGTTGAATAACTCAACATAGACCTAACCATATCCAAAAGAGTTCTATTTCTCCTTTCTGCTACCCCATTTTGTTGAGGTGTACCAGGTGCAGAAAACTGAGAAACTATCCCATTATCAATAAGATATTGCTGAAACTCACCAGATAGATATTGATGAGGTCGTTTATGTACTCAACAAAATAGTAATAATAATGGTTTTTGGTTGATTCTTGAAAACTCTTTTAAAGCCACTTAATCCTTTTAAAATGTGATTTGATAGCAAAATAGTGAGCAAGTTCGTTCCACAGGGAATGAAGTGTTAATTAGATAAATTGACTAATCTTAGAACAATAAAACAAATCATAGTGTTTGATAAATGTGTGGTTTCTAAAGCCACCAATGCTAAACTACTCAAATGAAAATACACAAAAATGTTATGAAAAATAGAATACTCAACACCTTGATAAGAATAGTGATAAAATCAATTAATGAGAGAACTAGGGAATAGATCGATTAACACTTGGATGTGGGTAAGCTACTAGCATCATTAATGTACCAATCTCATTATGTTAACCACTTAGAGGCATATATTAGTAGGGTTGGTATACCCACCACTAATCTATCCTATCCAATGGGTTCTTAATCACACAAAGATTGTCAATCCACATGTGAATATATAACAAATTATTCCACTCAAGATAGCAATCAACAAGTGATATACAAGTCAATTATAATGAATGGAATCTAATTAATTTGAATGAATAGAACACATAAGAGATTCATTACAAGCTAAGCTAAACCCACAACCAATTGTTCCTCAAATATATCCCCTAGATTAGGAGTTTAGTTACACATATTTGCAATGAATGAAAAGAAGTAAATGATGAGGAAATAACCCTTGGGTCACCTTCTTTAAGCTTGATCCTTCTTCTCCTCTATGCTCCTAGATGCAAGGAATGGAGGTTGAGGAAATGTCTTGGAATGTGGGTGTTTTGGTGGAAGGTTACTAAGGATTTTGGTGGAGAAATGGTGGGATGAGGAATGATGTAGTGAAGTAATCAAGGTTTTGTGTTGAGGGTTGGATGGATTAGATGAGTTCAAGGAGAGAAATGGAGGAGGATGAATAATGTTCCATGGATGATGATCTAGATCTGAAAATGAGTGTCTTCTGAAATTTGCTCTGATTTTCGATGCTTGAAGATGGAGGGACGCTTCATATATATACTCACTCATGGACATGTACTGGTAACTGCTTGATTCGCTGATGTGGAGTCTAGGTCGCTATTTGGTCGCTATGGCGACCATGGAGCGTAAAACGGTTAGATGAGAAGGTCGCTCTGAAAATCATCTTTCTCGCTATTTGTCAAGTGGCGACCATGACCAAAATGTGTAGAGGTCGCCACATGTATCTTCTAGGTCGCCATGGCGACCATAAGTGGCGACCTTGGAAATGTGAAGAGGTCGCCATTTGTACCATCAAGGTCGCCATGGCGACCCTAAGTGGCGACCATGCCTTGAGTGCACTAGGTCGCCACTTGCAAGGGAGGTCGCCAGAGCGACCCCAAGTGGCGACCCCACCTGATTGTTTTTGTGACCTTCTGTCGCCATGGCGCTCAAGTGGCGCCCAAGTGGCGACCTTCTGATGCCTTTGGGAACTCTTCTGTCGCCATGGCGCTCAAGTGGCGCCCTCTTATGTCCAAGTGGCGAAAGTGCCCTGTTTCTTCTCATTTGTGAGACATTTTCGCACAAGTCCTCCACCTTCATCTCAATTGCTTCTGAAACCTAATAAAACCTGAAACACTCAATTTAACAACATTAAACACGGGGAAATGCCCGAGAATCAAGCAAAAAGAAACGAAAATGAGGGCCAAAATCATACCAATTTTGGCCTGATCAAATACCCCCAAACCAATCTTTTGCTAGTCCTCGAGCAAACATAATAACAAGCACACCCCCAAAAACATGCATAGAGATATTTCAAAGGTTTTTACTTCAAATGATCAATGTGCGAAGCCAAAATGAAGAGATTAAAACAGTTATGCCATGGTGAGGATTTAAACATGCAAGAGCGTGTATAGTTATGATTAAAAACGTGCCACCTTAGACATAATTGTACACAATGCGATCTTACATTCAAAATGCCAAAGCTTCAAAGCAAAGGTGCTATTAGTTTAGAATGTAATTCGCTTTGATACTAAATCTCACCGGATTCTCTCTTCTTTTCTCCAAGACTCCTAGGTTCACTCAAATTTGTGCATGTGCAATATGAGTTCATGTTATGGCAACAAATTGATTGCACATGCTAAACATTAAAACGCAATTTCCTGAAAAGTGATCTCATGAATGGAATTGCAAGCCATGAATTAGAAAGAACATGCATCAACCAAATTGTACAAAATGGACAATCCTAAAGATCATGAAGGTCTTTTCTTTGGTTGTAATGGGGCCTAAGGTTATGGTGAAACAAAGAATGGAAGAAATGGATATCAAGGGACCTAATGATTTCATTAAGGCATACATTCTAATTCTTTAAGTTCCACAAGATTCCCACATATGTTCACACTTCAAGGTGTCCAGGCTCACAATTACACATGTGCATGCTACTCCTATTTTCAACTTGAGTAGTTCAATTACTTCTCTTCCTTTTCTAGGCCCTTTGTGCCTAATTTCTTGATTCCTTTTTCTTTGCTTTTCTTTGCTTGCCAATTCTTTTCTTTTCATGCTTTTCATCTTTTTTTTTTATATATTTTTTTTTAATTTTTTTAATTTTTTTTCAAACATCTCTTGCTTTGCAAGACTCTTACACACATTCACATGCCTTGGTACACACCTTATATTTATAATTTCAAAATTTTACATTGAGTTCCTAAGCCTTAGCGAATCATTTAGTCAAGGTAGGTCAAGTATTTTAAGGCTATAAGGTTCATGTAGATGTGGTTCATGAAAGAAATGCTTCAAATGTGTTTGGCTTCAAAGGGGCTTGGGAGCACACATATTCAAATTGGTTGGAAGTGTTTAGGCCAAAGAGGTTTTCACATGCATCGCCTAAAATCATTTCTAAAGATTCGTCCATTAAGCAAAATAAGGCATCCACAAGCAGACCATAATATTCTATGGCAAACAACATTTAGTGCAAATGAGACCAAAACATGCTTGTATGAGTGTTTAGAGTGAGTGTTTTAAAGAGTGAATGTTTACAACTCAACGTATGCTTTTTAAAGGCTTTGTTTGTGATCCTCACGGGAATCTCCACTATTAATTCTTAGCCTTCAAGCAAATTTGATCATTCACTCAACATTAAGAGAAAAAGATTAACGCATTTTGTTCAATGACACCCTAAGTGGCATGGTGTTAATCTAAACCAAACACTCACAAACATGCACAATTCCTCACTACATCATGTAAAGAACAATCTCCACAAGCAAAGCATGCTCAAATATGGCAATATCGCAAAAATTTTAGAAATTTTGGCACACAATTCTTTTGAAAACCAAGTATTATGGTGTTGCGCAAAAGCACCCCCAAACCTAAATTTGACATTGTCCTCAATGTTCAAAGGTGGAAAAATAAAAACAACAAGCGCAACCCACTAAGTTTCAAGCAATAATCCAACAAGCAAGAGCAAAAACAAAATATCCCATCATCCGGCATATTGCCCTCCAAATGTTCATACACAAAATCCCAACAACACATATAACAATTAAGCACAAATGTCCTAAATCCACTACCAAAATCCAATTCACACCCTTATTCTATGCGGAAACAAAATAAAGGCAAAAATGAGAAATAAAGATTAAAAGGAAAAGAAATGCGAAAATTAAAAGTATATGAAAATCAAAACTACTTAAGCAAAAAGGAAGAGCAATCGTTACCCAATCGGATCAGTCAATTCATTTGAAACAGGCTCCCAAGTTGGGTCTCCTCCCCTATACGGCTTCAACCGATGGCCATTCACCTTAAACCTATAGCCCTTTTTCAAACTCTCAATTTCCACGGCGCCATGAACAAACACTTGCACAACTCTGTAAGGTCCTGTCCATCTTGACTTAAGCTTACCCGGAAATAACCTCAAACGGGACTCAAATAGGAGTACTAACATTCCCGGATGGAAATCCTTTCTTCTTAGCTTCTTATCATGGTAGAATTTGGTCCTTTCCTTGTAAAGCCTAGCGCTCTCATAAGCCTCCAAATGGAACTCCTCAAGCTCACTAAGTTGTAGCTTCCTTTCCTCTCCCGCTTTGTCAAGATCTAGGTTTAGCTTCCGAATAGCCCATAAAGCGTTGTACTCAAGCTCCACCGGTAAATGACATGCTTTCCCAAATACTATCCGGAAAGGACTCATTCCTATTGGGGATTTGTAGGCTGTCCTGTATGCCCACAATGCATCACTCAGTTTAGATGCCCAGTCTTTCCTAGTCCCATTGACAGTTTTCTCTAGTATTTGTTTAATGTGCCGGTTACTCACCTCCACTTGTCCCGAGGTTTGAGGATGGTATGGAGTTGCCACTTTGTGCCGAACCCCATATTTCTTCAATAAGGCCTTGAAAACTCTATTACAAAAATGACTTCCACCGTCACTTATTATTGCCCTTGGTATTCCAAACCTTGCGAAGATACATTCCTTGATGAATCCAACAACCACGTGACTATCATTTGTTCTAGTGGGGATTGCTTCCACCCACTTAGATACATAATCCACCGCCACCAAGATAAAGTTGTAACCATGGGAAGTAACAAAGGGCCCCATAAAATCTATCCCCCATACATCAAACAACTCGATCACATGCTCACTATTCAATGGCATCTCATCCTTTTTTCTGATGTTCCCCGACCTTTGGCATCTATCACACCTTAAACAAAATTCATAAGAATCCTTTGCCAAGGTCGTCCAATAGAATCCGCTTTGGAGAATTTTCAACATTGTTTTCTTACCACTATAATGTCCTCCACACTCACGCTCGTGGCAGAATCTCAAAATTTCTCCTTGCTCGTTTTCTGGAACACATCTTCGGATAATCTGATCTGGACCTCGTTTAAACAAGTACGGTTCATCCCAGAAGTAAAATCTAGTGCTAGCTATGAACCTTTTCCTTGCTTGAGAATTCAATTCTGAAGGGATCACCTTTGATGCCAAAAAATTGACGATGTCTACAAACCATGGGTCTTTATCCTGTATTACCCACAACTGTTCGTCGGGAAAGCACTCTCTTAGTGGAATCACATCATCCTCCATAAGAGTTCCTTGAGTTAGTCTGCTCAGATGGTCCGCCACTACATTTTCACAACCCTTCTTATCCCTAATCTCAAGGTCAAATTCTTGCAATAAAAGTATCCACCTAATCAATCTTGGTTTTGCGTCTTTTTTGTGCAAGAGATACCGAATAGCAGCATGATCCGTATAGACAACTACCTTAACGCCCACCAAATACTGCCTAAACTTTTCCGAGGCAAATACTATTGCCAACAACTCCTTTTCCGTAGTTGAATAATTCATCTGAGCGTCATTGAGAGTCCTTGAGGCATAGTAAATGACATGTGGGAGCTTTTCTATGCACTGTCCCAAAACTGCCCCTATAGCATAATCGGATGCATCACACATAAGCTCAAAGGGAAAACACCATTGCGGTGGCATGGTGATAGGAGCTGAAGTTAAGGCCTCCTTCAAAGTCTCAAAGGCAATGCCACAAGCTTCATCAAAATTGAATTCTACATCCTTTTGAAGGAGGGTACATAGCGGTCTTGCGATTTTCGAGAAGTCTTTAATGAACCGCCTATAAAACCCCGCATGCCCCAAAAATGACCTAATATCCTTGACCGACCTAGGTGGAGGTAAACTTTTCATTACTTCGATTTTAGCCTTGTCGACCTCGATGCCTTTCTCGGAAATCACATGCCCTAGCACAATACCACTTCTAACCATAAAGTGGCATTTCTCCCAATTGAGCACTAGGTTCGTCTCCTCACATCTCTGAAGTACCAACGATAAATTCCTCAAACATTCATCAAAAGAAGCTCCAAACACAGAGAAATCATCCATGAAGATTTCTATTATGTTCTCAACCATATCCGAAAAGATTGAGGTCATACACCTTTGAAAAGTGGCCGGGGCGTTGCATAACCCGAAAGGCATTCTCCTATACGCATACGTGACAAATGGACACGTAAACGTAGTCTTTTCTTGGTCTTCCGGAGCTATGGCTATTTGGTTATATCCTGAGTACCCATCTAAAAAACAGTAATGACTATAACCGGCGAGACGCTCCAACATTTGGTCAATGAAGGGAAGAGGGAAGTGATCTTTTCTAGTGCCAGTGTTCAATTTCCTATAATCTATGCAAACCCTCCATCCAGTCTGTAGCCTTTGTGGAATTAATTCATTCCGCTCGTTCTTCACTACCGTGATTCCAGATTTATTGGGCACCACTTGTATGGGGCTTACCCACTTGCTATCCGAAATAGGGTAGATGATTCCCACATCTAACAGCTTCAATACTTCCTTTTTGACCACCTCTTGCATTACTGGATTCAGTCTCCGTTGTGCCTCCCTAGTCGGCTTTGTGTCCTCCTCCAACCGGATCTTATGCATGCACAATGTCGGGCTAATTCCCTTGATATCATCCAGTGTCCATCCTATAGCCTTTCTATATTTCCTCAAGATCACAAGCAATCTCTCCTCCTCACTTGAGTCTAGGTTAGCTGCAATGATAACCGGAAAGGCTTGATTCTCTTCCAATAAGGCATACTTCAAGGTCGAAGGTAGTTCTTTCAACTCTAGTTTCCTTGGGGAAGGTTCATCCTCATTGCTCCCCTGTTGTTCTACCAAATCACTTCCTTCTCTACTATCCTCCGTAACCACTTCGTCTACTACTTCTTGATAACATACCCTCATGTTCGCTTCTTCCTCAATCTCATCTAAGATATCCACACTGTAGCAATCATGTGCCCCAATTGGACAAGCCAAGGATTCAAACACCTTATACTCCACCACTTCATCCAAAACCTTCAATGTTAACTTCTCCTCATGCACATTAATCACTGCCTTTGCTGTAGCCATAAAGGGTCGTCCCAATAGAATCACCGAGTCCTTTTCATCCGGGTCGGTCTCCATTTCCAATACTACAAAGTCTGCAGGGATAATTAGCTTGTCAACTTGGATAAGGACATCCTCAACTATTCCTCTAGGTTGCCTAGCTGATTGATCCGACAAAATGAGGGACATTTTCGTTGGTCTCAACTCGTTCAACCCCAACTTCCTATAGATAGAGAACGGCATTAAGTTGATGCTGGCCCCTAGGTCAAGCATAGCCCTCACTTGACCCTCTCCACCAATTGTTATATTGATTATGAAACTCCCTAGATCTTTAAGCTTTGGCGGAAGTCTCTTCTGAATAACTGCACTTGCATTCTCATCGAGTCTTTCTTGATTCTTTGGCCTAAATCTGTACTTCTCCTTGTTTAGTTCTTTGAAAAATTTCCCATATGCCGGCATCTTCTGAATTGCCTCTAGAAAAGGTAGATTGATTGATACTTTAGAAAGCACATCATAGATATCTTTGAACGATTGCTCTAATCTATCCTTCTTCAACCTTCCCGGGTACGGTACTCTCGAGGCACTAGGATTTATAGATGTGTTGATATTAGGATTCCCCCTCAGTGATTCCAACTCTCCCGGGCTTAGACCCTTCTCCCTATCAATGGTCTCTCTCTCCGGCACCACATCCTCTTTGCCATTACCCTCTGTATGTAAGTTGTTGTTGCCACTAGCATCATCCTCATTCCTTCCATTGTTCACTACTCTACCGCTTCTCAAAATGGCTTTTGCACTACCAAGTTGGAGAGAGTCGCTTGAGCCCATCACCTCACCGTTTAACACTCTCTCCGTAATCCTTCCTACATGCCCTTCAAGTCTACCGATCGATTCTTCTAGCTTTAAGAACCGACTATGACTAGCCTCCATAAATCCATTTAAAAGCTTCTCATAGGTTGCTTGTGTTTCATGAAGGCTTCTTCTCATCTCGTCTTCTATACCTCCTACATGGAACTCTACCTCCTCGGGTGCCCGTACTTCGCTGACTTCTTCTCTAGAGGACCTTGTAGCAAATGTTGTCATTTCTCTCGTGAATTTTTCCATTTGTTCCGCTAGAGAATCCATTTCCTGAAATTTACACAATACACACTACCCTGTAAAAAGAATTCGAAAGAAACCTAAAATGAAAAACTATTTGATAATA
This sequence comes from Acer campestre, assembly GCA_954870605.1. Classification (NCBI taxonomy): domain Eukaryota; kingdom Viridiplantae; phylum Streptophyta; class Magnoliopsida; order Sapindales; family Sapindaceae; genus Acer; species Acer campestre. Next base: position 35,460,520 of record OX940799.1, read on the forward strand.
TGAGCAACAAAGAAAATGCAAACTAAAAGAAAAGTCAATCTATGTAATCAACGCTACCATTCCCCGGCAGCGGCGCCATTTTTTGATGAGGTCGTTTATGTACTCAACAAAATAGTAATAATAATGGTTTTTGGTTGATTCTTGAAAACTCTTTTAAAGCCACTTAATCCTTTTAAAATGTGATTTGTAGCAAAATAGTGAGCAAGTTCGTTCCACAGGGAATGAAGTGTTAATTAGATAAATTGACTAATCTTAGAACAATAAAACAAATCATAGTGTTTGATAAATGTGTGGTTTCTAAAGCCACCAATGCTAAACTACTCAAATGAAAATACACAAAAATGTTATGAAAAATAGAATACTCAACACCTTGATAAGAATAGTGATAAAATCAATTAATGAGAGAACTAGGGAATAGATCGATTAACACTTGGATGTGGGTAAGCTACTAGCATCATTAATGTACCAATCTCATTATGTTAACCACTTAGAGGCTTAGATTAGTGGGGTTGGTATACCCACCACTAATCTATCCTATCCAATGGGTTATTAATCACACAAAGATTGTCAATCCACATGTGAATATATAACAAATTATTCCACTCAAGATAGCAATCAACAAGTGATATACAAGTCAATTATAATGAATGGAATCTAATTAATTTGAATGAATAGAACACATAAGAGATTCATTACAAGCTAAGCTAAACCCACAACCAATTGTTCCTCAAATCTATCCCCTAGATTAGGAGTTTAGTTACACATATTTGCAATGAATGAAAAGAAATAAATGATGAGGAAATAACCCTTGGGTCACCTTCTTTAAGCTTGATCCTTCTTCTCCTCTATGCTCCTAGATGCAAGGAATGGAGGTTGAGGAAATGTCTTGGAATGTGGGTGTTTTGGTGGAAGGTTACTAAGGATTTTGGTGGAGAAATGGTGGGATGAGGAATGATGTAGTGAAGTAATCAAGGTTTTGTGTTGAGGGTTGGATGGATTAGATGAGTTCAAGGAGAGAAATGGAGGAGGATGAATAATGTTCCATGGATGATGATCTAGATCTGAAAATGAGTGTCTTCTGAAATTTGCTCTGATTTTCGATGCTTGAAGATGGAGGGACGCTTCATATATATACTCACTCATGGACATGTACTGGTAACTGCTTGATTCGCTGATGTGGAGTCTAGGTCGCTATTTGGTCGCTATGGCGACCATGGAGCGTAAAACGGTTAGATGAGAAGGTCGCTCTGAAAACCATCTTTCTCGCTATTTGTCAAGTGGCGACCATGACCAAAATGTGTAGAGGTCGCCACATGTATCTTCTAGGTCGCCATGGCGACCATAAGTGGCGACCTTGGAAATGTGAAGAGGTCACCATTTGTACCATCAAGGTCGCCATGGCGACCCTAAGTGGCGACCATGCCTTGAGTGCACTAGGTCGCCACTTGCAAGGGAGGTCGCCAGAGTGACCCCAAGTGGCAACCCCACCTGATTATTTTTGTGACCTTCTGTCGCCATTGTGCTCAAGTGGCGCCCAAGTGGCGACCTTCTGATGCCTTTGGGAACTCTTCTGTCGTCATGGCGCTCAAGTGGCGCCCTCTTATGTCCAAGTGGCGAAAATGCCCTGTTTCTTCTCATTTGTGAGACATTTTCGCACAAGTCCTCCACCTTACTCTCAATTGCTTCTGAAACCTAATAAAACCTGAAACACTCAATTTAACAACATTAAACACGGGGAAATGCCCGAGAATCAAGCAAAAAGAAACGGAAATGAGGGCCAAAATCATACCAATTTTGGCCTGATCAGATATTCTCCACCACGATCAGATCTCAAGATTTTTATGTGTTTCTCAAGCTGATTTTCCACTTCAGCTTTAAATGCTTTGAACATGTCAAAAGCATCCGACTTATGTCGCATGAGATACACATAGCCAAATCTTGAGTAATCATCTGTGAAAGTGATGAAGTACTCATATCCACCTCTAGCTTGAATGCTCATAGGTCCACATACATCAGTGTGTATCAATCCTAAACATTCAGTGGCTCTGGCACCTTTGGCAGAGAACGTCCTTTTGGTCATTTTACCTTCCAAACAAGATTCACAAGTTGGTAGATCATCAACCTTTAAGTCACTCAAAGGTCCGTCACTTACCAATCTTTTAATCCTATTAGGGTTAATATGACCTAAGCGTAAATGCCAAAGGTAGGTTTCATCTTTTGATAATTTAACTCTTTTATGATCAGGTTCCGTTATTTCTGTGTCTAACGAGTGAGAGATATTTCTATGCAAGAAGTATAGACCGTTTTCCAATGTACCTTTGCAAATAACTTTGTCATTCTTACTAATAATAAAAACTTTATTAAAAGTAACCGAATATCCAAATTTATTCAAACAAGAAACTGAAATTAAATTCCTCTTGAATTGAGGTACATAATAAACGTCTATTAAATCTAAATGCCTTCTAGAATCCAAACAAACTCTAATATCTCCCACTGCACTTGCAGACACTAACGTTCCGTTGCCCAAGCGCAAATTGATCTCATTCTTATTCAGCCTTCTCCTTTCTTGGAACCCCTGCAAGGAATAACAAACATGATTAGTGGCTCATGAGTCTATGATCCAAGAATCTGTAGAATCAGCCAAAAAACATGTTTCAAGATAATTCAAATTACCTTCTTCCTTCTTGTTCTGGGACTTTGGGCAATTTCTCTTCCAATGTCCCTTTTCACCACAAAGGAAGCATTTCCCTTTGATCTTGGTTACTTTCTTGGTCTCCTTCTTGGTAGGCCCAAGTTGCTTTTTCTTCTGTTGTTTCTTGACCTTTTGACGGGCCTTAACAGTAGCAACTTTACCAACCACATGAATCTCTTGACCTTTGCCTTTCACAAGGATCTTTTCAGTACTTTGAACATCTTGCATCAGGCTCTGTAAGGTGTATTCCTTTTTGTTCAAAGTGTAGTCCAATTTGAACTGATCAAAGGAATCTGACAATGAATTGACAACCATATCAATTTTTGTCTCACCATCTATCTCAGCGCCATGCAGTTCAGCAATGTTGAGATGTGCTATGACTTTCATCATGTGATCCTTCACAGCCTATCCAGGTTTCATCCTAAGATTCATAAAAGCAGTCACTGCCTCTCTCTTAGTCGTCCTGGACTTCATAGCAAACATCTCCTCTAGAGACATCATTATATCAGCAGCAGACTCCATTCCTTCATGCTGCTGTTGCAACACGTCGGAGATAGTGGCCATGATATAACACTTGGCCATATCATCTGAAGTCTTCCACTGCTCATACTCATCTCTTTGCATTATGCTAGATTCAATATTAGGAGCATGTGGTTTAGGAGTAGTTAAAACAAACTTATGTTTTTCACTTTGCAACAACAACCCAATTTTCCTTTTCCATGTTACATAGTTATCTCCAGTTAAGGTGTTATCTTTCAGGATGTTCATAAGTGATGGGGTCATGATTTCTGAATGAAAACAAAACATATATAAGTAAATAATCATTATAAAGCACTTTTAAATATTTATCTTGAATTAAATGAATAACTCAATCATAAAAATTCAACGGTGATCTAACACCCATAAATGTTACGCCTCCTTTGGGAGTTCGCACCATTTACTAGTTAGACTAGGTCCCACCTAATTGTTAACATAACAACCAGCGTTTTCAATTTTAGCCTTGCAATTTTACTGACAAGAACTCTTTGGAGGATATCAGTAAAATTACATTGAGTGTGTTACCAAGATATCGACCCTCAATTTTCTCTCACGAAAATCCCTCCTTTGGGAGTAGATCTCGTTGAGTCCATTGTCTAGTCTATCCTTGTAAGGAAGTATATTGCTTAATTCCATTCATGGATGTCCCTTTGGGGAATTACCATAAAATAATTAAGCTCAACTAATCTTGGAAGCCATAGGTGTTACAAAAACACCTTCTCCCACTCAATTATTTAAGGCGTGTGATTAAATCCCATAGAATGATTTACCAAGTTATCTAGATGCCAATTTAGATACCTAAATCATTCAATGCATGTTCATACCAAAAGAGATATATGAGTGGCACTCCTATTCTATATGTCATGTTATCATACAACAACAAATATTGTAATATTTAAGCATAAATTAAATAGCAACAATTTGGCCCATCCTAGAAAAACAAATAAATTACATTGATATAGGAATACAAGATCTTCGAGTGGCCCATCACCATAAGCCCATCCTCCAGCCTCCCTCCATGGGATTGCACGGCCTACAACCCCACGTAAGGGGCTGCCATGCGCAGCCCATGGGCCTTGCATGGCTGCCGTGCGCAGCCCTCTTGGTTGCAAGGCTGCCGTGCGCAGCCCACTGTATTTCGGGCATGCCATGCGCAGCCCAATGCACTCCTAGGGTGCGCACGGTGCTCGTTCTCGGTTCCGGTTGCTTCGTTTCTTCGATACTTCGATGTAGAACGTGTTACAATTTAATTTAATCAAATAAAATTACTGCAGAAATTTTTTTTTTTTTTTTTATTCATGACAGTAAAAAATACTGCACAATATAATAAATAATACATTAAAAACTGCAGCAATTTTTTAATACATAAAAAAATTCTAGCAACTACCAAGAAGGAATTATGGCGATGATAGACCACCCTTCTTGTTACAATTCCAAAACCAAAAATACATAGAAAATCTAGGGCCAAAATTGAGCAATAACAATCCACATAAAAACATATATAAATCCATACATCACATGTAATTATATATGCGAATACCTAGAGTGTCATCTCTTTCTAAACATGCATAATCACAATTAAAAAGAAATCGATCCACGTATATATACGTTTAATTAATTAAAAGGGTTCAACCTAGGCTTTGATACCAATTGTAGGGAAAAATATACCCGCAGCGGAAGCGAGACTAAAAAAAATAGTTTAGTAGCTTTTAAAATTTTTCCAATTTTATGAACCTTAAACCCTTTTGATTAATCAAACATATATAATAAAGTAATAAAAGATTAATACCTCTTGTTGCGTGATCCGATTGACTTGCGTCGATGGTAATCCGCAAGATCTTCAATCCTAGAACGAACGTGGATCACCTAGGAGCGTGGTCTCCCTTCTCTTTGAATTGCAAACCTGTGATTGGATTTAAACAAACTTTTCTTGATTCCTTAGTCCCAAAAACAATCTAAAGGAACCTAAGATTATTCCGGTCACTTTTGAGTTCTCAATCGTATGATCGAAACTCGCGTGAACCTAGATCGATATAGTATTCACAAGCTTATTAATGAACAAGCAACTAGAACACAATCAAAGAATAATCAATGTTCCTTTTGTTTTTAGTAGAATAATAGATCTCTAACTATGAGTTGAGAAGAAGAAGAAGAAGAAAAAATTCTGCACCAAAAACCCTAGTTCTTAGAGTGGTGGCCGAAATCTATATGTGTACATATATATGTGGCCGAAATTTCTCTTCTTCCTTCTTTAGGGTTGGCCGAATTCTCTTCCTAAAATAATTAGGGTTGCCGCAATTTCCAAACAAAATTAATTAGTTTGAATTGCACCCTAATTCCTATTTAGAAAAGATTTCCAAAACCTAATCAAACTCATAAATCTTTTATTCCTTATTTGACTAAAATAAAAAGACTTCCTATTTGATTAAATAAATAAAATTAATTATTTATTTTCCTTGTCAAACAAGTCTTTCTATTTAATTATACTACTACCAATAGTATACAAATAGGAATCATATTTCCTATTTAGAAAAGATTTGTTACTTTAATTAAACAATTAATTAATAAATTAATTAATTCTTATTTAATTAAATAATGAAACAAAATAATATTAAATGCCATTATAGCATGTTGTCGCCCCACATATATACATTGGGCCAAATATTATTTTTCTTATTTCATTAAATCCATAGGACTTTAAATAAAAAGCCCACATGTGAACTAGACCCATTCTTACTAAAAGAAACAAGCCCACATGTCATCCATTAATATATAAATATAATTGTGCAGCCCATTATATAAATAATGTGCAAATTATATTCTTAATACATTAAATTGCAATTCTAGATGGACCCTAAATTGGTCCGGTAGAATATAACAAGTGATCCATGCAAGTCCGTGTGGATTGGGGATCTTGGCGGGCTATCTAAATTTAAGCTCTAATAGACATAACCTAATCACAATCAACAAATGATTCACTTAGGTCCGATCCATTAATTTTAACTCATTCCACTAAAGAGCTAAAATTGAACTCTTAAATAAAGACAAAAGGAAGATGCTTCCTCATCCATACCCTAGACAATCATATTGGAGATAGTGTATCCTCGTGATTAATATCAGTAATCGCCAAAAGTTCATAGACCGCCTATAACTCTCCAAGTTACCATATTTACTCATATGACCACGTTTTGAACTTGGATATTTTGACTTGTCCAGAAGCCATGTTTTCAATAGACACTATTGAAAACTCAACGTTGAGATTTAATATCCAATTACCTCAAAACATCCATATGATGATATTATACTCTCATTTAATAAATGGAGCCACGATGTCCATATCTATAAATGAAGTCCTCTATCGATTAACAAATGAATATCACCAAACTATCGAGGATAGACTATGCGATATAATCGTACTCATTGATAGCTCAAATGATATCACCTGCAACCATAAGTCCATCATTTATCTCAGGATTGAGACAGACTCTCCGATTGTCCTGATAATGAAATTACTTTTATCTACTGACGGTTATAGATAAAGTATTTCATTGTGATCCTGTTCAATGCACCAAGTGCACTAGATTCTTTTGCTCGAAGACACTCCGATGATTTTAGACTCATCATATCTCATTTGATCCCACTCAAATGCTAGCAAAAGAATTCTACAACTTTAACAAGATAAAGGTGCCCAACCTTTAACTTAAGTTGTGAACGATATTCAAGACTAACTAAAGAATTGTGTCTACCACATACATATCCAGATGTATGAACAATTCTTCTTTTCTCATAGTCTTTAGACCTTATGGTTATTTACTTTAACAATTATTAAACTATAAATGCTATAAGATTTGTTTAAAACAGAAATCACTTTATTAATATGAAAAAGATTGTTAATTACACTATTACACTCTTGCTATTGAGCATAATCCTAACAGGCGTCTCTTTAGTCGAGGTCCAGGCTAGTTCTTTCGCCCCCTTCCACGACGGTCGGATAGTACCCGACTCCTTGTGTACATTGGATACACTTAACAAGCTAAGGGAGGAGTATAAGATTCCCGACTACATCACACTTTCTCTCCCTTATCGGGGTTACGATGTGTACACCCCGCCCCAAGACCGCCTGCTGATTCACAAAGCAGCCTTCGAGTTTGGAGTCCGACTGTCGTTCCATCCTACTCTCCACCGGGCTCTAGTGGCGTTGGAGTTGGCTCCCCTCCAAATCTCACCAAGTTTCTGGAAACACTTAACGAGATTCCTAGTGCTCTAGCGGGAGCAATACGAGAGGGATCACATAAACAGGGAGCCGGGCTTAGACGAGCTTCACTTTCTCTTTAACATAGCAAGCATGGTGCCCCGGGGTCAATTCTATCTGAGGGCATCCAATGATTTGAAATTTATCGTCCCAGGGGTGAACATGAAGTATGCCATGGCCTAGAAGGAGGAGTGGCTTGTGGTTGAAGGCGAATGGGGGCGTACAGCCTTCATCGGGGGATATGAGTATCTTGTCCCCACCCAGTTCACAATGAAGGATAAATGGGCGAAGGGGGTGCTCTCACCGGAATCCCGAGACATCCTTACGAGGATTATGAGGAGGGGATATAGTAACATGAAGTATCCCACCCTAGATCCCTTTGAGGGAGACCGGCTGGAAAGGTATCTGAGGATCTCCCTAGCACTTCCTGGTAAGTAATCTCATCTGCCTCTCTTGTTTACATACTTGAGTGTTTTCCTCCTCCTTTTACTTACTAAATTTTCTTTCTTTCTGTAGTATCTACTGCCCCGATGGCAACGGGGTCTCCATCTTCCTCTGGAACGGGGAATCCAATTCCGTTGGCTTCAAATTCCCCTGTTCCCTCTCCTTCTACTAATGTCAGAGCCGTGCCAAGGTCCACACAAGCTGGAATCGATCCAATCCTTCCTCCTGCTTTAGCAAAGTCATCTATTGGTGTTGCTACACCCCCTCCTACTTTAGCGGGGTCATCTGCCAAGACCTCTGCTCGTTTTCCCACTTCTCCTCCAACGCGCTTGAAGATCAAGGAAATGCTAGCTCGGGCAGCTAAGGCTCGGGGTTTAGGAAGGCAAGCTCGAAAGAAAGACCATAACACTGCCTCTCCTACTGCGAAAATTCCTTCTACTCCTTCTTTCCCAGTACCACCCTCCAAGGACCATGTCAAAAATACGGAAGAGGAGGAAGTTGTTTTTATTCCTGCCCCAGCTGCTGATATTACATCTGGATCGGGGTCAGGGGGTACTACCTATAATGAGGTGGTATCCCGATTTGCGGCTTCCTGTCCTTGGGGGGAGTTTGATGAACATGGCGAAGCTTCCATCAAAGATTCTGGCTGCCAAGGGTGCTTCTATTTTGGCCGGGGTAACCTTTCACCTTTTCCCTTATTATCTTTTTCCTTCCACTTGGCAGGTGCTGACTCTCTTTCTCTTTTTTTTTTTTTTTTTTTTACAGGGTTTTAAGTTTGCTCTGGCGATGTAGAAGCAATTACTGACTTTGACGGAGGCTTATATCAAGCTACAGGCCAAATTGGAGGGCACCCAGCAAGAACTGGTTCAAACCCAGCAGAGTGTGGCTCCTTTATTACAGGCTGCCAAAGAGTCTGAGAAGGGCAGGCAGGTAGCCTTGGTAGATGTCAGGCGTTATGAGCGCTGCCTCGATACTGAAACTGTCAGATCTTTATGCCACTGAGAAGAAAGGGAGCATTTTAAGGTAGAGAAAAAGTTGCTACTGGATGAGAACCAACTCCTACGGGATACCATAGTAGGCCTGGAGGCTCAAGAAGGCCCTACATTTGAGGACAGCTATTTCACAGCCTGCTACGAGATGACCACAGCCCTGCCTCCTCCATTTGACCTTTAGGCAGCCTTGAATTGGGACCGGGACCAAATAATGGTGAATGCTGCCCAACTAGCAGATGGGGACTAGGAAGCAGAGGCTCCCTCACAGGACGCTGTTCATCCGGATCATGATGCTAGAACAACTGTGGGAGCCCAACTTGATGGCACTGAGGAAGCTGTTCAGGATCCTCCTACTCAAGAAGAACGAGTGTAGGACCCCGCACTTACTTCAGAAGTGGCTTAGATGGAGGAAGAAAATGGTCCAGCTAGATCCGAGGTCTTTATAATCGAAGGGGCCCAAAATGAGTCTGCTGCTGCGCATGAGGATGCAGTTACCCAGGAGAATGATCAAGCTAGACCTCAGGTTCTGATGGTTGAGCGAGCACAGACTGTCGTCGAAGTTGATGCTGCAGGGGTGGAAGCAGCTAGCCAAGGAGAGCACCTAGAGGAGAAGAAGGAAGACTGATTTGGCTTTTTTTTTTTTTTGTACATATTTCTTTTTGTAGCCAAAAATGGGAGCTGGGCACCCCATTCTATTAATATAATAGTTTCAATTTTCTGATTCATACTGTATCTTGCTTGCTCTTCAAAAAAAAAATAAAAAAAATTTATAGCATGCATACTAGTGAGTGGTTGGTCCTCGAATGAATGACTATGTCATGACAAAATAAATCATAGGATACTTGACTGCCAGACGATGAACACCCTTGTATCTCGTAGTCGTGAAACTAGCGGGATTTGTAATCCTGTCTCCCTAATCGGGCTCTTAAGAAAATGTAGTAATCTAAGATTCCAAGTATTCCATCAAGGCATCCTGATCCTTATGACGATTTTTACATGACAAATGATCCATGCCCCTTTAGTCGTCAATTTTTAGGAGAAGAGGAGAAGAGGAGAATTAAGGAGTCAAGTACCCTGATGAGGTATCCCAATCCTGCTGTAAGTCTATCATGGTAAACAACTTAGGCCACTTTAGCACCAGGCTTCTTGGAGGAGGGTATTCCCCGACCAATGTAGCAGGAGCGCCATTAGGCTATTTTCTAGTCTTGAAATGGCGAAGTAAGGAGCCAGATACCCCCTGAACTATACCCGAATTTGCACTTTACCCCATGAACTTTTTTTTTCGCCATTAAACCCCCTAAACTCTTGTAATTTGGCAATCGCTGAAGGAATTTGCCCCCTCAGCAGGGAGTAAATTCCTTCAGCGATTGCCAATTTATGATAGTTCAGGGGGTTTAGTGCCAAAACAAAAAGTTTAGGGGGCACAGTGCAACTTTTTAAAGAGTTCAGGGGCATCTGTGCCAATTAGCCTAATATATATATATATAGTTCCATACTTCCAAGATTCTATCATAAATCATAATTCATACATAATAATATATTACATATCTGAAATTTAAAACCAAAATGAATTCCTTGCTAGTTCAAATACATAAGATACATTTTTATCTTGATTTGAACAATAATTTTCCCAGGAAAACGTGCTAGCATAGTTTTCAAGGTAGTTATTAATATGCCACACGTATGTTGCTTGATCTCTTCCAACTGATCTATGAATTGGGTAGCTTGGATTTACCCAACTTGGTGGATATTGTTGATCTGCATACATAGGTATTGTATATAACATTTGTGGAGAAGGATAATCAAATATACTGCAACCATCATAACTACCATAATATGGTATATAAGAACCTGACCTTGTCTGCGAATCACTCAAAGAACTATTTTGTGTCCATACTTATTAAGGAGAGAGACATATTCAAAGAATCTTCATCAATTTGACTTGTTCCTCCATGTTGTCTACCACAATTTTGATCAAAATTACCTGCATGAGCATCCCAACCTCCGACACGAACATCTCAACTTGTTGCACTAGCATCCCAACCTCCTCCATCATCTCCATCATCTTTTCCTCCACTATTTCCATTAAAGGTATGTTGGTCATCAGAAGAGCTGCTAACAGTAACTCCACGATCTACACCAACTTCTTCTCTAATCACTTGTTCAACATTTATTCCTATGTCTTGAGCATGAGAAGCAATTTGTGAATCATGATTTCCCTTATCATCATCCAAATAGGCAGGTCTAACCCAGTAAAAAAAAAAAAAAGATTCTCATTGTCATCCCCTGCTTCAGTAGCTACTTGAAGTAGATCCATAAAATCAGTTTGATCTACTTTATCTTTTTCAGCTGCCATATCCCTAATCTTCAACTTCATATTATAATAACAATAAACAAATTGTTCAAGCTTAGAATAGGCAAGACGGTTTCTTTGTTTTGTGTGGATTAAAGCAAATGTAGACCGATTTCTTTCGCAAGCAGAAGATGATGTTGTTTGTGACAATATGCGAACTGCTATTGCACGCAGTGATGGAGCATAATCTTCATACATTACCCACCAATCAGCTGCAATAAAAATTATTAAGTATTATAAGTATGAATACCATTTCAATAATATTATTATTTATTATTATTACATAGATTTTTGTAATAAAACTTATATACATGGTTGCATTTTGCTTCTAGCTGCTATAGCTGTTCATTCACTAAAACTTTTCTTTCCATCCTTAAAGTATATGAGCTACATTCATGACTCATGAAATCAGTATGTAAATAATATATATATATATATATATGAATATATGACACAATACTCTCATGTAAAGAAGTTATAATATTGGAATTATAAAATTGATTGTAAGTTGTAACTTTTTACTTCATTTCCAAAATTAGCAATCCTTGCAACTTCAGGGTCTAATTGCGAATAGACAATATGTATGGCTTTCAAAAGATCTGAATTATCCCCAATATTGTCTCTATATTGGTACTTTAGGTTCAAATAGTAAGCTAGAAGAATAAAAAAAATATTAATTTTAGTATAAATAATTAAATACGATACTAAATATTAATTATGATTTATGAATGACAAACAATCCAAAATAAAATTTACCTGCAGCATGTAGTGGGTGATTAAGCATTTTATTCCACCGATTTTGTATAATGTTTAGAATCCATTTAGTATTCCCTCTTTGCTTTTTTACTGCATCTTTCATCACACGCATTAACTCATATAAGATAGGCATAGTGGGTACAACTTCGGTATCAACCAATCTCAGAACGTGGTATAGTGGCTCATATATTTTAACTACAAAAGCTACATTATCCCAAAACTATGAATCCAAAATAAGCCATTTTCCATTTGCAGTTCGACTCAATCGATTTGTAGCCCATACATCACTGGTAAATAAATGTTTCAAACTTGTCTTTTTTTTTTAAAAAAAAAAAAAATACTATCAAGGGCAATATGATTAGTCGCAAATCGAGTTGCACCAGGTTGCATTATCTCCCCTTTACAAGCCTCCCTCATTTGCGATAGTAACCATCCATGATTATTTATAAAGTTTGTCACAGCCCTAGCATCATGAATGATACGTGCAACAATGCCCTTCTTTCCAATATCCTCAAAAATCAAATCTATACAATGTTCTGCACAAGGAGTCCAGAATAAAGAATATCTTTTCATCAATTTTTTACCTGCTTTCACAAATGCAGAGCCATTGTCAGTGACAATTTGCATGATGTTCTTCTCACCGACCTCCTTCACCACATATTTGAGCAATTCATAAATATAATGATGATCTTTAATTTTGTCGGATGTGTCAATAGATTTTAGGAAAATTGTGTGACCTTTACAATACACCATAAAATTAATTATTGACAATCTTGTTGGTCCCATCCACCCATCACACATTATGGTACAACCATATTTCTCCCATTTTGTTTTGAAGTTGTCAACATACTCTTTAATTTCCTTATACTCGATATCCAAGTACTTATGTCTAATTTCAAATTCTGATGGTGGTTGAACTCCAACACCTATATTCACATGCATATTAAATTTAATTCTGAGATAAAAAATAAAACAAATAAAAAAAACTTCAAAAGCATTATTATTTTTATAAAAAAAAACACCTGATTCTTGAGCACCAAAAATCATGTTCTTAAAATGATGAGAACCGACTTTATATGGGGGCACATTATCATAAATAAAAAACTTCGATACTAGCCTCCCCAATTTTTCTCTAATACTACCTCCCTTGAACATATCTTGAATAATCTTTTGCTTTGCACCTGATGATTTGTACAATGAAGGTGCAACTGGAGGTTTATAACGCGACTCTTGTCTACTTTGAGTGCGACGTACTTGTTATAGTGGTTGACTACTACCACCGGCTCCTAAACTCTCTCCTCTCTTTGACCTTCCTCCAAAGATTCTTTCTACTTGTTCTTTTTGCCATTCAGATGCTTTGGATGCATCTATTACAGAACGATAATCATCTCGCTCATCAAGATGCAAATTTTCAGGATAAAGATACATGTAATCTTCCTATTTTGTATCAGGCAAATTTCCCCTTAATTCTTGTTGAATTTCCTCAATCTCATTTGCAGTTTTTTTTTTTTTTTTTTTTTTTTTTTTTTTTTTTTTTTGCAATTGAGATATTAGTTTTTTCACTTCTGGTGGCACATTTGGGCATACTTTTACATTTTTGTACACCTCTTTACCGGATAAATGAAATTTAAATCAGGTAATTCCCCCACTTTGCATAATGTGACCGTAAAACGTGCATATAGTACCATTTTTATTATTCGGTATTGATTGGCAATACTCCCATGCTGGATCATTTCTAGTACCAGACATCTTATGCAATGTAATTCCCTATCAAAACAAAATTAAATTTTGTACATATCAATTTATAAATATGAAATTCTAATGAGTTATAGAAACAATACCACAAAACATCAAAGTGAACATTTACGTACCTACTTATTTGATGAAGATTTTAAAAGAAACTTGTGAATTGTGATGTAAAATTTGCTACGTGTAGTGTAGCCGTATGGGATGAAAACTTAAAAGAAAAGAGTGAAGATGATATGAAGTGAAAATGATGAACAAACTTGTTCTTAATTCTAATAATTTATATTCATGTGAATAATTGATGCATTTTACTACTTTTCAAACATATGCATGTGAATAATTGATGTACTTTGATTATTTGAATAATTGAGGTACTTTTTGTTTTTTTGATGTAATTTTTTTAATAAAAATCATTACACGTTTTATACAAGCAAATTAGATTGCTTTCACAATCTTTGCCCAATTCTACTTTAGTAATTATACTATTGACTATTGTGTTTTAAAATTTTATAAATTTGCTAATGCTTCTTTTATAATAATTTTCAAACAATAATTTAAGTGTTTAGGATTTTTTTTTTAAATAATTTGTAAAATATTCCTGGACTTTGAGATGAAATTCACAATATTTCGGAAATATCAGGAACTCTGCAAATAATACATCATGATGATTTTTTATTTCAAATGCATTGATTGCATTTTACTATTTTTCAAACGTATGCATGTGAATAATTGATGTACTTTGATTCTTTGAATAATTGATGTACTTTTTGTTATTTTGTTTTAATTTTTTAAGAAAAATCATGGGTTTTAGTGTTTTACACATTTTACACAAGTAAATCAGATTGCTTTCACAATCTTTGCCAAATTCTACTTCAGTAATTATACTATTGACTATTGTGTTTGAAAATTTTATAAATTTGTTAATGCTTCTTTTAAAATAATTTTTTTTTTAATTTTTTTTTTTTTTTTTTTTTTTGCAAAATATCCTTGGATTCAAGATGAAATTCACAATATTTCAGGAATATCGGGAGATTTTTATAAATATTTCGAAATCGACCGGATATTTGCTAGATATTGGATACTACCCCTATGTCGATATCGGTCCCTCCAAAATATGGATATATCGGTGGATATATTGGTGGATATGTCGATTTTATAAACCCTGCATACAACACACTGAATATATGTACCAAAAACAAGTAACTAACAAACTAAATCCTACAGACAGAAGACATTAAACTTTCCTATTTTTCTGATAACCAAACAAAATGAAGTAACCAAACAAAATGAACTAAATCCAGCATACAGTACATCATTTTTTTTTTCTCACTTCACTTGTAAACAAAATGAAATAACAAAAACTGGTTATTGTTAATGTGGCATAGAAGTCTTTCGAAAGAAATCAGAGGTAAAAGCTATACTTGCTTGTAACTATGATTTCTTTCGAAAACCTCCATGCCTATTGAACTCATTTTTGAACTAAGATTAGAAATTAAATTATAAATCAAAAACGAAACAAAATGAAGATGAAGATGTGTAGAAGACATGTGGGCGTGGGCGCTAGTCGTGAAGATTGAAAGAAATGAATCAGATGTGTAGAAGATCAAGATGAAGATGTGAAGAAATAAGAAGATGATGAAGAAAAATAGAAAGTGGAACCATCAATATAAATGAAAGACTGAAAGCCCTCCTGTTGAATGACCTAATAACCCCACATAGTTGTGGGATTCAATTGTGGACCACTTTCATTCGTTAGTGGGATCCAGCTATGGACCACTTTCATTCGTTAGTGGGATCCAACTGTGTTCCACAAACTTCCAAAAGTATATTGTTTTGAAGCCCATAAACAATATAGTTGAAGCCCTAGAATCAGAATTGAAGCCCATAATCTATATACAAGGTTTAGATGGTATCCTTTTCCATTTAATTTAATTTAATTTTTTTTTACACCATCAAAAATGCAATCTAGTATGAGAAGCCTTAGTCATACAATATGTAGTAAGCTAAAGTAATAGTGCAAATGTCACACACTGTCACACACTACTATGCCAAATTAGAAGTGTTACTAACCAATTGTAATAGATTTGGTCATGGTGTATTTTTATGACTGTCCAATACTCCCAAAAAACTCTATAAAGTTGCCCACCTATGTCCCATCCACTTTGGACCGTCTCAATCGAGAATAAAAATAAGGGACCCACATCATCAGATGCATAAACAAAAGACATTCAAGCCCTTGAATAATTTGTGAAGCCTGGAAATAAAAAAAGGACTAGTTGGATACATCCAAGTTCAATAGCTAGACAGCAAACCCAGATCCAGCCCGATATAAGCCTAGAAGCCTATAAATATAAGTGAAAGGTTGAAAGCCCACCTGTTGAATTACCTAATAACCCTATGGAGATGTGGGATCTAGCTGTAGACTACTTTCATTCGTTAGTGGGATCCAACTATGTTCCACAAACTTCTAAAAATACATTGTTTTTGAAACCCAAAAACAATACAGTAAAAGCCCTAGAATCGGAATTGAAGCCCAGAATCTGTATACAGGGCTTGGATGGTATCCTTTTCCTTGTAATTTAATTTTTTTGACAATTTTAAAAATTTTTCTGATTGTACGACATTTGTTACACAACATGTGGCAACACACTAGAACTTCGATACCACCAAAAATGCAATCTAGTATGGGAAGCCTTAGTCATACAATATGTAGTAAGCTAAAGTAATAGTGCAAATGTCACACATTAGTATGCCAAATTAGAAGTGTTACTAACCAATTGTAATGAATTTGGTCACGGTGTACTTTTGTGACCGTCCGATGCTCCCAAAAAACTCTATAAAGTTGCTCACCTATGTCCCATCCACATTGGACCATCTCGATCGATAAGAAAAATAGGGGACCCATATCATCGGATGCATAAACAAAAGACATTCAAGCTCTAGAATAATTTGTGAAGTCCGGAAATAAAAAAGGACTAGTGGGATACTGTTGGGTTCAATACTGGGCTCAATGTGGAATAATGACCGTAAGCCTAGTCAAAGCCCACCTGGTGTCATGCAGAGTTAAACTCGACGTTTCATTACTACTATCTCACGCCCGAGTCAAGCATTCTTGATTTTCTCTCTCTCTCTCTCTCTCTCTCTCTGTGTTCTTCCTTACGACCGGATCTGCAAGTAAGCATTCTTGTTGATTTTTTTTTTGTCTTTTTTTTTTGTCTTTTTTCATACATACATCTCTTTGCCTTGGTTGTTCAAACACTAATTTTGCTAATATATGTACTACCATACAGAGACTGTTGTAGATATAACATATAAGACCATATTTTTATGTTTATGTTGTGTTGTTGAAAGCTCATTTATGTTTATGTTTATTTTATTTTGTTCATTGTTAGAATTACTTATGGCTGTCCATATTTGGAGGTTGTTTGTCATGTTGAATCATGAGAGAAAGGCGAACCCTAGAGTGTTCTTTGACCTCAACATCGGTGGCCATCTGATCGGACTATTTTATACCTATTTTAGGTCCCCCATTTCCGATCGTTTGTCTCGTTTTCGAGCGTATTTTGGTATATAATGTTTTGTTTGAGCCTTGTGTAGGTATATATTCCCTACAATAAGGTTTTGAGCTTAAAGATTAGTTTGGGAAGCAAAATGAGCCAAAAATGGAAGAAATTGTATATGCTCGTGCAGAACTTACAACTTGTGGGGGTCATATCTTCCTTCTTAGATAGAACCACACTGATATCTTTATATATTCGGAAATCCCCGGAAGTCTAGTTTCCATAACATTTTACGGATTGTGATTCCAAGCTTTCTACAGGAAGTTATGCCCATTTCCGTAACGGTGCGCGATGTTGAAATGCTGAAATGCTGTCAGGTCTAAACGGCTACTTCAAACGGCGGCCAGGCCGCCGAACCAAACCGCCGAATCACTCCAGAAAGTTGTTTTTTGGGCGAATTTCAGGGACTGTTTCATCCTTTCACCCCAACCTTCAGCCCTAACCTCCCAACACTATATATACACCTTATTCTCTTCTTTCCCACCAGAACACACTCCCCACACTTCTTCTTCTTCTTCTTCATCTTCTTCCACACCAAAAGAGAGAGAGGAGCTTTCTAGAGCTTCCATGGAGGTTTTTCCTCCATGGATGCTCCCTATCACACCTTCTACCCATCATCCATCCATCTAGGAGTAGATTACAAGGAGAAAGGAGGGTCTTTGGACCAAATTCGAGCCAAGCATGAATCAAAGGAGATTAGCACATTTTGGAGGGGCTCTCCACTTGGGTTTTCTCTTTTATCTCATTCTCTTTGTATTTCTTATTTTCTTGGATGTGTAATCCCCACTTGGGAATATTTGTAAACCTAATTTGTGCTCAATATATATATGTGGTTGTTTTTTATACCTAATTTGTGTTTTGATTCACTCTTGTTATTTATTGATACATCTCTTATCTTGAAATGCATGTTTATGGATGATTGGAAATTAATATGTATTCATGGATGGGATTAGGAGTAGATTAATGTAAATTAGGAGTAGTTGTAATCAAATATCCCATTTTGTGTTTGTATGTTGATGGAAGGTCAAAATTACATGTCATGAATGGGTTTGAGTGACTTAGAGCTTAGGATTGTGCCTTTGGAGGGCTCTCTAGGCATAGTCTTGGCTAATTAGCCAGGAAGAGTGTGTGAACCTATAAATTGCCATATTAGAAGGGTTTGGTTTATTGTTTTTGTTAACAATTGGACTTTAGCTATTTCTCACTCTAGGGGCTCTAGGTGAGTCATGGTTAGAGTTACAATTATTGGTTTTTGGCTATCTCTCACACTAGGGGCTCTAGGTGAGTTATGGTTGGAGATACAATCACTCTTTCCACATTCGTTGTACCTAACGTCGCCATTTTACATTACGAAGCTATCATTGGGCTAAATGTAGTTTTGTTTGTAGAATCGGTTCACATATGTTGGTTGCGGTTTCGTGTTTGAGAGGTTCTCAACACACTCTTCGACCGTTAGCTTTATGAATGGGTATAAATCGGATCGAGGCAAGAACGAACCCTTAACTAAAATTGGATGTCCTTAATGTCTAACAACCAACTATTTGTGCACTTATGTATGGTGAACTTGTTGAACCTTATGTGACCATTTTCATGCATCTCTCATATCCACCATTTTATTTATCACTTTAAACACCACTCTCACCATTCCATATTCTCTTTGTTTTTATTTATTTTCATTTTCATTCTCTACACACACACACACTGCATTGTACATACATTTTGACACACACCATTCTCACCTTTCCATATTCTATTTACATGCTTACAATAAACACTAGAACTTGAAATAGTTGACGAATCACACCTCCCTGCGGAACGATACCCTCGCTTGCCGCTTTACTAGTCTTTTACTAGTTTAGAACACATTGCGTAGGAAACCCCTTTTACATAGAAAAAATCTTTTGATCCTCGCGATTCTTTCAACGACGGACAAAGCGAGTATCACCATCCGGCGGGTAGACCTATGATAGAGCTTTTCGCCGACAGTACCCCCATAACAGCGAAGGTTTTGCGTGCTCTCTGCCTTGACAATAATGGAATCAACAGGAACGGGAAGCCACTCCACTATAAGGGAACAATCTTCCACCGCATGAATCCTAACTCCGTGTTCAATTGAGGAGACTTGACTGAAGGAAACAGACTCGAAGGTGAGTCCATCCATGGCAATAGTTTTGTTGACGAAAATTTCGTAAACAAGCACACTGATCTCGGGATCCTCTCTATGGCTATTACCGGCCTAGACACCAACAACTCCCAATTTCTCATCTATAACGCAAAGACTGAGTGGCTTGATGGCACCAACGTCGTCTTCGATCAGGTCATCAAGGGATTTGACGTAATGAAGGTCGTTGAGAAGGTCGGTTCCATTTCCAGTTTGATATCCAAGCCCGTAACGGTCGCCAATTGTGGTCAATTGTCTTGATTTATTGGTGACAGCGGTTTTAGAATTTGATTTGTTTTTATTTTAGAAGTGTTTATGCCACTTGGAATGGACTATGCTACTTGTATTTGATTTGTTTTTGTACTGTATTAGATATTGGTTATTCTACCTGGAAGTGATTATGCTATTTGTATTTGTTTCATTCTTCCCACAAAAATAAAACAACCAAAGCCCCCAAAACATAAAAAAAAACTGGGCTGCAAAACAAAATATCATGGGCTTTAAAACATAACAATTCATTTCATTCAACCCACCAAAATTAAACACAACCAAAGTCCACAACTCTAAAACAACTGGGCTCCAAAACCAAATATTCTGGGCTTCAAAACAAAATAATTAATTTCATTTCATTCGCCCAACCAAAATAAAACACAACCAAAGCCCCCAACACTAAAACTACTGGGCTCCAAAACAAAATATCATTGGCTTCAAAATAGAACAATTAATTTCATTTCAATCGCCCCAGCAAAATAAAACACAACCAAAGCCCCCAACATATAAAAAAACTGGGCTCCAAAACAAAAAATCATGGGCTTCAAAACAAATCAATTCATTTCATTCTTCCTACCAAAATAAAACACAACTAACAAAGGATTATATGGCTTCAACTGGAAATCAAACTAACCATCAACATAAACAAACAAACTCAACCAAGCAACACTACTATAACAACTGTCAAAATTTCTCAATTTCAACACAATTCACTGCAATCAACGACCATTACGGGCTTGGATGTCAAGTAGGAGCTGGAACCGATCTTGTCAATGGCCTTCAAGACGTCAAATCCTTTGACCACCTGACTGAAGATGACTTACTTGCGATCGAGCCACTCGGTCTTCACGGTACAGATGAAGAACTGGGACACATTGCCTCTTGTGCCAGTTTTGGCCATTGACAAGATACCGAGACCGATGTGTTTCTTCACGAAGTTCTCGTTGATAAAACTAGGGCCGTATATCGATTCACCTCTAGTTCCATTTTCGTGAGTGATGTCTCCTCCATAAACCATGCACCCGGGTATCACGCGATGGAAGGTTGAACCCTTGTATTGGAGTGGCTTCCCAACCATGCCGATCCTCTTCTCTCCGGTACAAATAGCCTGAAAGTTCTCCGCTGTTATCAAGCTACTATCTACAAAGAGCTTCATCACAATTCTACCCGTAGGATTGCCGTTAATGCTTAGGTCAAAAAACACTCTATGGTTCACCATAAGAGTATATAAGGTAACAGAAAAGAGAAATAAAGGAAGGAGAAAAAAGAGTATGTTGGAAGAATAGGACTTACAATTTTCATTAATGCCAAAAGAGGGGCCCCTTTTCTTTACTTAGTTGGGTTGGGGTTCATCATTTATGTCATGTGTTTTGGGTTTGTTATGATTTCCATTAATGCAAAGGCCTTAGGCCCAATCTTATTTCTGTTCATGTCATTTTTTTGTGTTAATGTATTATTAAGTTAGGTGTATGATAATCAACATCCATGTAACAATCCTATGATAGCTTCACTCATGTATGATAATGAAGAATTGGAAGTTGTAATAATGCTAAGTTTATTAAAAAGGCATCAAGCCATAATTCGATATTCGTTACATATGTTAAATTCTTGGGATATTCCTAGGCTGCAAATATGCAATCGATACATATACATTCATCGGTTTGAAATGTTAAATTCCTGGGCTCCAAAATTAAGTATCCTAGGCTCCACAATAGAGTATTCTGAGCTCTATAAAATGAATTCCTAGGCTCCAAAAGAAAAATTACTGGGCTTTAAAACAAAAAAATACACCATCTCCACAAGTTCTATACATGGTCATCCCTAAAACAGCTACCAACAAGCACAGCACATATTAACATATTCGTCCTGTTAACAGTCCTAGGAAATGCACAGTTCGCAATTCACGTAAAATTTCTGGGATCGAAATGATAGATTCCAAGGCTCCAACTCATAAATTTCTAGGCTTGAATACATAAACTACTGGGTGCAAAATGGGATATTCTTGGGCATCTACTGATCCGATGATTTCCTGGGCTCCAAAACAACAATTTCTGGGCTCTATAACAAAAATCAGTGGGCTCTAAAACTTGTACATGATCAAACACCACCTAATACAACAATGTAAACACCAACTATAATCATAATTAACATTGATGTAACAATCTTACGATAAAACTACAACATATTCTCATAATCATCCACTCATGTAACAAACCAATGGCTGACCAGAAAGGTACATTTCTCCATCATTGAAAATGTCGAGTGTCATTGCCTTCCGAATGGTGGGTAAATCATTTTGTCCAAAATTGTCCTTCTATGGTAAAGCAGCTCCAGATAGTAATAATTCAGTGAACTTTAAAATAAAAGCACTGCAGCTATAACTGCACCATGTGAAAATGCAAAAAAGAATATTGGTATGATTATGATTAAATGTAACTGCAACAAGTTATATTGGAAATAAAATTAACTACCCATCATCTTATTGAGGAAGATTGGCTAGTAATACATTTTCGGCAGTGAATGGAGTTGTATGCACAGGTATGTTTACTTCTTCGTAGTAGTTTGATTGCATTAATATGGAGGGTAAAAAATATAGTAAGCATCGAATTTCCCCTATTCGATTATTTCTTTCTTGTCTTCCCCACCATGAATCAAACATTCGCACTTTTCCTTCTTTTAATAACACTTCACAGATAACCTAGTAATCTCTGGTGTTGCAAGGAATCAAAACCTGCATATACAACACGAATGGTTTGTTATTAAGAATATCAAGCCCTAAAAAGGGAGTTCAAGTCCTGTAAAGGGATTTCAAGCCCTATAAAAGGGAATTCAAGACTTGGCAAAGGGATTTTAAGCCGTGATTTGGGCAAACCAACCACTGATATTAAATTTCTGCCCATAGTAAGGGATATTCCATTCCCTTTTCCACTATACCTTACCCATACATGTATGTCAACAAGGCATATACAACACGAATGATATGTTATTGAGAATATCAAGCCGTGGAAAGGGATTTCAAGTCCTGGCAAAGGGAATTAAAGCCTTGTTAAGGGATTCAATGCCTTGGAAAGGGATTTTAAGCCCTGATTTAGGCAAACCAACCACTGATATTAAATTTCAACCTATAGTAGGGGACATTTTCTTCTGATTTCCACTATCTCCTACCCATACATGTATGTCAACAAGGCAGTCAAACATATAAACCAATGTTGCAGAAGTCAATGACTAGCGCCGACTAGTCGCTCGGCTGTGGTCTGCCGCCACGATTTGTTGGTAGTCAGCTGAAGTGGGCGGCTGGGGTCAAAGTCGGTCAAAGTTAGTCTAAGCCACATCGGTTAACGACTAAAGAAGTCGACTTTGACTATCGATCAATTTTTTTAAAAAAAAAAAAAAAGAAAAAAGAAAAAGAAAATAAATCGACCAAATAGGCAAAGAGAAACTCAAACTCAACCAAACCAGGGTCTTCTCTCTTCTTTGTCAAATCTTCTCCTCTCCTTCGTCGCCATTGTCGCCGTTATTGCCATCATCATCATTCCGTCTATCGAAGCTGATCTTCTCTCTTGCCAAATATCATCACTGAACATGACTCATTAAGTTGTGAGTTTGTAACTTTATATTTAATTATTTAATAATTATTTATAAGTGGCTTGTACATTGTGCATAAAGGGCTGGTACATTGTACTACAATAAGTGGCTTGTATATTGTACTACAACTGATAAGTTCATAAGTGGCTTGTACATTGTACTTTGTACTACATCGGTTATTGCTTGAGTTAAAAATACACTGATAGTTTTTAAAATACACTAATACATGAATTGTTTTAAATTAAAAAAAAAATCGGATGATCGCCGATCAGCTTCTGGCTAGCCAGTCGACCTACTTCCGGCCGTCCGCCTAGTCCCCGACTAGGCGGCCTAGGCGCTAGGCAGGGGGTCGCCACTCGACTAACGCCTAGCATTTCTTACAACATTGATATAAACAAACATAACAAGCCAAATCCACCAAATCCAAATCCATGCAATACATACAAACTTACCGAATTCATTGTCCACCATGGTTAAGTGTAAAGAAGCTCACTACCTCAGACATAGTTTAACACATCATCGTTAGGCTAGAAAGATAAGGGACTGAACTCGAGGTAATCTTCCCAAACTTTGATTGCTGGTGGAGAATGATCTTTCTTCTTCTTTTTTGCATACTTTCTTACTTCTTTGTATGATGGGGACCCATTTTCCCCAGCCTTTTCGGTCTCCAGTCTTTCCGCTTCTTTCTTTTCAAACTCCTATAATTGCCTTATGTTTTCTATCTCCTCCACTATAGACTTCCACTTAATGTTCAAATGATTCTGTGTAAAAAAGACCAACCATCTTATAATAACAACAATAAACTGTACATCATACCTCTAAATTTATATATTAGTCAAATGCAAATTGCTGATAAAAAAAAAAGGGTTCATGTTCTGATAAAAATATATAATTAGTCAAATGCAGCAGCCATCACAATTATGTTCTCCACAATAATGAATTTCAGAATCAACAATGACTTTATAAAGGAATCATAAGACAAAAGAACTATATATCTACTTGCAGATACAAGTTGTAAGTTTCCCTTAAGCAGATACATGTTCCTTAATCCAAGAATAAAAGTGCACTTACGAAAAATGTGGTCGGGACCAATCCTATATCCTCTCGGTAGTTAAACTCTACTCTCAAACACCTCCTCCAAAGCACGTCGAAGTAGCTATATATATGCTACAATTACATGTATTAACAGAGTTTAAAAAACAAGTGTGAGGTGTGCATGTTAACCATATGACAAAATTGAACACTATAAAATAAAGTTACCAAGTTTGAAATCCATTTTATAGGGTCCTTGAAGTCCTTTCAACTCTTGACCATTTGCCCAGTATATATACTGTTCATGGTCAACGTTAGTTTATATTTTGGCACAAAAAATCACAACTAAATACATTGTACTAGCATCAAAAAAATTGAGGATAGGAATGGATCATTATTGCACTACATCTTTATTCTTTAAAAACGTCGTGAAGTCAATGAAATCATGATTTTCTTCTTCTTTCTTCTTCTTTTTCGGTATAGGGTTAGTATACGTGCTCTTGAGGAACCTTGCGGCCCCTTTGCTTGTCATGATTCTTGTAAACCACATTGGGGTCGGGAAATTCAACATTTATAACACTAGGGAGAGTGGTTGGAAGTTCCCTAACCATGTTCACATCTGGGGTTGCGAAATCATCCACACAATGGGTTGCTCACCATCACTCGCACTCTCACCATCACCTTCAGCCTTCTGAACAACTGTCTCACCTTCAACAACACTCTCATCGTCAACCTTCTCAACAACACTCCCAACAATTGTCTCAACAGCTATCTCAACTTTTTCAACAACACTCTCAATAACTGTCATAGCCTTCTTAACAACACTCTCACCGTCAGCCTTCTCCATCATGGATGTCTCTCCGTCACCCTCACGATCAGACACACGATCATGAATCTTATTCACATTCATAAACTATCCCTCCTCCTCCAAGCTATTGTTATCATCCTACAGTGAGAAGATGATGTGTGAAATCGTGTTATAAAAACCTAACTCGCAAGTGCACGAATCGTGAGATAAGTACAGTGACAAGTAGGGATCGTTCCCACGAGGAAAAGTGATTTATCGACTAAAACTAATTCTAATTAAAGCTAAGCAATTAACAGTAACCAAGAGATTTGAGATTGATTTGAATGATTTGAGATTAAAACTATATTAAACTAAGAAAGCAGTTAACAAGAATATGTGAATGTGATCAAGAGGTGAGAGAACTAGGTCATCAATGCTCCCCAACTACGTTTACTCAATGATTCGAATTGACTTTTACAAAAAATGTTAATCAAGTTAAGGGTTCGTTCTTAAATTATGTATAATTAGTGCTATGTGGTCCTGGAATAAATCAAGTACTCTCTACTGCAGTCGTTAGCCAAACCAGCATGCAAACTAAAGCAGACAATTCATCAACCATACACCAAGTATTCTCCATCACAGTCATTAGCCAAACCAGCGTATAGACTATAACCTAATATCCACAAAGCACACAGTCATTAGCCAAACCAGCGTATAGAATATGATTGAGAATCCACTAAGCACAAGAACAAGAGAACCAAAAATTACGTGCGATATCCTGCTACGATAAAATTCATTCATTCAATTACATATCGGCTGAGAATGGTGAAACCCACGCGCATCTCAACCTTTAACATATCAAACCCTAACTTCAAGTCTAGCACTAACCATGCATCAACAAGAAGAAATAATCACAAATTGAATTAATTGAAACTTGAATTAAGAAAATATAGTCAATTCTAACAAAGAGTATTCATAGAGGTTCACATTGAATCCCTAGTAAGGATTTAGTTACACATCAATGGAGGAAACAAAAACATAGAAGAGGAGAAGAAAGAACCCATTGTTGTCATATAATCTTGTCTTGAATCCCTCGTCTTCTTCATGCTTTCCGGTGTCCTCCAAGGATAGAAGAAAGTACGGCTCCCAATTTCGTAGTCTCCAACCTCTCCTTTCGAAAGCCCTCTGATGTCTATTTATTGAAAATATATAAATGAATATATATTGCTCACGTGCATCTGAACAACCTAGAGGGGGGTGAATGGGTTGTTAATCCGTTATTACCAAATTTTCGGATTAGTCAATATTACAAATATAAACCCAATTTAACAAACAATAAAATCAAGTATAAAATGCGGAAATTAAAAAATACTTGATTTTTACGTGGAAACCCACACGGGGAAAAAACCACGAGCTGTTATGTGCGCCACACACAGTCAACGAAATCCACTATATGAAAAGGAATTTACACCCTCAAGTGATTCTCGGACTCTCACCCTAGATAACCTCAGGCTATGGACACTACCACTCGCCACTCTTGGTTCAATCCCTAGTGATATCCCCTGATACACTACTCTTGGCGTGAGCAACTCCTAATCTACCCGACAGGCCTTTTATAGTGGCACTCGACCAATTGCTTGAGCACTACACACCGGTAGCCACAAGACTTTCCTTGCTTATGCAACTTTACCTAGAAGCCACAAGACTTTGACTCATGAAGAGAATCAACAACCTATGTGAATATGTGATGATATTCAAGATGCAAATAATGATAGGCTACACTAAATGCTTAACTAGATGTTATAATGCAAATCAACACTCTAGTTATCAACAATGCCTACATGCTCATGCATGAGGACTCAATTAGATGCAAAGTGATTCTAGCAATCTAATTGTCAATAAACAAGGCCAACTCAACACAAGTTGTCAATAAACATGGCAATGACAATAAATGCAAGTAACAAGTGCAATCAAGGAATTGTCAATCAAAATGCCAATCAACACATGTTGTCAATGAACATGGCTAGGACTATAAATGCAATAAACAAATGCAATCAATAGAGTCCTAATCAACAATGTCTAAATGCAAATCACATAGACTTAGCTAGAGGGCAAAATGGTCCTAAATGCTAGCTATCACAAACAACACATCTCAACCAATAAACTAAGACTCAAGCATGTTTTAAGCAACATTAATTAAGGAATCAATCATTTAATCACAAAATAAATGCTAAATCTAGGCAAACATGTTAGAAAGATGAAACAAGAGATTCTAGAACATGTAGAGATTACCTAGTCAAGGAAAACAACATGACCCATGCTTGGATGATGCTAGGATGATGCTAGATGCTCATGGGAATGTGTTTGGTTGAGTAAAGGTGAGTTCTTGGGAGCTTCTCTCTCTAGGGTTTGAGATTCTCTCTCTAAGTTTTGATTTTGAGCTCTCCCAAATATGTAATTTTTTGCTCTCACCAATGTCTAAGAAGACAAGGCAACATATATATAGAGAAGCAATCAAAATGATGTCGTTTTATGGACAAATATCAGAGGTCACCATTTGTCAAATGGCGACCAAGTGGCGACCTCAGCTTTTCTTCTAGGTCACCGTTTGCGGTCGCTATTTGCAAATGGCGACCAAATGGCGACCTCAAATTTTCTTCTAGGTCATTGTTTGCAGTCGCCATTTGCAAATGGCGACCTCTGATGCAACACACAAAAAAACCTTCTATGTCGCCATTTGTCTCATGGCGACCTCACACCTGATTGATTTTTCAAGAAAAAAACATTCTGTCGCCATGGCGACACCATCAAATGGCGACCCACACAAATGGTGACAATGCCATGTTATCCACTTTGTGTACAATGCAAGTGAAACATTGAATACATCCTAATGCCTAACATGTCATAGCATTTCAATGAACAAGATACAATCAATAAAACATGCATGAAGAGATATTCAAGAACATGAATGCACACATATAAAAACACACAACATACAAGTATTAGAAATATGCATGAGTTGTGAGTGTGTACAACTAGATCTCTTCAAGAGGCAAGTCAAGTGATTACCTTTCGCTCTTGCTCTTGAAGTCACGTTGGGAAGTCCGGAAGCTTGCCAATCACAATAACCTAAGCTACCCGTTACACAACAATCCCAATGTGGTTTGTCATGAAATAAGCCAATAAAAAATGAGGCACTAACATTTATAATGGCTCAAACCTAAGTCTCTCGCTGACCTAGATGAACCAGACTTTTTAAAAGACCGCTGCACGTGCCGCTAGGTAGGCAACTTGCCTATCCCGCAGTAATGTTTTTGCAACATCACTAGACTTGACCGCTTGTTAGGACAACAAGGTAGGTAGATGCTCGGGGGGTGGTCACTTGAACGACGCATCACTGGAGTTGGACGCAAGATGGGACCACAAGGTAGGCATGTGCCTAGGCCGTGCAAATTCAGACTCAACACCTCTGGAATTTTACGCCAGATAGGACCGTTAGGTAGGCATTGCCTACCCCGCGGTAATTCATGAAATTCTCATGTGGGCTGCAACTTTGATTGACTGCAAGATAGGTCATTGCCTACCTCGCGGTCCTTTACAGAAATGCACTTCTTATCAACCTTTGACATTGTTTTTTCCATAATCGGATATTTGCACCACTTCTGTTAAAGAGACCTGCACAGCTCAACAAGCACATCAAACAACCTAAATCACTCGAGAACAAAGCATAAAGAATAGGAAATAGGGGCCTAAAACATATATAGAAATAGACCGATCAGAAGAATATATTTTAACGACTGCAAATTGAATTACTCGTATTATGTACAAACTGTTAGAATGAGCTAACAAATAATTGAAGCTTCCCTTATCCAAATCTTTGTCCTTGCTTTCTCTTGATTTTTTCGATGTATGTGTATCTCCAACCTTGTTTTCTTTCCCAATCTTTCCAATTGTTGTTGTTATCAAAGATTTCGTCCTTTCCTCTCTTTCTTTGATTAGTTGTGTAACCAGCTGTGCAATAGATGTATACAATTCAGGTATTGTATACGGAACTGATGTCTTCAATTTTGACTGCAAATCCAATTCAAAAAAGAATTATTATATTAAGAAAAATTACTTAGAAAAATAACTTAGAAAAATTACTTAGGATAATAAAAGTTATGCCCTTATGTATATTACAAATCATTACATTGGGAGTTTCTAAATCTCTTCCATGGAAGAGCCGCTTATTAGATGTTAGTTCATCTAAGTTTCTAGATCTAATGAACCTTACCGTTGTCTTGCTTTGGTGAATAGAAGCAGCACCCTCTTCCATTGCATGATCATGGTCCTCCTCATCATCATGATCATGGTCCTTAATTACCTTTGGTTTTCTACCGGACACGCCTTCCAGCATCAAAGATTTGTAGTAATCACTTGACTTTTCATGAGCATAAACCTTCCATGGGAACAAAGGCACATGCATGTAAAGTGCATAAAAAATTGAGATTAACGAATAGTTTCAAACAACAACCCAATAGTGTGCATAAGATAACCAACAACCTAATAGCAGTCAAAAGAAAGTCCACAAATAAAACAATAGAGCTAAACAAAACAATAGGGATTTCAAGCCCTGTACTGGAATATCAAGCCCTTGACTTGGACTTCAAACTCATAACATGAATTTAAACCCAAGGAAGGGATTTCAAGCCAAGGAAAGGATTTCAAGCCCTGTGAAGGGGCTTCAAGCCCTGGAAATGGGGTTTCAAGCCCTGGAAACGGGTTTCAAGCCTTGTACTATAATATCAAGCAGACTGTGATTTAAAGCTTTGTAAAGAGATTTCAAGCCCTGTAAAAGGAGTTCAAGCCCTAGAAAGGGTGTTCAAGCACTGACAAGGGGTTTAAGGCTTTAGAAAGGGATTTCAAGCGATGTAAAAGGATTTCAAGCCATGGCAAAAGGATTTCAAGCCCTGGAAAGGGATTTTAAACAGTGATTTGGACAAACCAACCACTAATATTAAATTTCAACTCATAGTAAGGGACATTTTCTTCCCATTTCCACTATACCCTACCCATACATGTATGTCAACAAGGCAGTCAAACACAAACACAAACATAACCAGCTAAATCCACCAAATCCAAATCCAAATCCAACACCTATCCATTTCTCAAACAAAATACATAACACTTAATAAACAACAAGCCACAAGTAAAAGATCAAAGCATCATCCAAGCACAACATAGACGCAAACAAACATATCAGAGGTTAAAACCTTTAACTGCTTACAGTTTTTAACAGAGATATAACTATAGAAATATAGAAGTAGGAAATACACACCGATGTACTGAAGAAAGATTCAACATTCAACACCCTAGTATCAAAATCCCACATTATGTCGTAGGAGCCCTGTTCCAATCAGCCTCTCGATTTTCCCTGTCAAACGGCTAATCCTTTCAACTGCCTAAACCTATACGATTTAAAAACATACAATTAAAGACATAAAAATCAAAGAAGGTTGGAAGATGATCATGGATTAATTTTGATTATATTACCTGAAATACAAGTTGAAATCTGAAGATATGGAATGTAAAGTACTTTGCATCATTCAGCTGAACATCCTTTTAAGGCTTCAGATTGGACTTGTTTGCCTCTTATACATCCTCTTCTCCATCTTCCACAACCTTCTTCTTCTTCTTCTCTTCCTTCTTCTCATCTTCACCTCTCAACCTCTATAAGTGTTTCTTGGCTACATTCTTCAGCCAATATAATGTCACATCAAAAATGTACGAGCCCCATGGAAAACTTGTAAACTCTTTTTTATCCTTAACTAAAGCTGACACCAAAGTAGGTACGGATATCTGTCCTTCATCGGTCCCGAAAAACTAGGCGACCATTAATACTTACGCCATCTTCAAGGTGTCATCACCATCCGCAGCTGTGAGTTGTTGAAATGTTGCATCCAGCCATTCAACTATTGGCCTTTATTCTTCAAAATACTTACTCAAAATACTCTGATCACCTATTTCAGTCTTTTCTCTGAAGCCTTCGAGCAGTGTGCCCACGTCATGCCCACTGTACAAACAAAACTCCTCTCTCCCAAACCGAACTCGGTGCTTACCCAAACCAAACTGAATCTCATCCAGCTTAGACTTTGGAAGAAGGATCTCTCTTTTTAGGAGATTGTAAATCAGTATCCCATGAACCTTAACGGGTTGTACAAGATCCAAGTAAGAGCTGAAAGGGCCTTTCTTAAACCATTCAACCAAGCCATAACGTGTTAGGACCGACTTCAAATCTTGAATGTAAGGTTTTAGATTTGTATTGGCTTGATTCCATTAGAAAACTTCTTTATTTGTATTGATTAGTTTCTTAGGTGATTCTTGGTTGAAAGAAGCTTCAAAGGAGAAAAGCAACTTCTCATGCAAAGATCATCTTCAAAAGGAAAAACGCTTACTTGGATGCTAAGGTATCAAGATACTTCTTTTTGTTGCAAGGTGTAAGCGCACACACACACATTACATTCATATGTGTCCCTGCATCATTGTGCTCATTTGGTATAACATATTCACACTTGTTGAAGTATGCTCATGCATTAATCTTAAATTGACAAGCATTGTAGAAATACATGTTCTAGGACTATCTCTAGGAAATTGTATACTTGTGTGATCTTATGTTTATTTGTTTGTGTTTTATTGTTTCGGACTTGAATATGTTCTCATATGATTCCTAATTGAGTTTTGGTCGTTTCGGTTACTCATACATTAGTTTTCGAGTTCGGAGTAGGAAGTTACGAAACTTTCCATACTTTTATCGTACATGGTTTTCGTCTTTTTGATTTCCATATTTTTCATGAAAATTTTGTTGTAGTTCATGTCCATGATAGAGTTCCAGTTCATAATCCAAAAACGGATTCGAATTCGAAGTTCAAAGACCGGAGAACAGTCAAAGAACATGAGAGGTGAACAAAAGGTAAAAGAGATGGCAAATTGCCATTTACACCCCTTGGCCATGGAGGGCACGTGGTGCCCATGCCAAACCTTCTCCTCTGTCTCCACGTGATGGAAACAGTGCACCACGCCATTCATTTCATCTGTTGAGGAGAGCTGCTTTGTCAAATTCAATTTACATAATTTAATAGGATTTTTTTATGTGTATTGCTTGCACATAGTGTTTGGTGTGCATGGTCAATCAAATGATTGTGGTGTCCTAAGTGTGATCTTCTATTGGTTAGATGAGAGGTTTCTTGCTTGAGCTTACCTTACCGGATCACTCTCTCTCTCATTAAATTCCCTCTCTCAACGTTTATTCAAATGTGAGTGAAAGAAGACCAAAAATTGATTTGTGCAGAATTTTATTTCTCTCAATTTTCTCATCTTAGTTTCACCATAACTCTCTCATCTCAACTCGGAATTGAGTGATTCAAAAATAAAAAATGTTGGTCTCAAAGAGAGGAACAAGTCTCAAGCATTTTTTCAGAGTCAAAAGATGTTCACATAATTCGCAGTCATCTAATCGCAGTTTGTAGATAATCATTTTGTTTGGTAATCATCTTCTTTACATTTTTCTTATGATCAACTTGATGGATCTTATTATTTGATTAATGAAAAATGCCTAGGATGCTTTTGATTCTATTTGTAGACTTGTTTTGATTGATTTCGAAATTAGCTATTGTGTTTTGATTGAATATGTTCTTAGCTAGTTTTGAAGAACATGAACTTGAATATAAAATAACTTTGTTATTTGATCTTGTTTATTGAGTTACAGGTTTTTGTCACATGTTCATGAACTAGGATTTTTGATTGTGTTATCTATCATTTAAATCTAGTTCTTGTTTGGATTGAATATGTTATGGATTTCAAGTGTTAACTTATTCACTTGATTTCAAAGCTAGGTGTGTGCTTTCTATTGAAGATTTGTTGTTCTAGCTTTGATTGACATGGTTAGGTTTCTAGATAATTTTGTGGATGATTTTGAATGCCTAATCTAGATCTCTAATTACATGTTCATAAGAATTAGTTACATTTGCTTGTAAGCTTGATTTGAGCTAATCTAATTCTTCATAGACTGTGTTTTATCTACTTGCTTTATTTGTATGATTTTGCATCATTTGCATCACTTTGATCATTTTGCCTTGCATAAGGTGCAAGTCTCTTATTGGAGTGTGATTCTTCAACATTGAGCAAGAAGTCTTGTCTAGGAGTGTGAGGCTCTAGTTAGACAAGCAAGGAATTCTTGGCAAGGGGTGTGAGGCTCCAGTAAGTCCGAGCATGGAAGTCTTGGCAAGAAGCGCTTCTGTAAGTCCAAGCAAGGATTCTTTCTAGAGGCATGTGATGTGTCTTGGTTAGAAAGTAGAGGCAATCTTTTTATTAGTAAAAGGCCTTAAGGGTAGAATAGAAGGGATATTCAAGAGAGAGTGTTTCATGTGATTTGATTGCTTTTGAGAGTGTACTTCTTTCCAACTAGTGAATTGGGTGTTGCCAGTGGTTGTGGATTCAACCCGTGGATGTTTTCTCTTTGGAGGTTTACCACGTAAAAATACTTGTGTCAAGTTTAACTTTAAGTTTCTTTACTTCGATATCTTGTATTGCTTTTAACTCTTGTGTAATTAAACTCATATTGTCTTGTTAAAGCAATTCATTTATTAAGCTTCTGTGTGCATACAACTTTGTTGTATTAAAAAGAAGTTTGGAAGAATTTGGAGCCTATACCTATTCACCCCTAGGTATATTTATACTATAATTGGTTAAGGGAATTTTATCGAATAAAATATTTCTTGTTTTGAGAATTGATTCTTGTGTGTCTCTAGTTTTTATAGTCCGGATACCACCACAATTTCTGATTAGGATTGACAAACATCTGGTTTACAACAACACAAATTTTAATTAACAAATAACTAATATAATCCCTTATTTTTATAACGAAGTTCATGAACAAATACAAGCCCTATATAGGGATTTCAAGCCCTTGAAAAGGAGTTCAAGCCTTGGCAAAGAGATTTCAAGCATTGACAAGGGATTTAACGCCCTAGAAAGGGATTTCAGGCCCTAGACTAGAATATCAAGCCCTAGCAAAGGGATTTCAAGCCCTGGCAAAGGGATTTTAAGCCTTGATTTGGACAAACCAACCACTGATATTAAATTTCAACCCATAGTAAGGGACTTCCTTCCCATTTCCATTATACCCTTCCCATACATGTATGTCAACAAGGCAGTCAAACACAAAAACAAACATAACAAGCCAAATCCACAAAATCCAAATCCAACACTTCATAACATAACATCACAAAAACCATCTACAACAACACTTCATCTCCACCAAGTCAAAATTCCACACAAATTATAAAGCAAAGCAATTATACAACATGAATTCACACAAATGAGCCCATATTTTAAAACTTCAAATTAAAAAAACAAAACAAAATATAACTAGCTATTCACAAGCATTAACTACAAGATAACTACTCATGTTATCATTCACTCACAACTAAGCCTATTTTCACAATTTACTGAAAAGTAAAATTCAACAAAACAACAATAAACCACTAGTAACCCACCATCTCTTACTGAATAAACAAGTACTTCACAATCCATACAAAATTGGTACTTCACAAAAGTTAAATCCATACAAAACCAGTTCTTCACAATCTCATTAATACAAATCAAACACCATTCTTCTTGTCTGAAACAAAATACATAACACTTAATAAACAATAAGCCACAAGTAAAAGATCAAATCATCATCCATGCATAGTCACACACAGATGCAAATAAACATATCAGAGGGTTAAAACACCAAAGGAATGAAGAAACCAAGGAGAAAACGAATGAATACATTACTTGCGAGTTGCGACAAAGGGCATCTTCTCCGGCTTAACAAAGAGCTTCTTAACTCAAACGAGGAATGAAGAAAACAAGGACAAAACGTCGGGGATGGGTCTGGCTTTGGGTCTCGGTATTTGACTATTCTTCTTCTTCTTCTTCAAGACCGTTCTTTTACTCTCCGTTTCTCTCTTCTCAAAGTTGGTGTTTTGATTCTTCTTCTTCTTCAAGACCGTTCTTCTATACTCCTTTCAAAGTTGGTGATCTGATTCTTCTTCTTCTTCTTCAAGAGCGTTCTTCTACTAACTGTTTCTCTCTTTTCAAAGCTGGTGTGTTCTTCTTCTTCTTCTTCTTCTTCTTCTTCTTCTTCAAGACCAGAGTTTCTCTCTTCTCAAATGTTGTTTGGGGTTTAGATTTTTTTAATTTAATTTACTAAATGGCAACGTTTGGGGTTTTAGGGCAATTTTAGGGCAATTTGGTAATCTTCCCTTCAAAGGGTTTAATATTTAAAAGATCACTTAAAATGGGCAATTTAGTCAATTTGCCTTAATAGGGTTTGGGTTTTAGGGCAATTTGGTAATCTTCCCTTCAAAGGGTTTAATATTTAAAGAACAATTAAAAGGGTAATGCGGGAATTTCATGTCCCAAATTGGACAAAACAGTAATGCCACACATCCTATCTAAAATTTCACTTTTTTCATCCCAACACATGTGGCATGTGAGGTGTCAAATGGTGAGTGGATACATGAGGTAGGTGAGATAAATCATTATTAATGTGTATCCACTCACAATTTGACACCTCACATGCCATATGTGATAGGATGAAAAATGTGTGATTTTAGGTGGGATGAAAAAGGTGGGATTTTAAGTGGGATGTTTAGCATTATTGAGGACAAAAATACAAGAAAAACAAAGTGGAGACATTTTTGCTTTTTCAAACATAGAAAGAGACATTTCCTTCCATTTCCACTTATTAATTTTCGTAATCAAAGGTCTAAGTTTCAACAATATATTATTGTTTCTAAACAAGTGCAATAAAATCTGAGACCTAACATTCCTATATTTTCTTATATTAGGTAATGAATTAAATGCGAGATTCAAATTATTTAATTACTAAAGGGTAATGTTAACCTGTTAACAACAACTTTATTACTATAAATAGAAAATAATCTCTGCATTTATTGTAATAAAATAATAAATACAGTCATTGATATGTGTATTTATTTTTATTTATGGAAATTAATTGGTTGTTAACATGTGCCCTTAGGGCACAGGTTAACACTACCCTTATATAAAATGCTAAATATTCATGGGTATTTATTATATAATATTCTACATTGGCAAGTTGTAACATTTTGACTATTTTGATGAATATTTTTTCTATTTATTACCTCTGAGAAAACTATTTATTATTATAATTGATAATAAAAAGTTAACATTTTTACCTTTAAAGTTAGTATTTTTTTTTCTTTTCTTTTTAATGATAGGATTTTATTAAATTTTTATATCATGATGAATATTTTTTTTGTTGACAGTATCAATTTATCCACATATCTAGAACATGTATTTTTTTGAAACTTTTTACGATTAGTAGAATTCGAGCTGCTAATTTAGAAGCCGTTGACTTAGGAACTATTTACCTAATTCCTAAGGTCATTCATCTACCAGTAGAGCTACGCCTTCGGAGCTATCATGATGTATATAGTAATGAATGACATGATGCATTAGTTCCATGATTTACAAGCCTCATTAAATGCTTTTTCTTTAGTGACATTTTTTTTTTTTTTTAACAAGATTTTGGTGACCTACCCTAGTGAAGATAGAAAGTCTATTTATAATAGGTAGTTTTTTTTTTTTTTTTTTTTTTTTTGACAGCCGCAAACAGCATCAAAGAACACAGCCAGCAAAAAAAAAACAAAAAACAAAAAACAAAAAAACAACAGCATAACAACTTGGGGAAGTCTTCCATCCAAAAGGTATTATCCATGGTAACCAAAGTGTTTTTAGCAAAACTCTAAGCAACACGATTAGCCTGACTAGGAATAGCCCTAATATTTAGACCATTGGCTCGCGATCTCAAGCCATCAATCTCCACCAGGATGGTACCATAACTTGCATTCAGAAAATTGTCATTAAGAACACGATTAACTGCTTCATTTTTGTTAGATTCTAGAACACAAGGTTCTAGGCCACAATCTTTGTTAAATAAAATACCTTTGTAAATGGCCATGATCCCAGCAACATTAGCATAGAAGATTGCTTTAGAAATTTGAGAACAAGAGGCCATCACAAAATCGGAATCATCGCGAATCACACTTCCAATACCGACCTTGTTCTTACCCATATCAACCATAGCACTGCAGTTAACCCATATCAACCATAATAGGTAGTGTTAACATGTGCTCTAAGGGCAATAGTTAACAACTATAAAAATACTATAAAAAGAAAACAATAAATGTTTTAGACAATAAATGTTTCTACTTTATATTAATTAAGATAATAATTATTTATTTTTATAGTATTTTTGTAGTTGTTAACTTATGCCCTAAGGGCATAGGTTAACACTATCACTGCACCATGAGGTTGCAGGTAAGGGTGTGTGGCGGATCGGGTTCAATGGATTTGCTATGATCCAAGATCCGATCCAATCCGATTGGATCGAAGAAATTGCAATCCGATCTGATCCAATTTTATAACGGGATCCGATTCGATCCTATCCGATTGTAAAAAACTTTAATCCAATCCGATCTGATATGATCTGATGGATTGAATTAATATGAAGTGTTCTTAATATATAAAAGTTATAATTTGAAATAAATAAAATCAAATAAATTATTCAAATAAAATTAACATTAAAAAAATACATAACATAACTTGTAAACTTTATATAATTCAAAAAGTTTATATTTATTAAACATCAATTCCAAATGCATACTTAATAAGTTGTGATGTTGATGAAGAAGAATAGAAGAAAAGAAGAAATAGAAGAAAAGAAGATGGTGGATTGTTGGCCGTAGAGAAATTGAGAAAGAAAATCCAAAATAGTAACATTAGAAGAAATTGTATTTTGGTTGAGCCTTAACAGATAATCAGAGAATCAAATTGTATTTGGGTTGGACCTTTACATTAAAAAGTAGTGGATAAAATAAATTACCCAATATAAAAATAAGGTATAATATTTTAGGCGGATTAGCGGATTTCCAAATGGAAATCCAAAATCCGATCCAATCCAATAGATTTAAGAATTAAGGAATCAAATCCAATCCAATCTACTCCCTAGATCCAATTCAATCCAATGGATTATATTAGATTGGATTGGATCCTACACACCCTTAATTGTAGGTGTTCCGTTAAAAAGAAAAGAAAACCCGGTCTTGAAATTATTTCCCAAAAGAAGAAAAAGAAAACCATAAATGATAATTATCTCCAAAACATTAAAACACAATCCACAAAAGGCAACTTAAAAATGAAAACCAGTTGACATCTTAATTTAGAAAAACCAACTCACACTCTCGAATCTTATCACAATTCATTACTATGTTAAATCTTGAATTATTGTAATATTTTTTTTAAAAATAAATAAAAATTAAATGGTAAGCAGTATTGAAGATATTCGAAAGAAATTCCAATAGAAGGGCTGAGGAGAAATTGATGTTAAGCCTCAAAATAGGAAACAAATCTGAAACCTGTGTAACAATTTCCAAATATAGTAAAAGTACTGTTGTGATGCTGAGAAGCAAATAATACACTAATTTAAATAGGTCAAAAATCAAATTACAAGAAATCCCAAAAAAAATAATCTTGTCTAAAACATCCAAAATCTTTTAGCTGCATGAAGAAATTAATATAGAAGAGAATTACAGTATTGAATTTGTCTTTCTACGACTGGTAACATCACTTTCTCTTTTCTCTTTTCTCTTTTCATTTTTCTTTTTGTTTGTGCCCTGTAATTGATTGTTTACCTGCACAAATTATATTCAGTTTTTAAAATTGTTTGTTATCACGAGGGAAGTTGATAGTACGATGAGATTGTTGGTTCCGAATTAAGTTTTTCTATGTGTTCTTTTCAATTTTTTTGGTGTAATATTGTTAATGGATCATAAAAAGAGACAGTTCTCTACTGCAATTTGTGCAATATAAGAATTCTCTTGGTTTTATGTTTCTCATATAAAAAAGAATCTGATAAGAATTGTCATATCTAGTTTTTTTTTTTTTTTTTTGAAAGAACATATCTAGTTTAATTCGTTTTAAATTAATTAATGAAAAATGGTATTATCAAATATTATAAAAAATTATTATTTTGTAACAAAATTAGCTAGTTATCTAATTCAATCCGATATATTTTCCCCTTTAATTTTTTATTTTATTTTGAAAAGGAAATACCATTAAGGGAAATTACAAATGTCCTTGGCAACCGCCAAATACAACAGGAACCACATTGTGGAACTTTTTCTATCCAGAACCTATTACAATCATAAGTCAGACCTAATTTGGCAAGACAATGAGCAGTCATATTGGCTTTTCTGGAAGCAAAAACGACATTACATTCTGGGTGAGTAACTAAAAGTTACGGATATCACCTATAATCAAACCAACATCAGAGCAAGGAATATTATTGGCATTAATAAGATCCACAATCACCTTGGCATCAGCTAAGATGGAATACTAGTATAAGATATAATAGATTAATTGGATTAGAATTTCGAACTAATCAGATATTGTATGAATTTGTTTTTCTTATTACTTACCTGCAAAAATAACTTATTTATTATTTATTTTTTTGTAAATTAGTTTATAAAAGAATTACATATTATCATATAATTTGTATTGATTTAGAATTAGTAAATAGTAAGCCGTTCGAATTTCACTTTTAGCATAGTAGTCGTGCATTTTTCCCCTCATTTGCTGTGACAGGAATACAACTTCGACGAACACTTGTATTCCGGGCCGTGTTACAGATAATGTTGCCTGATTCCGGCAAATTTGTGAATTAGAAATGAAGAATCTTTTGAGTATGATTTTCTTTTTGAAATTTATTGTTTTCAAATTACCCGGAAAGGAAAATAATATATATATATTTTCTGAAAAAACAAAAGAGAAAATCAAGAATTATTCAAAAACAGGAGTGAGAAGTGAAGATCACGTGTGATATCATATGATAAAGTTTTTTGTTTTTGAAAAGATATCATATGATAAAGTTGATATCATTAAAAGTACACAAAACTAGAGAATCCAAACTCTCAAAGTCTTTTAAGTCTTAACTGATTCTTACGTACGTTAGTTAGTTTAACCATACAAGTGGATCCCACCCATTTGAGAGGAAAAATCAAATCACAGCCGTAGGATCATCAGATCATGTCCAAAACTTGTTGGTCCACACTCCATTAATGCAGATAATCCCTGATTAGTCAAATGCATGATCCGTTATCTGTCACTTACCAATTACCATAAACTGTCAGTGCTTTTATAGATATTCTCAAACTTCCATAACTAGAATTTTAAATTCACTATAACGCTCTTCTGGTGTGTCCCCGTGTGTGTGTATATATATATATATATATATCTATCTATTTGTAAAAAGTGTCACATGCAAAGAAGAAGAAGAAGAAGAAAAAGAAGAGGAGGAGGAGGAGAGGATTCTGATAAGGTAAATGCATGGTTTGAAAGCAGTTTTTGATGTTTTCTGAAGCAGATTTTGGAACTTGTTTTTCTTTTGAGAAGTTTTATGTGGGTTTGATGGGTTCAAATCATTGCATGTATGTATGTGTTCTGTTTTGGATGTTTAGTTTTAAATTGCTCTGTTATTGAAAATATACAATATATTTGATTTGTTAGACTGTAATTTCAGGATTTGAATCATCTGATTTTGTGCAAAAGGTTTCAATTTTATGATCGGAAACCATGTTTTATTCATATTTCTGAAATTGTCCCCCAATTGTGTGTGTTGTTTTGTGCTGATATCACTTCTCTTTAGTTTTTGTTGTTTCTTGAATCGATCACAAACTTGTAACGACCGATTTTTTTATTTTATTTTTTTCCCAGGTTGAATATCTGAATTTGTTCGTAGTTCTATTGTTCACAGAGTGAAATTTGTGCTGAATTTATTGTTTTAGCACCAATTGCACAAAAATGGTTGATGGGGGTATTGTTAAGGCAGACAAGACTGAGTTTACCGAATGCTTTCGAACAGTATGGACAACGCCTTACATCGCTAAACTTGCATTGGCTGCTGGCATTGGAGGGCTCTTGTTCGGTTATGATACTGGTAATCGAAAGGAGCTTTGATTATATGAACACTTGCTAATTAGTATTTGTCATGTTTTGAAATCATTCAACAACTAAATTGATATATTATATATTGTGGGTTGTAGGAGTTATATCTGGTGCCCTGCTTTATATACGTGAGGACTTTGAAGTTGTTGACAAGAAAACATGGATGCAGGTGAGTTTTTGATCCCATATCACTTCAAGTTGGTGTAAAAATGTTAAGAGATGTGTCTGTTTATTGTATTTGTGTGAATCACTGAATCTTGATTCTAATTTTGCTTGTTCTGCAGGAGACAATTGTGAGTATGGCAGTTGCCGGTGCCATTGTTGGGGCTGGTGTCGGTGGATGGTTGAATGACAGATTTGGGAGGAAACCATCGATTCTATTAGCTGATGTTCTGTTCTTCATTGGTGCGATTGTCATGGCTTTTGCTCCTACTCCCTCGGTGATCATCCTTGGAAGGATCTTTGTTGGTTTTGGAGTTGGAATGGCTTCCATGACTGCGCCTCTTTACATTTCTGAAGCATCTCCTGCTAGAATTAGAGGATCTCTTGTCAGCATGAACGCATTGCTCATTACCGGAGGCCAGTTCATGTCGTACCTGATCAATCTGGCTTTCACCAAGGTTTGTCAATTCCAAGTTTCTACCTTCATTGCTGTTCGAACATGTTTATCATTTGATAAGTTTGGTATGTGAAAACTTCAATGTTTCAGACTCCTGGAACATGGCGTTGGATGCTTGGCATAGCAGGCGTACCAGCTTTTATTCAGTTCATCTTGATGTTGATGCTTCCCGAGTCTCCCAGATGGCTTTACAGACATGTAACTAATACCTTTCACGGTGTTTCCTACATATTCATCTAACTAACTTTGCTCGAAAATTTCACATGTATGATTCCAACATAAACTGAACTGGATCAAGAACATTGTGCTAATCAATTTTTTCTCTATTTTTTGTGCTATCCAGAATAGGGTAGAGGAGGCCGAGGCCATCTTAAGGAAAGTTTACCCTGAAGATGAAGTGGGTCAGGAGATTGAACACTTGAAACAATCTGTCGAAAATGAAAGGGCCGAGGAAGAATTTGTTGGGAAAGACTTGACCTCTAAGTTGAAGAGAGCTTTCGGTGACAGAATTTTTAGGAGGGGACTTATTGCTGGTATTACAGTTCAAGTGGCTCAGCAGTTTGTTGGTATCAACACTGTCCTGTACTACAGCCCAACCATAGTCCAATTCGCTGGATTTGCCTCAAAGAGTACAGCTATGGCACTTTCTCTGGTGACTTCTGGTCTCAATGCTATTGGTTCTATTGTTAGCATGTTTTTCGTTGATAGGTATGGAAGGAGGAGGTTGATGATGATATCGATGGTTGGACTCATTTCCTGCCTTGTGTCACTAACTATCGTGTTTTCCCAAG
The DNA here is from genome assembly GCA_954870605.1 of Acer campestre. Taxonomy (NCBI): domain Eukaryota; kingdom Viridiplantae; phylum Streptophyta; class Magnoliopsida; order Sapindales; family Sapindaceae; genus Acer; species Acer campestre. Next base: position 35,503,168 of record OX940799.1, read on the forward strand.
CTTCTTCTCATGCTCCATCTATTAGTCCACTTGAAAGTACCCATTTTGGCACGAATTCAACATGTCCAGCCTTCCAGGATGCCAAAGATTTAGGAAAATGGAATTGTATGTCTTGTGTGAGAGCAAAGTGCGGCTTTTGTGCTCATGCTGGAAATGAAGTAAGTCCATTCAACTTTTTGGGGTCATTTGGTAGTCCAATAATATGTGTATGCACTTGGCTGACTCATTTTGATTGTTCACTCTATTGTATGATCAGTATCTTCCTGGAGCATGCTTGGCTGATAGCAAGGCAATAGAGGGCCAATGCACGGGAGAACACCGTGTTTATTTCAAGAACGGTTGCCCTAGCAAATTCGGGTTCCTCGCGGTGGTCTTTCTCGGATTGTACATCATTACTTACTCTCCTGGAATGGGATCCGTCCCATGGATTGTCAACTCTGAGATCTATCCTCTGAGGTACAGAGGCATTGGTGGAGGGATTGCTGCGGTCTCTAACTGGTCTTCAAACCTATTAGTGAGTGAGACATTCTTGACACTGACCGAAGCTCTTGGTTCTGCGGGAACGTTCCTCTTGTTCGCTGGGTTTTCATCTATTGGGTTCATCGCCATTTACTTCCTGGTACCAGAGACCAAAGGCTTGTCATTCGAAGAGGTCGAGACGATGCTAGACAAAGGGTTCAAACCCAGATTATTGAAGAAGAAGAAGAAGAATGCCAAAGACGTCGAATCGACTGGTTAAGAATCTCAGGTTCTACTCATTGTAATTCAGCATTTTACAGAATTACTTTTGAGTGATATGTGAATGAGCAATGTTTGCTCATGAATGTTAGTGTTTTGGACATGACCAATTGACCATATATAAATCTATCCAATAATGAAGATGCTTGATATTTTATGCTATATAGGTTTGGTTTTTGTTTATATTTTGCATATATTTGTTATTGTTGAGAGAACCAGTTTTTCAAAACCGTTCTCATTGTTGAAACGATTATTTTGCACATTAAACCTCAAGGTTGTCTTGTGAGCCTGCCATTTTTTGACTCTATTATTTGATGGCAAATATAATACCTAAATCAGCAAACCCACACGTCTAACATATCTTTTTGGATTGACAGTAGAGTCAAGATAACCTATCCAGATCAAACACTACACCGATAAAATAGTTATCTAAGATAACTTATCTAGACCAAACACTACACCGATAAAATAGTTTTCCAAGATAATTTATCTAGATCAAACACCGATAAGATAGTAATAAGGAGAAAATTTCTCATGCTTGCATTTTTTTATGAACAAAATGATATTAAATGAGTTTTCGAAAATGAAAAACAATGTTTTAAATTTAGGATTAGGCTTAAAAGTTTACTTAAATTTATGACTTCAACATTCATCCATTCATTTTCACTCAATCCTTTTAAAATAAATTATAAGCTACCATGAGATTATGAGTTTAAGTAGTTCCTCCATCCCCAAAACCTCAAATTTATGTAATATTTAAAAGATAATAAATAAATTACAAGTTCTCCCTCCAAACAACTATATTACTCATTAAAAATAAAAAAATAAAAAAATAAAAAAATAAAAAAATAAAAAAATAAAAAAAGCATTTACATAGTAACAAAAAATAAGCCATTGCATCCTTTAATTTACAAAAGTTGGCCCAATGGTATGGCTTTCACACTTACACCGTTGAGATCGTGAGTTCGAGTTGTCACCATCTCCCAAAACCTAGAATTACTTGTAATTGTTTAAAAAAAAAAAATTTAAAATTTAAAAAATAATAATAATAACAAATGTGGTTGATTCCTGTAATTTACAAATGTCATAAATTTACTGAGATTAATGTAAAAAAACAACTTAGCAGAAGATCTCAATCCCACACAAAGCTTTGCAGAAGATCTAAATCATATCCATGCACCCACTCTTTTACCATAAGCCAAGCCCAACTTATTTTCCCTAAAAAAGCTTTTGAATATACCTAGGGATGGCTAATTATTCATGGATACGGATTATCCGTAAAAATCCGCTTAATTTAAAATGGGGATAGATACTTTTATTTCGGGGACGGAGCGAAGATGGATGTCATTCTAATATCCATTTTATTTTCGGGGATAAGGATGGATATCCATAAATCTAGATCCATTATAGATTTTAATATTTTTAAAATATAAAAAATTTATTATATAATTATTAATTCTAATTATATAAGTTGTTATTAATTTTTTTTATTTGAACTTTATTGGATGTATTTGTTTCTCCGTTAAATAGGATAAAATGTACAACTGCACATGTTAGTTACATTCTTCTCCTGTAAACTATAAAAATTAATATTTTTTTAATCGGATACGGATATAAACGGAGCGGTGATGGATATTTCTACCTCAATTCGGAGATTATCCGAATCTGCCCCGTTCACTTAGAAAGAGAGATGGATGTAGATAGAGCTGACCACGGTTCAGTTAAACCGTTGGTTTTGTCCGCGGTTTAACCGGAAACCGAAAACCGGAATCAAAACCGCCGGTTTGGAAACCGGTTGAAAACCGGTGGTTCCGGTTTCGGTTCCGGTTTCGGTTTCGGTTTGGGAGTCCTCCAAACCGTCCGAAACCGGCGGTTTTTTGCCAAAAACCGACGGTTTTAACCACCGGTTATTAAAAAAAAAAAAAACCAATCAGACACTGCCACGTGGCAGCATCTTTAAAAAAAATTACCGTTAACTTTTTAAAATATTAAAAAAAAAAAAAAAAACAAACAAAACAACCAATCAGACGCTGCCACGTGGCAGCGTCTTTTAAAAAAAATTACCGTTAACTTTTTAAAACATTAAATTTTAAACAATCAGACTGTTCTGACAGTTGAAAAAAAAAAAAAAATTTCCACCAATCACACGCTGCCACGTGGCAGCGTGTAAAAAAAATTTAACCGTTCTGAATTTCTGACTGATTGGGCAACGGCCAAATTTTTTTTTTTTTTTTTGCACCCCTCTATTTCTTTTATTTGCATATTCACCCCTCTCTACTATACTATAAATATCCCCCCATATTTCATTATTCTTCACACCACTCTCATTCTCTCAACTTCTCTCAACTCCTCTCAATCTCAATTCTCAAATTCTCAATTCTCTCTACAAATTTATTTAATTCTCATTCATATATAAATTATTTCTTATATTTTTTACTATCTACTATTTTTTCAATTATCAAATTGATTTACAATATTTATTTCAACAATATAATTTTTTCTATATATATATTTTTCCAACAATATAATTTTTTCTATATATATATTTTTCCAACAATATAATTTTTTCTCTCATATATATATATATATATATTTCCAACAATATAATTTTTTCTATATATATATATTTTTCCAACAATATAATTTTTTCTCTCATATATATATATATATATATATTTTCAAAAATATATTTTTTTCAATCATCTTTTTTTTTACTCTATATTTTATTATTTATATTTATTTTTTATAATAAATATTTAAACATATTTTTTACTTGTTTACTCTATATTTTTTACTCATATTTTTCAATGGCAAGTGGGGGAAATAGTTCAAGAAATAAGGACAAAGGAAAGGCTCCAATGGGAAACTTGTTGGAAGATATTGGTCAAGCCGTCAGTTACGACGATTTGAATTTTCACCAATTCCTTCAAGATCGATTTGGATCTGATCCCCCTTCTGCTCCTAATCCTCCTCTAACAATTCCCGAGTTCAACGAATTCGACCCCGCTCAAAATACCCCCCTGAAAATCTATCTAATTCTAACCCCACAGCCTCTTCGGATGCTTTTTTTGCAGGTGAAGCTGAAGAAGAAAAGCCAATGAAGTCCAAACTCTTCAAAGTGCATATGAAGAAAACCAAGGTAGATAATGGTTTCCAAATCCAGTGCAATCACTGCGGCAGAAAATATAAGGTAGGAAAAAACTTCGGATATGGCACGTTATGGTCCCATATCAAAAAAACTCACCCATCTGAATTCACGGCAGCGAGCAACCAATCCCAAATCTCCAGGTACGCAACCCCTTCTAATCAATTATTTTGTTACACAACTGAAAACAATAGAGAACAATTAGCATTAATGGTTGCAACTGAACACTTACCTTTTGGTTTTGGTGAGAAAGTAGGTTTTATTAATTATTGTCAAAATGCATTAAATCCTGCAATACAACGTGTTCCTAGATCCACTCTCACACGTACACTACATACCATTTACAGAAGAGAAAAAAACAAATTGAAAACATATTTTTCTGAATTTCAATGTCGCGTTTCCGTATGTGCCGACATATGGAGCGACAATTTTGGTAGTCATTCATATTTGGGTGTCACATGTCATTATATGGATAATAACTAGGACATGCAAAAAAGAATTCTTGCATTTCGTGTTTTTGATGACTCGCATTCAGCTCAAAATATTTTTCAACTCCTTAAAATCATTTTTCAAGAGTATAATATCCTAAATAAAATTTTTGCTATTGGCTTTGATAATGCTGCAAGCAATACTGCATCTATTCCTATGTTACAAAAATTGTGCAATCCCTATTTTGGGGGTAAATTATTTCATCAACGTTGTGCATGTCATGTTTTAAATTTGTGTGTTCAAGTTGGATTAGCAGAGCTTTCTACTTTTATTAGACCAATTAGAGATAGTATTAACTATATCTGGAGGCATAACAAAACCCAGAAACAATGGTTAAAATATTGCATTGCAAATAATATGCATCCCAAAAAATTTTCTCGAGATATTAGCACTCGTTGGAATTCAACTTATAAGTTGCTTTGTGAAAGTGTTGAATATAAGGAAATATTAGTTTCTTTTATTACTTATAATGTTCCTTCAATTTCTCTTCAATTGAACCATTGGGATGTATGTATAAAAATTCTTGAATTGTTACGTGTTTTCAATGATGCTACCGTCGCTTTATCTGGTGTTTACTATCTCACTACTCATTCATTTATTATTCAAAGTGTTAATATTGTTGGTGCATTCAATGATTGTGATGTTGATCCTCAATTGAGTCCATGTGTTGATGCCATGAGGAGAAAATGGTTACAGTATTATGGGCAGATTCTAAATATTTACTTGCTTGCATCGTGTTTAGATCCACGCTTTAAATTTGAATATTTGCAGGTTTATTTAGCTAGTTATTACAAATGTTTAGATTTAGAAGTTGATGTTCTTCGGTATTGTGATTCCGTTAAGGAATTGCTTTATGAATTATACAATGAATATCTTAGAATATATGGTCCGTCTTTGAATGTGCCGGTTTCACAACCCCAACCCACATCTGGTGGTACTAGTAGTTCTCAAAAATTTACATTAAGGGGTTTAGGGGATCGACTGTTTTCCAAAAGAACCAAAAAATTACGAACATCTTCTTCATCCTCAACGGAATCCGAGGTTGACCGGTATTTACAAGACAGTCATAAATTTAAAGATGAAGAATTTAATATCCAGGATTGGTGGAAGAGTCATCAACAAGATTATCCAATTTTGACAATATTGCCAAACAAATTCTTGGAATGCCGGTTTCTACAGTTGCTGTGGAACAAGAATTTAATGCAGGTGGAAATATTTTGGACCTAAGACGATCATCTATGTGTCCACAATCACTTGAAATACAGTCATGTGTTGATGATTGGACAAAGGTCAAATATAGACAACAAGAACTTCAGCCGGAGATAGCGAACGACTTCTTCGAAGATGAACAAACGACGGGAATGGAAGGCAGTGAATAGATTCTGTTCCAACATCCAACCTCCAACACCGAGCAACTAATTAAAGGTAAAAGAACTACGTGGCCTTTGATTCCTCTACATTGATGGAGGATACGTAGGCAGCTTAATTATGGTAAAAAATTAAGTGCAAGGCCGATTTTTTTTTTTTTAATTTTAACTTTATTACATTGTAATATTGTATATTTGAATTCAAGCCTTCAAGGCCAATTTCTAATTTTATTTTATTTTTTGTGAAATTGTAAAGTTGTATTTATTAATAAATGTCAATTTATTTTTTTCTAAACATTGTGAACTACTTAAATACTTCAATGGAAAATGTTTGTAAATATATTGATTGGGATTTAGGAAAAAAAAATTGAAAAAAATAAAAAATGGTTGTAAATGTATTTTTATTTAATAATTTGTTCATTGAAATTTGGAATTATGATTGAGAAGAATTAATATTAATTGGGATTTGAAAAAAAATTGAAAAAAATAAAAAATGGTTGTAAATGTATTTTTATTTAATAATTTGTTTATTGAAAATTTGGAATTATGATTGGGAAGAATTAATATTAATTGGGATTTGAAAAAAAAAATTGAAAAAAAAGAAAAAAAAAATGGTTGTAAATATATTTTTATTTAATAATTTGTTCATTGGAAATTGGAATTATGATTGGGAAGAATTAAAATATTGATTATTTAATTGGTTTTAAAAATAAATAAAAAATAAAAAAAAACCGAAACCGAAACCCGCAAAAACCGAAACCGAAACCGGAACCACCAAACCGGCAGTTTCAAACCAGTTACAAACCGGTTTTTCCGGTTTCGGTTTCGATTTCGGTTTCGGTTTGCCTCCCAAACCGAAACCTACCCAAAACCGAAACCGACGGTTTGGAACCGAAACCGGAACCAAACCGAACCGGTGCCACCTCTAGATGCAGGGATACAAACTGATACAAGGATGGATATTGGGGTATCCATCTCCAATTGGATCCATTACCATCCCTAAATATAATGGGAAGTCTAAATTGGTTTAATGAAGTATTTTTATTAGCAGTTTTACCCTTCTTATAATGAACAACAAAATTATAATCTCAATTGAATTTACTCCGAACATGTTTTTCCTCTTTTATTGAGGAACCCTAACTACAATCTCATCAATTCCTTTCTTTATTTTGAATATGAAGAAAATTTTATGAAATTTCCATTGAAAAATCTCACTGACTTTCTCATATATTTTGTATTGTTTTTGTGTGTTAACCCATACACAATCACATAATTCACCTTGAGTGAACTAAGAGCATTTCCCACCATATTCTAAAATAGAGTATGAACTTCAAAATAGAGTATCGGTTGCTCCCACCATACTCCAAATTTCTGTTTCCAAGAAAAAAAATTTAGAGTTTGTAAGATTGCTACTCTGAATTTAGAGTACCAAATACCAAACTCTAAATTTACTTTTAATTTTTAATATTCCATTTTTACCCCCACGTTATTAACAAATATTTGACATTTATATCAGTTTACCTTTTAAATTAAATTAAATTAATATATAATAAGTTTTAATTTATAAATTTTTCTACCATAAAAATTAGGGTTAATATTAAAAACCTCCCCTCACCTTTGAACTATTATTGGATGTATAGTTATAAATACTTTTATTTTAGAAACCTCCCCTATTAACTAACACAGTTAGTATTCCGTTTATGTTGACTGAGTTTGACTATTAAAAAGTCTAAAATGTTCCTATTTAAACTTCAATTGTATGAATTGACCATTATATCCTCATGCTTTTATCAAATAAATTAATAAAATGATATAAATGGTGGGAATATTAATTTGTAAAGGAGAAGTTATTTTGTAGACAATTTTATCCCTAAAAAAAAAAAATTATAAATGAGCCAAAAGCATTGAAAATGAGTATTTGCTTAGATTTATATATATATATATATAAGACAAATAAATACATACATAAATACATATTCTAGTTTATTTTCAATATTTTTGGTTCATTTGTAATTTTTTTTATTTTTAGGGATAAAATTGTCCACAAAATAACTTCTCCTTTGCAAGTTAAAGTATGAGGGTATAATGGTCAATTCATACAATTGAAGCTTAAATAGGACATTTTAGATGTTTTAACGGTCAAACTCAGTCAATACAAATGGAATGCTAACGGCGTTAGTCCATATGGAATGTTTCTAAAATAAAAGCATTTGTAACTATACATTCAACAATAGTTCAAAGGTGAGGGGAGATTTTTAATATTAACCCTAAAAAAATTATCATTAGAAATGTCGGGGTTCGAAAATTATATAGCACCTTTTTGAGGTTTAATAATTTAAGTTTAAATGGCACATATTATAATGGATGGACAAAAATGCAACCCCTCCCGGAAATAACCTCTTCACTATTTTGCTTTTTTTTTTTTTTTTTCAAAATCTTCTAACAATGGAGGACCTTCAGGCTCCATCAGTGGAGGTGAAACTCCATTGGAGATCGAAAAGAAGAAGATGAAAAAAAAATTGTGGAAATTTTTTTCAGGTAATTTCCGAGACTTTTAAGTATTTTTGAGACTTTTCATGTATTTTATAGACTTTTCTGGTAGTTTTTTAGACTTTTCAAGTATTTCCGAGACATTTGGTCACTTTCGAGACTTTTGGTAATTTCCGAGACTTTCTAGATACAAATAAAATTCTCAAAAATTTTCATTTTTACTCAAAAAGTGTCTAAAATTACCAAAAGTCTCGGAAAATTATGTCATTTTTTACCCAGAAAGTCTCATAAATACTTGAAAAGTCTCGAAAAATACATGAAAATTCTTGAAAATTACCTAAAAAGTCTCAGAAATACATGAAACGTCTCGGAAATTACCTAAAAAGTCTTGAAAATACCTATAAAGTCTCGAAAATTACCTGAAAAATCTCAAAATTCACCTGAAAAAATTTCTAATTTTTTTTTTCTTGTATTTCCAAGACTTTGCATATAGTTTTCGAGACTTTAAGTCTTTACAAGACTTATTATGAACATTCCGAGACTTATTATTACTTTTTCGAGACTTAATTGTGTTGATTTTTTTTTCTTCTCATTATGCAAGTCTAAAGTGTGATTTGAGATTTAATGTTTATCTTCTCCAACTCAACATGCATACGGAAATCCAAGATCCATTGTTGATTTTTTTTTTTTTTTGGTCTTCTTATGGAAGTCTAAACTGTGATTTGAGACTTACTATCCATCTTCTCTTACTCAACACGCATGCTTAGCCATGAAAATCCAAGATCCACAATTTAAGGGCATTGAATAGACCTCTCATTTTTTTTTTTTTTTCCGTTATGTATTTCTCTCATTAAAATGCAAGATCCATACAGTTTTAATATAAAACACAACATGAAATTGAGGTCGAATGAACAGGCCTCCATTGAAGGTCGACGGCAGTCGAACTCCAATGGAGGTCAATTCTAAAAAAAAAAAAAAAAAAAAATGAAAAGTAAAAAAATATATATGTAAAGTAAATGCATTTTTGGAAATTCATTTACTTTACATTTAAAACTTAAGTTATTAAAGTGGTGATAGTTTTGAATCACGAATTGAACAAAGGTGACAAAAACCACCATTTTCACTAATTGCCACATCTAAATCTGTAAAATGAGGTTGATATTAAATATTTATTAATAATAATTTTATTAAATACTTACTTATTCTAACTATACTAGTCTCACGTGTATGAAACTAGTGAAAATATAACATTGACTTCATTAAATAATATAGATCTAATTGTGGGTTTAATATTTTACTTGTTGATCCACGCTTGCACTTAGTCTAAATTTAAGAATTAAAACTAAAGTAAAAACTATAATAAATTCTTACACTAATATAATTTTTAGATTTTACAAAAAGTTAACAAAAAAATTACAATTGTTATTAAAATAATATTTATTAAAATTTAGTTGAATAATAATTTATTAAAGAAATTAAAAAAAAATGGACTAAGTTATATGAAACTAAAAATAGAGATAGAGATAACGATAGAAATTGTGATGGGAATAAAAATAATTTAGAGATAGAATTTGAAGAAAATATTCTCTTTTAGAATTTTATTAGAGATAGAGTGGAAGATGCTATGATGGCTAGGGATGTTAATTAAAAATAAATAAATAAATAAAAATGGGAACTCATAAGGACCCACCCTGAAATCACTCTATTGACATCCTTACTGCCGACATTGTACTTGGACAATTCTTAAAAAATACTAAATTCTGTCAAATGAACTAAATTTTTATCAAATATATATATATATATCATTTGCTCCAAGTAAGATACAAATATATATATTTTTTTTGTTAAAAAAAATTATAAAATGTTTCAATTCAAAAATTATTTTGTAAGGATCATATCATAATTTTGTAATTTTTTTTAGGAGTTTTAAAATGTTTCAATTAAACATTCTCAAAAGGTCTTATCAATATTAAAACTCTTATAAGATACACCTTTCAAATAGTAATGAAAACGAAAAATCTCAGGCTTTTTTTACATCTCTCTTGTACCGTCAAAAGCCAAAATTAAAAGTTTTAACTGAGTTTTTTTTTTTTTTTTTTTTTTTTTCCCCTTTTCATCAACAGACACAGCATTTAAAACAGAGCCGACAGCAAGAACAGAGGAGGGCACCGACACTTTCCCTGATATCCAAAAACTATTTGAATGCTTTATAGAATATGACTGAGTTTGCAAGCATTCACACAGCAAGACAAAGCAACTACATCTCCTCCTGCCAGCTAATAACGACAACGAAAGGAAAAAAAAAAAAAAAAAAAAGTTTGCAGACTCAAAACAAAATTTGGCCTTTGGTTATGTGTATATCAAAATTTATATACAACTAGGAGGGCAGCAGACAAGGTGATGATGGATAAAACTACTTTACACCAAATATAAACTGCACCAAGGGCCCCTACTACCTCCCCCTCCCCACCTAAAAATTCGCAGCCCCTCACCGGGATCTAACCGGAGAACTACTACTGCGGGTACTGCCGACTAATTACATGCATTGCAAACTCGAGTTTGAAACTGGGGCCTCCACCACCGACTACTTACATGCTTCACAAACTTTAGTTCGAAACTGGGGCCTCCAAAGTGCCCTATAATGCTTGGAAACGGATAACCATACGAGGCTTGAATGCTTTATCAACCAACCCTCAAAAGTGTTACATGTCCTATCAGTTTTAACATTCAAATTTCAGTCTCCCTCATTACTCTTACCTTTTCTTGACAATGCAAAAAATACAAAAAAACCAAAAAAAATGAAAGTTGAATAGATCAAATGGTCAAAATCAATCCAAGAAAGTTTGAGACACCGATTGAAATGGTTCATTCTTGTACATAACAATCTCATAAGCAGTTATATGATTTCATCAAGAACAACTTAAACTGAGATTTCAAAACCGAAAAGCACCGAAAGGAAAACATGCTTCAAGAATTAGAATAATATCCATCTTCACTAGGTAAAAACCATACAATCAGTGAACATTTTTGAACAGAAATTGGGTCATCCAAACAAAATATAAGGAAAAATAACCCAAATCTAATCACACCCAAAAAAAAAAACCCAACAAGGCACAAACATCATGTATTTTCCACCTCCTCTAGATAAACACAAGTCATTAACAGGGAAGAAAGAAAACCCCCAAAACCTAGTTGAAAAATCATACATCTAAAAAGGTCAGTCTCTTACTCTCACTAAACTCTTCTCTAGTATCCTCTATTCTCAACCACACTGTACAAACCATCAAAAACACTCCCATATATATACAACATAACATCAACAAGCAACCCTTAGTATAATTACCTTTCTAAGTAATTAAACTACTTTCTTCTCTATGGACTCGAAGACGAAGCCTCTTGTCTTGGTTCTCTCAGATACCCGAGAAGGGTTTCGGCCTGCAAAACACAACCAGACACAACCATTAAATCGAAGCAAATAACAAAACCCAGTGCTAGATGGGCATGTAACATAACATGATCACTCAACATGTATAACAAATTAACAATCCCCAACTATGTCACAATTTTTATACAACCAACATAATGCATCGTTGAGCAATCGATCAAAGGTAGCATAATTCAAATCCAAATCATTAATCTCAACAAAATCAAGCACATTTACACATTCAAATCAAAACAAACTATTAACTTCACAATCGCGAATCCTTAGTAACAATGCTATTGCTAAGCAATCACAACATACAACACCAAACAACACAAAAAGGGCAATAGTCAATTTGCTGCTCACCTTATGCTTAGCTCTCAAAGTCCCGCTCTGTGAAAGCGCAACAAGTGGAGGGATCCCTCCTTCCCTGACCAACAACCCTCTGTTTCTCACACTCTCAGCACACAGCTGCAACAATGTCAACACCGCGAACTCCTTCCCTTTAACGCTCCCATCTTCGATAGCCTCCACGAGTGCAGCAATCCCATTTTCCTCAACAATAGACTCCCTCCCCTCCGTGATTCCCGCCAGCAGACTCAGTACCACCATCGCCTTCTCCGCCATCCCCTCCCCCTGACACACCAGCATGGCCACCAATGGCCTCACCGCCCCGGCCGTCACCGCCCTCTCCTTGTTCTGCTGCAAAGAGCAGAGCTTGTAAAGAGTCGTCAAGGCGTCCTTTTTCCCTCTATTTGAACCGCTTATCAGCAGCGAAACCAACGGCGGGATCGCCCCACAAGCCCCAATCGAGCTCTTGTTCTCTTCTAACAAAGCCAGACTCAACAGAGCGCACGCAGCGTTCTGTTTTGACGTCTCCGTCCCGGTTTTGAGAACATAAACCAGAGACTTCACAGCGCCGGCGTTCGTGATAAGGGTCTTGTTGCTTTCGTGCAGAGAGAGGTTCAACAGAGCCGTCACGGCGTGCTCTTGTGTCCACGGGTCGCTGCATTTCAGGAGAGGTATCAGAGCCGGAACAGCACCGGATTCGCCGATTAGTTCCCGATTATCGGACCGGTTTTTCGCTAGAAGTCTCAGTTTCGCTGCGGCCGATCGTTTGATTGCTACGGATGAAGACTGCAAGCCGTCGATGCAGATCTTGACCGTCGGTTGGAGATCTTCCGGCGAAATGCTTTCGATTATCTCGGTCGAAAAGTTCTCTCTTTGAAGGAACCCCATACAGGGCTCCGGCTCCGGTTCCGGCTCGGCAATATTCTCATTCGGGTGGTTGGGATTTTTAGGGGAGGGCAAGCACGCGAGACGCTGCAACTCGCCCGATATATCGCTGCTGCAGGCCGAGAAATCGCTGAAAGCTTGCGAGACGTCCAAGAAATTATAATCATCCTCCGAGGAGTTTGATTTCACCGATTTGGTGTTGCCAGTCTTGGACGCGAGCTCGCTCAGTCTCATGTCAACAACCGACTCGGTGAGGTTTTCGGACAGGTAGCCCGATTTATTGGGTAGCGAAGTGAAGGAACAGCTGTTGTCGCTCTGGTAGAGCGTGGAGCGTATCGTCCGCATGGATCGGCCGGTATTCCGGCTGATTCTGGTGGACGATGCCGGAGATTGATGGTAGAAATTCGGCCTCAAAGGGAAGCGACTCGAGGTGGAGTGAGAATCCTCTAAAGAAACCATATCGGACACGAATCAAACAAAAGAAAAAGAGAAAGTGTTATTCCTCCGACTGTTTGTTGGGTGGAGCTTTAAGTGAATTTCATGGTGTGAAGACAGACTGCAAGTAAGAAGAAGCCATTAGATTTTAATGTTGGAGTTTTGCTTGCACACTGTGTTTGCTCTCTGCAACTTTTCGTTTCTCGGGTAAGGCTAGAATGACATCCCACTTGTAAAAGATTTATTTAAATGTCACGCTCACGGCTTTGCAGTTTGCATTAACAAAACTACAAAACGAAAAAGCCTACTTTTCTTTTTTTTTTTCCTTTTTTTTTTTCTTTTTTTGTTGGTATGCTAGTTAGTTACTGACTTACTGCTCATATTACCGTACCGAATCGTTACGTCTTATGTTTGAAAATATTAGATATAATTGACAAATAAAAAAAGAAAGATTGAATATGATTAATCGCTGCAAGCAGTAATTTGATCAATGATCTGTTGGGATTTCGGTTGGATCAATCGATAACAGCACGATATATTATGTAACTCTCACTTTACGAAAGGATCTTTTGATAATTTCGGGATTTAATCGGTAAATGTGAGGCCTCGTTTGATTTTTTGTCTGAAGACTGAACAGTGCTGAATGTTACTGAAGACTGAATAGTGACTGAAAACTGAAAAACATGTTTATTTTTTTCACTGAAAACTTAATATAAGTGATAAGTTGTTTGTTTTTTTATGATATAAATATCTGAAAATAAATATTTTTACCTCTATACCCTTCTAGATATTTAGTTATTCAAATTTATATTATTCTGGATTGGTTAGTTTGTGAATAAATTGGTTTTTTTTTTTTTTTTTTCCTTTTAAATTTAATATCATTATCAATGAATAACAACATGAATATCATTTTATTTTTTTGAACAGTAAACATTTATTAAAAGGGCAATAACAACCTAAGAGCATAGCACAAACAACGACAAAAACAAACAACCAAACCACGCCAGCAAGACCAAAAAAAAAAAGAGAAAGGAAAAGGTAAGAGCAGGAAATAAATTAAATTATAAATACAATTAGGACTTTAATAGAAGACAAAATTGGAAATAGATTTAATTTGTGAAAATAGTTTTGGAAGTAAAACTTTGTATTAAATCCTCCTAGATTTGTGTTAAGTGAAAAGTGAAAAATTTTCACTTTTTAAAACAAGTGGTTTTAGGTACTCATTAAGTGATTTTACTACTTACAAAATCAAAGTATCATTCAGTGTTCAGTGGAAAAATCAAACAAAGCTTGAGACTCAAATTTCTTTCATATATCCGAAAAAGAAAATCTACAATCACTTTACCAAGAACTTGTTTGGTTGGGCTTTTAAAAAACCTCTATCGGTAAAACATCGATTAGAAGCAGAGGTTTTTTTTTTTTTTTTTTTTTTTTAAAAAAAAAATGGTTGTTTGGTTGAGAGACTTTAAAAAAAAAAAAAATGTCTATTTAGAAAAACGCATCTCCATAAGCTTTTGTCTAATAGGGATTTAAACTCTACTAGAGTCTACTCAATTTAAAATAGACAATCTCAAAAGCCCAACCAAACAACTCTAAAAAAACTTAGGTAGACGTTTGTAGATCTTTTGAGGCAGTAGAAAGCTCAATCAAATAAGCACTAAGAGTAAATGTATTGCGAGCAGTGTTTGAAAAGTTGAACTCAGTGGCCACCTAGGTGCCGCTCAGTCGTCAAGTGGTCCTCAAGTGAAGCAAAGAAGGCCTAATAGGCCTTATAGGCAGTCGACAATGGCTAGGTTTCTTTTTTAATGGGCGGTTAGAGTTTTTTTTTTTCTTTTTGAAAAACAATAATCCAAAATGACGTTGCTAAAACAACTTCGTTAATCAAAAGCCCAAAACGAAGTGGTTTGAGCTTTTTTTTTTTTTTTTTTTTTTAACCCACAATGATATCGTTTTAGACTTCTTATTTCAAAATAATAATAATAATAATAATAATAATAATATAAAAAAATAAAAAAAATAAAAAAAATAAAAACTAACTAGCTGATAGCCATTCATTTTTTTTTTTTCCTTTTCTCCTCTCTTCCATGGCTCCGCCTAGACGTTACCTAGACACTAGGCGTCGAACCACTGTCCAACTAACACCTGCTAGAACAATGAGATAGGTGAGTTTGGTTGAAACTTTATGAAAAAATAAAAATAAAAGGTGGACACCAAACGAGTCAGGGGTTTACCGAGACTTGCTAAGATCAAACACTACATATATGGTCCAGATATCAACTCCTACAACGCCGGTGAAAAAACTTTTTACACATGGTTAGACTCGAACATCTCACCTCTAATGTGGATAACCATTGCAGTTTATATATGAGTAATGCTACTTTGCCCAAATTTGGTGCCCAAATGATATGACAACACTATAATCCATTCATTTAAATTGTATTATATTTGCATGATTTGAGCACCAAATTTGGGCAAAGTAGCATTACTCTTTATATATATATACAATTTTTCTATTGTTAGTTCGTCTTGATATAAAATATATCAGGATGAAGAATGTGGATTATTAGATTTACATACTTTAACTCAAAGTGTATGCACTTGTCAAAACTTCTCCATAATCTATGATCCACATTCTTCGTCCTGATATAAAATATGTCAGAACGAACTAACAATAGAAAAACTATATATATATATATATATAGGTTCCATGACCCAATTTTTTTATACAATTTTTGACACAACTTTTTAGCCATTGGATATTACTTATTTGGGTGGACAGGATTTAATTACTTTATTCTCTCTTATGTTGTATCTTTCCTTATTGAATGTAGACATTGCCTCTCACCTATTTAATACTTTTTCTCTTCAAAATATTCTTATTTTATTTAATTCTCTCACCTTATTTAATCTCTCTCTCTCTCTCTCTCTCTCTCTCTCTCTCTCTCTCTCTCTCTCTCTCTCTCTCTCTCTCTCTCTCTCTCTCTCTCTCTCTTATTTTTCCTTTAAACGTTTTTTTTCCTTTTCTTTCTTTTTCTATTTCACCTTAAACAAAAATTATTACTTTGACTTTCACTCTTATCTTAAAATCCTTTTATTTAATTTTTTTATTTTTTATTTTTACTCTTCTCTTTTCTCCATTTACTTCATCTAAAACCTATCGCTTACTCCTTTTCACTCTTCTCTTTCATTTTCCTTTTTTATTTATTGTTTTCCTCTTTTATCATTTTTTATTGGGTACGGATATTGACACCCATAAATCTGATAAGCACATCCATATTTATAAGTACACCCAAATCTAAAATTTAAAATTAAAACATTACTATAAACACCCATGTTAATGCCAACAGTACCCTTATTTCAATGAATGTTTTCATTTTAATATAATTTATTTATAAACCCTCTTAAATTATTAACACACTCAATTTTCATAAATGATAAATTCTTAAGTTAATTTAACTATACATTTTGGCTTCAATAATATTATTGTTCACAAGAAATCCAAATACAAAAATGGAATCGTGGATTGATAACTAGTTGGAAGACTATTACCAATATGAAACATCTCTTGAACACAAAACAAATCCCCACATTCGATAATTGTTTTGCAGAGAAGAGACAATTTCCTTTCTTGATTGAACCATTGTTCTTGCACCTATATATATATATTTACAATATGTACTGAACGCACTGAACGCACTGTAAAAATATAAGCATGATATACTTTTGAATTGCACAAATCACAAGCCCATCATGGGGATGGGCGTAGTTTTTATCTTTATTTTTTTCATGGTTACTGTTATTAATTTTTTTGAGGAAAAAAAAAAAACATGAAAGGCAGCAATGGAGGTGAGAAAAATATAACATACATAAATCGAGAGTGAGATAAGTTTGAAAAATAGGGTTTTTTTTTTTTTAATAAAGTGATATAGTTGAAGATATGGGTGTGATTAATGAGTGTACATAGTATTTGGTTTATTTTTAATTAAATTAATTTGTCCTTATTAGTAAATTCCTATTAGGATATTTTTGTATTTAAAATTTTTATTAAAATATGAGTATACTTATCATATTTATGGGTGTTGATATTGGCATCCTTTCTTATTTAATTAGATTCTATGGTGTAATTTTACAAAGTTGTACAACAAAATTATTTTCACTTATATTGGTCTTATTAATGTATTTGCAAAGTTGAACAACAACATCATATATGACTTAATTAATACCAAAATTTTTGTTCTTTCTTTTTCATCATTATTAACCAGAAAACAAAATGATACAAGATAACAAAAACAATTAAATAAACATAAAAATTTGAAGAATAGAAAAAAATATTGTAGATAAACCAAGAGCATCTATTGATAAGTTTTCCAATTACAAGTTTATTTTGACATTTTGGAAGATGATAAAAATTAGTTGATGTCAATCCAATGAATTAGAAAGAAAAAAAGAAAAAAAAAAAAAAGGGGGAAATGAAAGATTTTAAAGAATGAAGATTGAAAGTTACATTGATGATGTTCTGATTTCAGGTAAAGTAAAAGAAAAAATATGTGTAAAGGAAAAAAAAAACAAAAGAAAATTAAGAGAGAGGGAATTAAATGAGGTGAGAGAATTGAATAAAATAATAATATTTTGGAGATCTAAAGTATTGAATAAGTAAGAGACAACGTATGCATTCAATAAGGAACGATAAAGAGAGAATAAGGTGATTAAATCTAGGAATGGCAATGGGGCAGGTTCGGGCAAGTTTGGCAAAATCCAAATTCAAACTCGTGAAATTTTGTATCTATCAAACCCGCCTGTGAACCCGCGAAAATAAACGGGTTCAGCTTCTGGTTTTACCTGTGGGTTTGGGGGACACCTAAACTCGCCCACGAACCCGTGAAACAAGCGGGTCCACGGGTAAAACCCGCGAACCTGCCAATTGTTTTTTGAAAATTATTTATATATTATTTAAATATATGAAATATTATAATTTTAAAGAATAAAAACACTTAACATATTGAAATGTTTACATTTTATTCTCTATATAATTAAAAAGTATATAATTAAAAAGTTTTTGATTGGAGTTTAAATTTATAATATTTTAAATAATAAAATATTATATAATATTTATTGTTCACGGGTACGCGGGTTCGGGTATGGATTTTTTTCCAAATCCATACCCGAACCCGAACCCGTGACAGGTACAATTTTCAAACCCAAACCCGCCCACGGGTACACTTATCCCAACCCAAACCCTCTTTAAGTGGGTTGGGTTCAGGCAGGTCCCACGGGTTCGGGTTTAATTGTCATCCCTAATTAAATCATATCCATCCAAAGAAGTAAGATCCAATGGCCCATAAATTGTATAAAAAAATGGGGTCATGGATCCTATCTCATATATATTATATATATATATAAGGCAAGATCTATGACTCTAATTTTTTACAAAGATTTGACACAACTCCATAGCCTCTAAATTTGGAGGATTTAAGGATTACATAGTTTACTATTGTCTTCTCTCCTTAATTAATTGCTTACACTTTCTCTATTAAAAGATAAAGAAAAATCTTTCCCTTTTTTTTTTTTTTTTTTTTTTTTTTTTTTTTTTTTTTTTTTTTTTTTTGCCATTCAAATAGAATAACAAAAAGGATTAAAAAAAAAAATCTCTCTTTTTTGTTTTGTTTACTTAACATTATCTATATGAATAATGTTCATTTTGTCACAAAATCAACACTGTTTGATTAATTGGAAAATAAAATAAAAGTTGTCATCCTACACAATTTAACTTGATATTTTTTATATTCATTCTCTTCACCATGAAGAAAATGTTTCTTCACATGAATGGAATTTTTTTTCCTTTTTTTGCTTTAATCTAATATGTTCACTTCATATTACAAAATTAAATTGGGTAAAAATTGTGCATCCATTACATGAATGAATTTTTTTTTTTTTTGGTTATTTAGTTTCAATGGGAAAACAGTGTAGAGAATATCATGATATAAATAGAACCATTTTTTTTTCTCTTTGTTATTCAGTTTTAATGGCAAAGATGATATTGGGATGAGATAGATTAATTAGAGGGATAAAATATATTAAATTAAAATATGAGAGAGGAAAGAGAAAGTGTAAGCAATTAACTAGGGAGAGAAGACCGTAATAAATTATGTAATCCTTAAATCCTAACCATCCTAATACTCCAAATCTAATGGCTATGAAGGGTTGTCAAACCTTGTATAAAAAAAATGGAGTCATGAATCATGCCCCTATATATATACTTAGGGGTCGTTTGTTTTTTTATATGAAGACTTAACGGTTATGAATTTTTCTAAAGACTGAATAGAGATTGAAAATTGAAATTGAATCACACATTTGTTTGTTATTTTTCTCACATCTAAATATAATGTCAACTTGTTTGTTTTGAAAGATAAAATTGTTTGAAAACAAATGATTTGACATTTATAACCTTACTACTATTAATTGTTATGCATTTTAACTTGATATGATACAAACAACTAAATAAGAAAAATTTAATAAATACTAAACCATTTTTATGTAAATATTGATAAGATACTATTCAATGTTAAGATATGATAAATAATGATATTGAAATGGTTTTGATTTTTACATAATATATATATATATATATATTGAATGTTCAACAATGGAGTTGAAAGTGATAATGTGATTAAGGTTTTTTTTATTTTATTTTTGTTAATGGTGATTTTTGGTTCGTAGGCAAACCAGTTGCCAATAATGACTCGTAGGCAAGTCGATGCTTAGATTAGCCGAGAAGTTTATAATCGAAACACATCATTGCTACATGAATGCAATGTATGATAAGTAAATAAGCAGAAATAGTTAACAACATTAGAGGTTTAGTACATGGAAAACCCTAAGGCATAGAAAAAACCACAGTTGTCGTAACGACAGCAGAAAAGAATTTCACTATGTAAAAGATGATTACAATTACAAGAGTAATGCATTCTTTCTAATGATGTATTGCTGTCTCTTTTCTTTTGCCTAAGCTATGGATTTATAAGGGAATCAAGGGTATCACCCTAATTCTTGTCATTCAAGTAAAATCATGTGTTGCTCTTTATGTGTTTGATTAGCATTTATTGATTTAAGTATTGTTTCATTCATTGTGCTTAATTTCGATTATTATTGTTTGTATTAATGGAACATCACCATTGATATAGATTTTAGGGATTCCATGGAGAGTTAGGGTTAGTGTATACATCATGCCTAATCTTCACTAAATGCTCTTTTGAATGAGTGGAATCCATAGAAGTAGACATCATGCTAAAGTGGATTTTGGTTCTTTAATCTTTGTGCTTAAGGAGTCTTTAGCTATTGCTTGTACTAAACAACATAGATAAATAATAGTACAATTGAGTCACACTAAAGAGAAGATGAACCCAAACTTGATTTGTTAATGCGGTCGTTCATTATGATTACAATGAATGTATGGTGAGCTCAATTAACTAGTGTACCATATCATTGCATCTCTCCAATTCGCCCAACCACTGTTTGTTATGTGTCTGTTGTCGTAATTCGAGTGCATTGCTTGTAGTTAGTTTAGATTAGTTTAGGAGGGGTGTATTGAATTAGGATTCTTAACGACATTTAAAGACTTTATAAATCCCGATGTATTCAATTCGAACATTTAAAGACTTTAAGAAAATCTATATTAATCCATTGGTATTCAATTTAGATTTCTATGGATTTTTAAAGAGTCTTTCTAAATTTGGGTTTATTGGACTGAACTTTAAAAATGTCTATAAAATCAAGGTGTATTCAATTGGGACTAGATTTTAAAGGATTTTCTTAGGTCATGGATTTTGGTGGACTTGATGGTGAGAAATATAAATATCAAATGCCATAACATGTTTAGCCTTCTCCCCAAAGATTTTGGTGGACTTTGCTCTCTCTCTCTCTCTCTCTCTCTCTCTCTCTCTCTCACAAATCAAAAACAACAACAACAAAAAAAACCCAACAACGCCGTTGTCTAATTTAGTTGCCTACAGATGATGGTGGATATGAAAGGAGAAGGAACAAGAGAAATTCTTATAGTTTGTGATGGTAATTTATCTTCACATATGAATTTCAAGTTTTTTAGTTTAAATTGAAGATGTTGATGTGAGAAGGAGGTTATCTACATACTAGAAGATTATGAGATATCTTTTTTTTTTTTTTTTTGGTGACAGGTGAGGGTAGAATAATGTTTAATTACTGCGTTGTTGTACTATTTTAATTTTTGATTTTTGATTTTTTTTTTTAATTTTGAATTCAAATAATGTTGAATGTATATATTTGTTGTGTTGTTGTTTCCTTTTTGGCTTGTGTAATTATATTTTCTGGAGCAAGTGTACAAATGTAATTTCTACCATTTTAAAGCACAATTTAGAGGTTGAAGATGGGGCTTTCTATCCTTGTTAATTGATTAAGTTGTGGGTAAATAGATTGCGCTCTTGACCTCTCTGAAGATGGCTAGTCTTCTCTTACCTATTGAAGTGTACCAATTCATAGTCTTAATAGCATGTTTATGTCTTATACATTTTGTTTCTAGAGGAATCAAACCCTCCAATTAAAAAGGATATGCATGATGCATCTTACCATTGCATTATTTATGTGTTATCTGAACAGTTCGCATCATATACGAGACAGTTATTACACTTCAATCATGCGTTGCGTAACATGACCATATATGCTTATATCTACTACTAGATTTTATGATGCTAAAAATTTAAAATACATCCTCAATTACTAGTAAGTTTAATTTCAATACAAATTCTTCTCAAAAAACAAATCCATGAAAGTCCGAGATAGATATCTAAACAAATCCATAAAAGTCTGAGATAGATGTCTAAACAAATCAATGAAAGTCCATGTGGATTTATAAAAGTCTATAGAAATCCATGAAAATCTGTTACTTAAAAAATTGTCTTTAAATGTTATTAAGAATCCTAATTGAATACACCCTCCTTAGTTAGTGTAGTTTAGTGTAGAATAGGAAATGCTTTTGGTTACATTACATGCACAAACTCACGGTTACCTTGATTTCTTGCACAATCCCTCTCTCTCACTTTCTCTCACATTCTCTTGCTTTGCTCTCACTCACCACACACACTTCTCGCCTCTCCATTCTTCTAATGCATTCATATTATTTTCTTTCTCTCCCCCTCTTTCTTGCTCACATGTTCACTTGCTCACACACACATTCTCAAGCTCAATTATACATTGCTTTCAATTATTCAAACTAGAGACAGTCGACGGATGACACCTCCTTAAGGAACGAACCCCCTACTTGCTGCTATACGATCATTCAAACGATCTGTGCACTTATATCAGATTTTAAATGTAAAACCCACATGTTAGAAGTCATGTCAAGTTTCTCTGAATTTTTGAGATTATCTCTTTCCTTTCATTATGACGATGATTGTCTTTCCTTATCCTGAACTAGTCTTCTGGAATTCCCAAATTGTTATTGATTCGCCAAAGATATTGTTGTTATCTTATAAATCTAGTGTTGTTCTCCATATAACACTTGAACCAGACAGAGCGGTCCTCCGTGGTCGGAGGGGCCTAAGCGTGGTCTAGGATAACCAGGTCACGGTTCTACCGTGGTAAAAGGTATTGGGGTATGAGTGTGAGAACGAGGGTAGCGGGAGCTGATTGCTTCATTTCTACACAAAGTGTAGCCCCATTTCCCTATCATTTAAAGTTCGGTTCTCGAAAAAAATCGAGTGTTTAATGGTTTGTTTGAGGTTTTTGCAGAAATTTTGATAGCAATGGTGTTTTGGTTATAAAGGCAAAATCTGAGGGCTAAATGTGCAATTTTGGAAAGTTTGGGGTTTTGGACATCAGAGCGCCGCGGTTGAAGTGCCGCGGCTGCACCGCGGTCGACGATGATAGCGACAGAAACCTCTTCAAAGCGCCGCGGTTGAAATGCCGCGGCTTCACCGTGGTCAATGATGGTAGCGACAGAAACCTCTTCAAAACGCCGCAGTTGAAGTGTCGCGGCTGCGCCGCGGTTGGGCAACAGCAGCAGTCCACCAGCTTGTCTTTTAGAAGAAATTTTGCCCCATTTTTGCCCTATTGAACTCTCTCTCTCCCAAAACTACACCAAGACTTTACCTTTACTCATTTCCTCTTACAACACCATCTCCATCCTTGGAAGCCTACCAAGATTCCACCACTCCCTAAAATCCAAACACATCTACCATTTCCATTTACCACATCCACCACCACTCCACCTTTTGGGCAAAAAGAGAGTTGAAGAATAATAGAAAGAGAAGAAGATTCAAAGAAGAAGAGGAAGCTCTCCATATAGTTTTCTCTAAACTCTTTCCTTTTTATTCTTTATTATAGCCATGTACCCATTATTGCATATTTGTTGTATGGCTACTATTTGTAATATGAGCTAAACTCTTAGTGCTAGGATTTGATAAAACCCCACCCTTGACTATACATTTATATGAATTGATTCTTATTTATCTCCTATGTGCAAAATTGTAGTTTGTATGAGTATTTTAATGTACTTAAAGCTTTCAATTGATTGATCTCCTTTTGAATGAATTTTTGTGGTGTGTTATGTACTAACCGGAGATGCACGCCACGTGTTCGATAAAATGCTCCATATGCATGTCTAGAAAAGTAGACCTACTTAGGCTAGCGTATAGGATTCGTTTAGTACACCAATGGCCTTAATGAACTCATTCGTACATTCTGGGTAATCGAAAGATAAGCTTGGGTCTGTTTTGGGTGTGACTTACTCTACTTGACCAAGATTGTGGGTTAATATTAGGGTGTATGAGTATATGAATAGCATGAGCATAAATGGGGGTAAATAATCGAGTCTAGATCGGAAGTCAATATAGGGTGGGGTGTAGTCAAGTCCTAGCATATTTCTCTCCATTATCACATTCGAGTTTAATTTCGTGTTATTTCTTTTATTGCTTTAGCATTAGTCTTTAATCAAGTTAGTTTACTTTGTTTATTTTGATAACCATCATTATTGATTGTTTGAATAGCAAATGGGCTAGTCCATTTCGGTAATCGATCACTCGATTCCTTGGGAACGAACTTTACTTTCTATTGTGCTACTCTTCGACCTCGTTCTATTTCGAGTGTCACTTGAGTGATAGCCAGGAGCTTGACCCTAGATGGACCTGGCTGCTTCAGAAGCTAGCTGGGATCGGTTCCTAGGAGTGCTGATACCAGTCGTAACCGGGGTTGGACAAAACTCAAAAAGCACTAGGTGAATGATACATGGACTCTTATATGAACAAATGAAATGTGATGTTTTTCATTATTCATGATACGATTACAACTTTTGGCAAAGAAAATGGGGAATACAATTGTCTTGGTTTCAGAAGGGAGCAGTTCCTAACTCGGAAATCAGTCGTTCTACAGTAGCACAATTTCTCTCCTTAGTCTCCAAGTGAAGACTATTCGTTTTATAGTAGCACAATTTTTATCCTTATTCTCCTCTAAGTCTTTTTTGAGTCCAAATCCTTTTACTCATCTAGAGTGGAGGTATTTATAGAGGGTCAATGAGATGGTAGGTGATGGGGATCCTCCTACGTGGGAGCCTTTGGCATGATCCTCATTGCTCCTTTATTCTAGGCCCACTGTGGCACATACCCTGGAGGGTAGGGATTGCTCCAACTAGGCCTTAGGGCTGACATGGTGGTCAAGTATGTAGGTGGGAGACCTCTCCTTTAGGCGGGATAACTATTAGGAGATCTCCAACTCTTATCTGTACCGGGCATAAGCAGGACACACAATGGGCGGACAGGATGTTCCCACTTATGCCCTAGTGTCCACGTAGGTGCTTCATAGGCGGCTATGTGGTGTTTTCCCTGATTCTGGTTGGTTGGTGAGGTCTAAGCTAGCCAGACAAGTCACTTTCACACTTTGGGTTTGTTGGGGCATAGTGGCAGTGTCTACCGCGCTGCAACTGTCAGGTGCTTCTTCCTACGATTTCCCCTTTCTACCTAGGTGCTTTTGCAACCCCCTGTCTACTAGAACTCAAGTTCCTTTTTTGGTGATGATTGGGGTTGACCATTTGTAGGGCTGAGCTGGACCACCATCTGTTTGTCGATACAGGTTGGAACGGATCGATCAGGGCCCTTGATTTCTTAAATTTCCCCTTTAATGTCAACTGTGCAAAGTTAATGCCCACATACCCATCTAACTCCTATTGGGTTCCTCCCTTCTTTGAGCTGGCCCTTCTGCTAGGGCTTGCATCATCCCTTTATAGGTTGATTTGGTGACTTTGGCGATGGTTCTAGATAGTTCTTTGTGTGCTTCAGGCAATTTCACCACGGTGGGGGGCTTAAAGAGCCCAGGTGTCCTTCACTAGTTTCGACCTGTTGGGCCGAGGGTCGCATCAATGCGGCTTTTTTAGGCGGCGATGGTAAGTCTCGATATCATTCTGGGGTCAAGACCATGGGTAGAGGGCAATGGCGCTAAGTCCGGCCTCTATAGCACCAGAGTGAACCGGGCTGTATTGGGGACCGAAGATTATCGGAGGACAGGCTCTCAAGGTGCTGGAAGTGGCGAAGGAGGCCCGGTAGTGTTGGAACCAAGGAAACCCTTTATGACTTAGGAGAGGTACAATCCTGTTCTTGTCCTACTGCGGTGTACCGGGAAAAGTGCTCATTTGATACTTTGAGTCACTTTTAGCGGTTAACAATTGTATTATATGAATATCGTTGTTGTGACAAGCTAGTTCTGCTTGTCTCATGAGGTTGCTTTAGTAAGCTGCCACGTATTTAGATGACCTAGTTCATGTGTTGGCGAACAGGTCTGGTGGCCTAAGGTTGAATCTGCATGCAATGCTGCCACGCATCTTTTAATGACATGGTCTAGAGACGTGGATGTCCAATTCTAATTTGTTTGTGTTGCCGTGTTAGGCTTGTCAAAATTTCCCAAACAATACCCCCTAAATCTGTGAGGTGGGTTATCAGCAAATCGTTTCTCTTGGTGAGCCTGTATCTTGCCGAAGTGGATTTGATAAGATTCCTCATTTAATGCTACATTAATGGGCCATTTGGCTTTAATAGCTTCGATAATGTGCCGCATTAATTACTAGCCATATAAAACATCTGAATGGCACAATGATGAGACATAATGAGTTGACTTTTCAATTGGATAATTTCTTGAGATATTGCCACGTGTAGCGATGTGATGGGTTAACTTGTACGTTTTCGATTCTTGCATAACCCTTACCAACCAAGACATTACATTGTGATTTAAACGACCAAAAGTTGTGTCATTTTTGCCTTTTTTTCCAAAGCCTATAAATTAAAAAGTCTTCTTCATTTTTACTCAAATTTTCTTTACCCTTTCCAAGTCTTTTAAGTATTCCCGCTTCTTCACGCTTGCTTCTAAGTTTGAAATTCCGATACCCGTTCCTTTTTGCTTTCTGTTAACCGAAAAAATGCTAAAGGGGTGAATCTATGATGAGGCAGTCATTATGCCTACCAAAAAGATATTTCTAATGTAATCAACCTTGCAAATGCAACGAGTCAAAAGACTAGTATAGCAAGTAAGGGTCGTTCCCACAGAGTGGTGGAATCCGTATAACTGTCTCTGTAAGATCCTTTATTTGTATTGGCTTGATTCCATTGCAAAACTCTCTATATTTGTATTAGTAGTTGCTTAAGTGTTTCTTGGAAGAAAGGAGCCTCAAAGGTGAAGAAGCAACAACTTGTGCAAATATCGTCTTCAAGGGGAACATTGCATACTTGGATGCTAAGGTATCAAGATTCTTCTTCCTCTTGCAAGGCATAAGCGCACACACACACAATTCATACATGTGTGTCCCTGCATCGTAGTTCAAACATTTGGTGTAACACTTTCACACACATTTAGCATGCACATGCATTTATCTCATTGTTGAAAATCTTGTAAAATTGCATGTTTTCTCACTATCGCTTAGATATGGCATGCTTGTGTTGCATAGTGTTTATTTGTTTGTGTTTCTTGTGTTTTGGACTTGAACATGATCTTATTTGATTCCTTATTGAGTTCTGGTCATTTCGGTTACTCATTCGTTAAGTTTCGAGTCCATACGACGTAGTTATGCTACTTTGCATTCTCATTTGTTGAGTTGTGTTCGTCGTCGTTTTCCGAGATGAATTATCAACCATTTGCCAAAGTTTCATAGTCTTCATCATGTGTGAGGGAGTCATGGTTTGTAATCTGAAAACAGATTCGAATTCGGAGTTCGGATGCCCGAATACGGCTGAAGAACGCGAGAGGTGCACGAGGAGGTTGCTCGGCCAAAAGCCAAGCAAGGGGTGGCCACGTGTGGACCACGTGTGCCACATGGCCAGAGAGCTCCTCTCTGGCCACGTGTGGCACACGCTGACCACACGTGGGCTGGCTGAAGTCCCTCTTAAATTTGGACAAATTTGCCCCTCTTCCCTCCTCCTTAAATGACCTCTCTTCCCTCCATTTTCTAAGAACTTGAAGAACATCAAATTGAAAATTCTGCAGATTTCTTCATGATTTTGTTTTTCTTATTTCGATCATAACTCTCTCATACGAACTCGAAATTGAGTGATTCAAAAACCAAAATTGTTGGTCTTGAAGAGAGCTACAAACCCCAAGTATTTTCAGAGTCATTTGAATTCGTGATTGGTCGCAGCATGCTGTTCTTCAGTCCGAGGTTCATTGTTGTATGTTAAACTTCTTCTTCGCACTTCATCTTTTGATCTGCACTTTAATCTTTCAATTTGATAGATGATTTGTGTTTAGAATGATGTTAGAACATATTCTAGGGATGGTTGATCATTTGGTAATTGAGTTTTAGCTTTGTGATTTTACTTGAACATATATTTGCTAAACTTGATTAATCTTGAAATTGATTCTAGAAATGATGTATGTGATATGCTTTATGACATTTTCTAGGTTTAATTTCATGATATAAGAACTAGGTTTTTAGTGTGATATATTGAATATTCATACCTTGTTCTTATTGATATACATGCTTTGATTTCTAGGTATTTTTGTGATTGATTGTTGAAAGCATATCCTAGAATGTATGTAAGCATGTTCATAGAGCTTGATTGATTATCTAGCTTTATTTGTTTGTAAGTGATTCATCTTCTTCTTACTTTCATTATTGATCATCTCTTTAAGTTTCTTATTTGATTGATGAAAAGTAATATGAATGATGTTAATTCACATGCTTAGGTTTCTAGATACATTTTGTGATTGAGTTGTGATAGCTTTATTCTAGATTCTCTAGTTGCATGTTCATAGAGTGTGTTTTATCTACTTGCTCTATGTGTTTTGTGATTGCATCATATTGCTTGTGTGCACTTCACTTAGCTCATTGCCTTGTGAAAGGTTGAAGTCTCTTGCAAAGTGAGTGAAGCTTTGTCTTGAGCAAGAAGACTTGGCTAGGAAAGGATTCCGGATAGCCAAGCAAGAAGTCTTAGTTAGGATCAAGAGGATCCGGATAACTAAGCAAAAGTCTTAGCAAGGAGTTGCGTACTCCGGATGGTTGAGCTTGGGTAGCTTGACTAGGATCCTAGTGATCTAGATTGCTAAGCGAAGAAATCTTCCTAGAGGCTTGAGAGCCTTGGATAGGGAGTTGCTCTCTAGAGGTGTAGGACACATCTTGGATAGAGAGTAGGCTTTGTGAATCACTAGCCCGAGGGTTGATTAGGTTTTGATAGCTTGAAGTGGATATCATAGTGTTGATAGTTTTGAGTGTGTAAGGCCTTTTCGTATAGTGGATTTGCTTTGCCGGTGGTTGTGGATTCAACCCGTGGATGTTTCCTCTTTGAGGTTTTACCACGTAAAAATATTGTGTCTCATTTTCGCTTTATATTTCCTTATCTTCCATATGTTCACTTGTATTGATTCTATTGTATATTGATGCTTACATGAATTGATTCATATTATACAATTGTTATATCATTTCAAGTATTCATTTCATTCTTATATTCCACATTTTTGAATATTGGAAGAATTTGGGACTATACCTATTCACCCCCCCTCTAGGTATAAAACACTATCACTTTAAAGGGAATTTCAGTCTCTAGCTAAAGCGTTTATTAAAGTGATGTAAATAGAATATGGAAGTGATGAGAATGGTGTGTGTGAAGTGTATGCATAATGCGGATGGTGTGTGAGTTGTGAATAAAACTAAATTAAATTACACTAAGGATAGAAATCTAACCGAGTACTTGCATTTCTCAATCTAACTACACTACAAAGCAATTAAAGAGGCAAGACAATTAAACTACAAAGCATTTTAAAGTGGCAAAGCAAATAAACTAAAGACAAAGCACCCTATCTATGAAAATAAAGGTGGCTTGGAGAGATGCAAGATAGTGGTTACAATAGGTACATAAGTTCACCAAACACACAAGCAAGTCATGTTGATAATAAACATTCAAGCATCATTCAACTTGGATTCAAGGGCTAGATCACTCGATTAAGGATTCCAAAACCAAATCATCTATTATTACGAATCATTTGTTGATTAAGGAATACCGAAATCCATTCATCACTTAACCACGGTTATGGAATGAGCAATTGTGTCTCTTGGTCAAAGACCCATTAAGCACAAGAACACTAAACAACCTAATCTAGCATAGGCATGCATAAATCAAGTATTCTCCATCCAAGAGTTAACTATCAAGATCCATTCACAATTGATCAATTGGAACCCGGATATGCTCTTTCACTCAAATCAATCCATACATATCGATTCCCTTTCATCACCAACATGCAAACAAAAGTGAGACTCTACTTTTACACTACAAAGTTTGTTTACACTAAGTTACACTACATCATTTGTTTACACTACATCATTGGTTTAATCTAAAGTCTCATTTATGCAAAACACATCAATTTCTACTCATTCACCAACATACATGTCAAGAAAAGAGAGATATAGCAAAGCTCAAAGAATAGAGACAAGATCCGAATTGAATCTAAGTAAAGATCATATATAACAAGCTCAAGTATTAGGTTACAAATATTCTCTATTGGGGATTACACATTAAAGAAATAGAAAATAAAACAAAGGGAAGAGTTTAGAGATAACCAAGATCTCTATTTTATTTGATCTCCTTGCTCATTGGATCTACTTCAAAGAGGGATGGATGAAGTGTAGAGGTGGTAGTGGTGAGCTTTCCATGGAAGAGAACCTCCATGGAAGCTTTGAGAGCTCCTCTCTCTCTTTTGTGGTGTTGGTAAAGTATATAAAGTGTAAAGTAGGATAGGATGGGATTCTAGGATGAGATAGATATTTTAAAGACCAACAAGTGGGTGTATTTATAGTTGTTGAAGGTTAGGGCATTAATTGGGGTTGAAAAGTCAAGTTTGCCCTTCAAAATCACGTGATCTGGAAGAAGATATTTGTTGCCGACATAGATCTGCGAGTTCATACTTGCAGATTTAACTTGTAGATTTAACTCACAGAAGGCTCTTGAATAGATCTGCGACTTTGTCCTGACTTCGTTCTACAAGGACAAACTCGCAGATTTTTCTACTTCGTATACCAGTCACTCAAATGGGCATAACTTCTTCTAGAAAGCTCAGAATCGTGATTCGTAAAGCTTTGTGAAAACTAGACTCCCGGGATTTTCGAAAACATGTAGCTCGACACCCAATTCATTCTGAGAAGGGAGATATGGCTTTTGCAAGTTAGGCATTCTGCACAAGCCATCTCAATTTCAGCTCTTTTTCCTCCTTTTTGTCTCCAAACCTTCACTTTAAGCAAAAACACATAACTTTACAGAAATGAACCTACATAAGGCTAAAACACATATTAAATACATAAATATGATTAAAAATGAGCATAAAATGTAGGAAACATGAGCCTAAAATAGGTACATAAATGTACCAATCAATCTCCAATTAACACTTTTGAACCGCAGCCTTGGTAGGTCACAATTGGAGAGATACCGATACTGGTATTGGTACATTCTCAGTAAAAACAAATAAATGTAGAGAGAATATTAGGATAGGCATATGTGTGTGGCTTGCAATACATGAATGATAAAGGTTTACTCTTTTATTGATAAACTAAGAATGAAATGTAACTAAATGATATAGAAACAATGTAAAAGGGAGCTTGGGTAAGGTGTTCTGTCATAGTAGATAATGACGAGTTTGTGATTGTCGATAAGTGGGAGTCTGTTTTTCTCTGGTGATAGAGTCCCCTTTTCTTTTGAGAGTTCTATAGTACTTATAGGTCCCAGTTCTTGCTATCCATTCCGTTAATTTAGTCAATCAATCTAGCAATCAAAGGGCACTGGTTAGGCATTGATGGTGGCTGTGTTTAGGTGCGGGGATTGTCCTCAAAATCAAGTGAATTGTTTCCATTTTGGTAGGATTGATGAAGTTGACTATCTCAGTTTTAAATGACATTACGAATGATGGGAAAAGTCAACCCTCTTTCCTTTTGCTGGAGGTTACTGTATGTTGATCTTCTTATGGCATGATTTTGTTCTTAGTTTAACCCCATTGGTGTACTGGTCCTTCACTGATGTTATCCCCTATACCGAGTGGATGGTGAATGATTACTAAGTTGGTCTAAGGAGGAAACGTGGTACGGGGACACCGTGCATCATGAATCGTGGTACCAGAGCACCATTCGTAGTGGATAGTGGTACCAATGCTTTTAGGTATCATGTAGTTGGGGTGATGTGGTATCGAAGCTTTAT
The DNA here is from genome assembly GCA_954870605.1 of Acer campestre. Lineage (NCBI taxonomy): Eukaryota > Viridiplantae > Streptophyta > Magnoliopsida > Sapindales > Sapindaceae > Acer > Acer campestre. The sequence continues at coordinate 35,535,169 of OX940799.1, forward strand.
GAATCTTGGTTACAGCATTTCTCGATACCGGGGAAACTGGATGTCCCTGTTCCTAGTCCTAGTTCATGTATGGCTTGTCGTAGGTGTATTAGTCTTGATTCCTTCATGCGGTATCCTTGATGTTCCCTGTAGCGTCCTTCTACTCTCAGTGGTTTTGGTAAAGGAGGAAAATTCTTCTTTGCACCCCTGCCTTTTTAGGCGGTTAACACTTTCTTCTACTTCTTTCATTTCTGTCATTTTTTTATAACCATTACTAGGTGTGAGAAAGTTTCTAAACTAAGCAACCATGGGGTCATTGCAGATTCTAACGTTATTGAGGACTAAGAAGATCAAATGATTTTTTCTTTGAATGATCTTGGTACTTTCAATTGCGAGACTAAAGTGGTTGATGAGGCCGCTTTGGGGGAGTATCGTAGATATTGCAAAATCCCAGACACTATCCAACTTATCTTACCGAAAGGTCGCACCGCTTGGAACTCTTCCCCTAATGTGGTGGCTTTTTATGGCTCGATGCTAGCCTATGGTGATACCTTGCTCATTCAACCATACATTGCTAGGTTTATGTGATTCCAAGATTTCTCCGGCATAGTTGGCCCCGAATGGATATCACTAATTGCTCTATTTGTGGTCACTGTGGGTAGCCAATGGAGAACCCATCCCCATTGCTCTTAAGATTAGACAAATTTATGTTCTCTAGGCCTCTGAAAAAGGGACCTATTTCTTAACTTCAGTCGGGGCGAGCTACTTGCTGCCGCAAGGTTCGGATCCGGAAAAGTTCAAGGCGAGTGACATCGAGGTTGGTTCCATGCTTGACAATAAAGGATTTTTATTGGGTTACCACTTACCCCACATCAAAGAAGTTTTGGAAGAAACACCACACGACAACCTTTCAACACGACAATGATTGGTTTTTTATGAAGCGTGCCTAGGAAGAAAAGTTACTGGGGACCTTTCAACACGACAACCTTACGGGGTGATACCTCATCATTTCATGAAACACCACACGTGGATGAAGGATCCACATAATTTAACCGGCGACGAGATCAAGAGGGTTGCCATAAAGGTTACTCACCCATTAAGTGATATGGGCTCTCTTGTTTTATTCACCGAGTCTATTCTTCTTGATTAGGGGATTCTTTCAAGGCTTCTAGATGATCGCCTCCGATGTATGTATTTGCTCGATTTTGCTTTCTCTTCCTTCTGCTTTCAATATGGAAGTCCATTGGTTATTTTGCCAATTGTCCTTTTTTTAAGTGTTTAACGAGGAGCCAATCTGTGTGGAGCTCGCTCACGTGACGAAGAACGTAGAGAACACAAGCTGTAATGGCACTCTTACACCCAAAAATACTACCCCCGAGGGTTCTTCCATTGAAGCTAGTACCCACTCAAGGAGGAGTAGGAAATCATTGCGAGCTAATTAAGAGTCATCTTCTTACCAAGCTACCACTAGTGGTTCTAAGAGGAAATCTAACACCCCTCATCATGAAGAGAAGAAAAAGAAGAGAAAACGCAATTCCTTTGGTTATTTGCCACCCTCTGAGCCTATCATTATACCAAATGAGGCAAGTTGCAGTGAGGGTGCTCTTGGCCTAACTATTTCTGTGGTCACATTTCTCCAAAATGAGATAGAGAAAGGATGCTATCTGGTGTTTCTTTCCCTGGCTGAGCATTGCATAAAGAAAGGGAAAAGGATGGAGCAAAAGTCTTCTGCAACTACCTTGGTACCCCTAGCCACTTTTCAAATTCATCGTCCCAAAGGGCCTGCTTCTTCTAACAAAGAGGGAGCGGGCATGAAGTCCCTACGGGGAATGAAGACATCTCTCTAAGTTGTCCAGCAACTTATGTTATTGCGACTTCACATGATGTTTTAGAGGTTGTGCTAGATGTTTATGTGGTCTCTACTTCTAGTGATTAGAGAGCCAAAATTGACCTATTCTTCGTATCTGGTAGTCAGCTGTCTATATTGGTGGCGAGGACCTGCTCAAGTGATTTGCCACCACTTTCTACCAGTGCTTTGTTTGCTGCATTGTCAAATGGTCATGCCTTTTTTGAAGATACATGTATGAGCTGTGAATTACAACTTGGTCATCCTTCCTAGAGAATTGAACGTTACTTTAATACTTTTTCTTTGGTTCTTTTTATGTAACGTGTCGACTTCTTGTTCTCAGCTTCATATTTTATGTTTTCCGTAGGTCCCGTTGGAGTTTGTTGCTCATAGAGAAAAGAAAGGATCCCTTGATTCCAAGGTTGAAGATCACCAATCCTAGGTTGCCCAATTATCTACTGATCATTCTAATTCCCAAAGCGAGCTCACAAGAGTGTCATCTCTTTAGGTGAAAGAAATTGAGTTTGAGTGAGGTGCAGAACTGCAAGCCCAGAAAGCAGAATACCAAGCTTAGGATATACGATATAGATACTCCAGCCAAAATAGAGCTTTCATGTAGGTAATGAGGGATCTAGAGCTTAGGATTGCAGATCGCCACAAACGTTCTTCGCCTTTGACTCCTTCATGTATCACGAATATCATAACGGAATAAAGGTAGCTCACGACTTCTACTCGAGCAAAGACAAGGCTAGTGAGAGAGACATTGGTCACTTCTGAGACTTCATGGAAAGGGACTAGGGAAATGCCCTTGAATCTGTAAGTTTTTCTTATTTTGATTGGCTTATTTCATTGACAAACCACATTTGGGGTTTAAATGTGTAAGGGTGGACTAGGCCTTCATTGTGCATGATCAAGCTTTAAAGGCTTCTGAAGACATCAAGCTCAAGTGCACTTCAAAGTTATATCACTTGTGTTTAACTCTTGAAGAGATTAGTTGCACACACACACACTTTTCATGCATGTTCTATTCATCTTGCATTTGTGTTTCAATTCTTGTATGTGTGTTTTCCTTACACCTATCACAATGCACTTGATTGTTAGATCTAAGTGTGGTTTTGTGTTGTAATTCGTTTCTCGATGTTTGATCGAAAACGTCCGCGCATGTATGATAGTGTGTTTATTTTAGCGCGATAAGTGACCACTGGAGATGGTCCCAGTGCACGGGTCTCTACCCATGCACCACCTGTGCAGTGGCCTTGGATTGTTTTTCCAGGTCTTGGTGCGCTAATGACTTCACTGGTAGTGCGTAAGTCCTACTTGCCCAGTGGCCTCAAATTGTTTTTTTAGGTCCCAGTGCACCAGTTTTACATGTGTAGCATTCTTAGGCTTCTTTTCTTGAGCCCGGTGTGCATGTAGTGCGTGGGTCCATACTCGCACACTGGACCCGCGCAGTGTCTAGTTTCAAGCCTATTTTTTTCAAAACGGCATAGTTTCATTTAGGGTTCATATATATATGTCATCTTCTTTTCTTTTCGTTTTTAGAGCTTCAAAACTTATTTTTAGAGAGAACAAGATTTCCCTAAGAGAGAGAAGCTTCAAGAGTTGTTCTTTAACTCTTTAAACCCAAATCTCATCATCTTCATGCATCATTTAGCATTCTTAGGCATGGGTCTTCATCATTAAGTTGACTTGGTGAGTTGAACAAAAACCACATCTTTGTTATTTGTTCATACCTTCCAAGATTGTATTTTTATTGCATTTATTAGTTGATTAAATGCTATGACTCTCTTTATTGCATGTCTTTATGAGTTTCCTTATATGATTAGGTTTGTATTTTGATAGCTTGCATTTAGGACATTTATGCCCTCTAACTAAGTTTCTATGCTTTGCATTCAGACATTGTTGAATAGGACTCATTGATTGCACTTATTGTCCTTACCATGTTTAATAACAACTCGTGTTGATTTGCTTTTATTTGATGACTAGATTTTAGATTCTCATATCTTTATCTAGTTAGGTCTTTATGAGTATTCATATAGACATTTTGATATCTAGGATTGCTTTTATTGACATCATTTAATCTTTAGATAAGCATTTAGTGTTGCCTAGCATTAATTGCATTTAGAATATTTTCATATATTCACATAGGTTGTTTAATCTCTTCATTGAGAGTTAAGTCTTGTGGCTAAGTGGTTTAGTGTACAAGCAATTGGTCTAGGATTACTATAAAAGGTCTGCGGGTAGTAGTGGTGTGTTACGTTCTGAGAATGGTGTGACTAGAGATTAACCTAGGTTGTAAACATCACTACATATAGTGGATTTGAGGACTGAAGTGGCTAGGTGTCTAGCCCATGAGTTCTTACCTAGTTGGAAAATTTTCTTCTCACGTAAAACAAATCGACATGTTTTTATTATTTTTCGCACTTTAATTACGTTAATTGTTTTTATTATATTGGGTTAATTTTTATAATATTAACTAATCCAAAAAGTTGGTAACTAATTGGATTAACAACCCATTCACCCCCCCCCCCCCTATGTAGGTTGTTTAGACACATGTTTATTCATATTCAGAATCCATTAAGATGCAGCAGAAGAATTGGCGAGCTCATTGTCATCAATCCAAATGTCAATCCTTTGCCAATGCATTTGGAGATGGCTAAGGAATCGACGACTCCAACATTCTATGCTGATGGAAAGGCCACTTCTTCTTTTTTGAAAATTTTTGATATGGGCCCTCTCGTAAGGTACCAGTATGTGCTTTCTGAGTGAGTTGTCAAAATGTGCAAAGCCTGATGGAGACGATGCGTAACCAAATTCTGTCATTGCCTGATGGGAGCGGTGAATCGACACATCTATTTAAGGAAGTATCTGAGAAGGGAGACTAGCCACGGATTGCCTCTTTCTTTCTCTTTTTTGAAATCTCTATAATCGCTTTATTTTGGATATGAAACTTTTGTTATTATTTTTTGTATTCGTTGTAGTGGTCCATTTTCCTTTTTCCTCATGTTACTTGACTCGTGTGTATTCCTCGTTGATGTATGTGTGCTTGGAGTGTAAATTCCCTTGGGGTTTATACATTGTGCTATATCTCGCGTGTTCTTCTAATTTTCTCGCATTTGCAATGAGGGCATGACTATTGTGTGACATACCAAGTGTTGTGCTCCACTTATGCACGTCATTATGGGCATCGCTCAATCTTTGAAATAGTAAGGTGGCCGAACGAGGTCAACTGCGTTTTAGTCCCAATGTTTACAGCTGCTCGTGCATGTTATCATGGGTGCTACACAATCTTTAACGCAACGTGGTGGTGAACGAGGTCTATAGCGCTTTATCTCGAGGTAAGTCCCAATGTTTAACGCTACTCGCACGTGTTATCATGGGGGCTACCCAGTCTTTAACACAGTGAGGTGACCGAACAAGATTGGTAGCGTTTTATCCTAGGGTAAGTCCTAGTATTTAAAACTACATGCGTGTGTTATCCTATATGTTGTCTAGTCTTTAACGTAGAGATGTGGCCGAACAAGGTTTGTAGTGCTTTATCACAGGGTATATCCTAGTGTTTAATGCTACTCATGTGTGTTATCCTGAGTGCTTCCCGGTTTTTAACGTGGCAAAGTGGCCGAAGGAGATCGGCGGTATTTTTACGCAAATTAGTTAAGCTAAGGGTTAAGATCCTCTTTTGACCGTCTTGTGATATCAAAGATGTTCAATTCTATGAGAAGCTTTATTTTATTGCTAACAAAAGAGCAAACAAAACAACAGAAATACTTAACGTCCTGAAACTCTAAAGGGGGAGAAATATGAAAACATTAAATTTAAAAGAAAAAGAAAAAGTAGAATTGTTCATGGCGATTCCCTTGCTGATCGCATGATTTATGCTTTCTTGATTCATCATTCTTCCATCGACTGTTTTAGCCAACTTTCCTATGGATTTGCTATTGCACGGTTGTTAAACACAGACATGTTAGTTCGCTTGGCAACTTCCTAGTTTGACTCTGATCTCGCCTACTCCATAATTGGTTGGGAATTTGGCCTTGAGGCAATATGTTGCAGTGACTGCTTGGATTATATTGAGGAAAGAACTTCCCAAAAGGGTGTTGTACGGTTAGTGGGGCAAGTCTACTACTACGAATTCGACCAGGGCTATGGTGCAGTAAAGGTTCTTCCCTATCTTAATAGAAAGCTTTAAGATTCCCATAGGGTAGATTTCAGTCCTCCAAAGCCTCTCAATGGGACATGGAATGTCTTGAAATCTTTACGATTAAGGCTTAATTGCTCATCAGCGATCAAATGCAAGATGTCAGTCGAACTTCCATTGTCTATCATGATTCATGACTTGTCAAACATCTCGGTGCCCTATTGTATTTCCACGATAATGGTGTCATTTGGCCTAGCGTCAATCTTCATTGTGTCCCCTGCAGAGAAAGTGATCGGGTCTCATTCTTAACGAGGATTCTTAGAGCTCTTCTGGATTAGGAAGATGTCAGAGCTCCTTATTGTATCTATCAATTCGTGGATCTCTGCCTCTCTATCCCTGTTGCTTGTTCCTGTTAAAGATCCTTTATAAATGGTGTTAATTGGTTTACCTCGAAAGCTTCTTGCATTTTGATCTGACCAGTCAGAACCGTCTCTCTTGATCTACTTGTATGCATGTTTTTTTCCTTGCTTGGTGTTGTCTCGCTTGAGTATATACTCCTTCAAATGTCCTTCCCTAATCAGGCTCTCGATGTGGTCCTTGAGCTGATAACACTTCGAGGTGTCATGACTGTGATCTTTGTGAAAGCAACAATAATAGATGTATCATTTCTTACATTCACAAGTAAGGGTGGGGCCACTGCACCAGCCCTTTTTCCTGAACCACGAACAAGATATCCTCTTAATCTCTCACAAGAGGGGGTGTAATTAGTGAACTTCATGTGTATCTCTTTTCATCCTTTTTTTTCTATCACTTTGGCAGCGATCTCTCACCTATCTTATCCTAGGTTTTTCCTTCTTTTTAGGGAAGGTGTAACCACATGCATGGTTGCTAGGTTGAACTCTGTGCACTAAGAGGCCCCATTTGGCTACCTTGTCTTCCTTTGCTAGAGCGTAGTCTGCAGCTATCTTCAGTGATCCTTAGTAGGTTCTAGGTCAAGTTTGTTTGAGATAAAAGGAAAAACACCTACTTTGCAGGCCATTGGTAAAGGAGGTTACTACCGCAATATCATTAAAATCCTATACACTCTTGGTTTATTTAATGAAGCGGTTCTCTTGATCGTTTCTCCTGTCCTATGACATTTTCTGAAAATAGATTTTACTCATAAGTGTATAAGTGTCGAAGTAATAATATAACCCAGTAAGAATGGGGTCGATTCTCAGGGAAGGAATTTTAGAGCTCACAAAAACCAACAACAATCTCAAAAGTTATCAAGAAACAAAACAATTTAATTGATGCATGATGGGCAAATATAATGATGAAATTACTCAAATAAAAATATGCATGGTAAGGTTAGAGGTTCCACTCTTAGCTTATATAATAAATGTATATTTAACTCCTTTTATAACTCAATCAAAATCCACACACAAAGGAGGTTCCAATCGGAAAATACAACAATCTAAGTTCGTTTGAACATATATGAAGTTATATTTCTTTCCATTTAGTTAAATTACAAGGAGTGCCCACTTTTCGAGTCATTTCAAGTACTCATTGTGCCAAACACTATTATGAATCAAGATTCCTTTACTAGAAGTGTCGGTCTAGTTATAACCATGTTATATCTAGAAGGATTCAAGTATCCATGGATAGGATTGTCTACAACAAGTCACGATTCTCATACACAAGAGAGAAATCAATATAATAGTCAAATTAAAAAGAAATACAAATCATATAAACGTATTAACAAATGAATATAAACATTAACCACATTTTAAGAGTTTTAATAAACCTTTATTTTCATACCAAGAGCTTCACCATTTCACCTTAGCATAATGAAAACAAGTTACTCATGATGGACATAAAAATAGAAATGGAAATGGAAAAACATGTAAAAGAAAACTAATTTGCAAGAAGAAAGTTTATAATGGAAGAGAGAGTTAATAATTATATAGCTATTCTCCTAGATGAAGGTTCGAAAGCGATTCTAGGGTGTGGTGATGGAGTGAATTTTTGGACATAAATTCGGTGTGATTATATCCCTATGAAGGTCGCATCCTTAGAGTGTTTGCTTTGGCTACCAAGAAGTTGGGTTCTATTAATGAGTTTGGAAAGTGGTTGGGATCAAAGTGGGATTGGAAGGTAAGCATGAGGAGGTCATTATTCGATTGGGAAGTGGATCAATGGAGGTGTTTCCAGACCTTCCTTGAATGGGTCACCTTACGAAACATAATATTGGACGCCATTGCATGGTCTCCACACACTAAAGGCATCTTCTCCTCAGTTGGTTCATTTCGAAGGAGCCTTGAAGATCTTACTATTCCTAGTTCAACAGACGCCAATTTTATTTGAAAAGGGATCTTTCTTTGGCAACTTGTCAAAGGAAGGGTGGTGGTCAAAGATGTTCTCATGCATATTTGAATGAACCAAATTTCAACTGTGGATTGTCCATTGTGCAACTCTGATAATGATGAGCCCGTCATTATGTACTCAACAAAATGATGTTTTAGTTTGATCTTTTGAAAACCATGTTTTAGCCACTCAAAAATCCTTTAAGATATAAATTCTTAGCAAGTGGTAAGCAAGATTCATTCCATAGGGAGATGGAGTAATGTGTTAGATTGATTGACTAATCTAAAGTGAAATAAAATAAATCATTGTAAATTGATAGTTGTGTGGCTTCATAAACCATAAAAATGCAAGTAAAAAAAACATACAAAAGTGATAAAACAAATAGAAGACTCAACAATCTTGATAAGAATATAGATGTAAACAATTAAGATAGATGCTAGGAAATAGATGGAGTTGCAAATAGGAATGGGTAATGCTATCAAAGGCTCTTTAATGACTAATCTCTTATATGTTAACCATTTGTTTTATAAGGTGTGCTTAGGTCATCACTATGAACCATAAGCATATTCCCACCAAGATGCCTAACCGATTAAGGAAAGAGAGTCAAGGTGGGATCAATTAGTACAAATTAAGGTTTAGATTAGTGGGGTAGATATACCCACCACTTAATCTATCCTAATCACTATGCTCCTAACCAATCAAGGGTGTCAATCCAAGATAGGTTTCACAACAAGTTATCCTACACATGATTATGATCTACTAGTGATATACAATGCAAATCATATAGTGAATAAGAACTAAATATAAAGTGAATTAGAACACATATAGAGAATCAATTACAAATAGCTTAGCAAATACCCACAACCAATTTTTCCTCACATCTATCCCCTAGATTAGGGGTTTAGTTACACATAGTCACAAACAAATAGAAAAGAAGTGATATATAAGGAAATCACTCTTATGCCTCCTTCTTTAGTGCTTGCTCTTTCCTCTCCTTGAATGCTCCTAGTGCAAAGAGTGGTAGTAGATGATGTGTCTAGATATAAGGGTGTCTAATAGGTAGTGATAAAGGTATTGAGAATGGGAAGAGAGGAATGGTTGGGTGAAGTAGTCAAGATTTGGTGTTGAGGTTTTGGATGGAAAAGGTAGTACAAGTTTAAAGAATGGAGGAAGTTAAATGATGAAAAATGGAAGAGAAAAACTAGATCTAATCTCTGTAAAATTCATGCTCAAGTAATGCTTTGATTCTCTTTCAAGTTAGGGAAGAAGAATACTTATAGTGGCCCTTGGAATCATACTGATAACTGCTTGAAAATATGATGTGGCAAGATGTCGCCATTTATGTCGTCATGGTGACCTCATGGCAAAAAACAGTTACGCAATCTGAGATTCACTTATCGTGGCCATTCTCGTCTTTTTCACCATGGTGCAAACAGCGACACCGAGAAATTTATGTCTTGTCGCCATTTGTTCTTGGAAAGGTCACCCTTGGTCTCATGGCAACACCTAAAGAGCGACATGAATTCCTTTTGAAAAATCTCTCTGTGGCCATGGCGACCTTCGTGGCGACGCCTTGTGTTCTTCAATGTCGCAATTTGTCTCATGGTGACAGCTATGCTTCATTTATATCTGTCTGTCGCCATAGCGACCATATTGTTATCAAAAGGGCGAAAATTCCCTGTTTGGCCACCTTGTGCTCTTTTTACACCAAATTCCTCATCTTCTTCACAAATGTCCTTGCAGCCTAAATAAACCTGAAACACTTGATTTAACAACATTAAATGCGGGGAAATGTTCGAGAATCAAGCATAAAGAGATGGGAATGAGGGCCAAAAAGAGACGGGTTGATCAATTGATTGACATGGTTAAGTTTATAGTAGTATGGTGGTTCAAGTACTATTGTAAGGGGTCGACGGATCCTATCACTACTATCATTTTAAACATTAAGGATTTTTGTATTCAGAACAATCCAGTGAGGAAGTCTTCGATAGAAAACTGGGTCCCTCCCTTTCAAGATAGTTTGAAGTTTAATGTTGACGATTTGGCGATGGGAAAACCTGGTCCAATAGGCATTGGAGGGGTTTTGAGGGATTCGAGGGGTAAGGTGATTTGTCTTTTTTCTTCCTATATCAATATTCAAGATTTGAACGTGGCAAAGATTTTGGCCATTCAGAGGGCTGTCCAACTTATTGTCTATAATTAAATGTTGAAAAACCATTTTATATCTGTAAGTTCCTTAATTTTGATTGGCTTATTTCATGACAAACCACATTGTGGGGCTTAATATGTAAGGGTAGTTTAGGGCTTCATGGTTCGTGATCAAGCTTATTTGGATTTCAAGCTCTCAAGCACAAGAGCTCTTTGAAGGTATAATCATTTGTTCTTAACCCTTTTTGAAGAGATTAGTTGCACACACATACACTTCTCTTGCATGCATGCATGTTCGTTGCCTTTTGTGTGTACTTGTTTCACTCTTCACACTTGCATATTTTTTATTGTTCTATATGCATTGTTGTTGTGTGCGCTGGTCCTCTTAACCGCGCAGCACCCACGCATCACCTACACATTGCGCTGGTTGCCTTGCGCTGGTCGTCATGCACCACACTAGCGTAACTTGGGCAGAGGATCACCGCTGGTCTTGCACTGGTCGTCATGCGCGTGTGTTGGGTCAGCTGGAGTGCGCTGGTTATGTGCTACTAGACCAGCGCACGACCAACGCACTTAACGGGTTTTGAACTGTTTTTTTCCAAAACGACACCATTTCATCTAAGGCTCTTATATAAGTATCATCTTCTTCCTAGCTCATTTTTGAGAGCTCAAAATCAGAACTTAGAGAGAGAAACTCAAAACCTAGAGAGAGAAGCTCCCAAGAACTCACATTTACTCAACCAAACACCTTCCCATGAGCATCTAGCATCTTCCTAGCATCATTCAAGCATGGGCTTTCTTGTTTTCTTTGACTAGGTAACTTCTACATGTCCTAGAACTTCTTATTTCTTTCTTATGACTTGTTTGCCTAGGTTTAGCATTTATTTGTTAATTCAATGCATGTCTCATTTGCTTATTATTATTCCTAGCATGTTTGAAACTTTAATTGTTGGTTGAGATGAGTTGTTTGTTGATAGCTAGGATTGTTGTGTGATTGATAACATCTAGCTAAGTCTATATGGTTTTCATTTAGACATTGATATGTAGGACTCATTGATTGCATTAGTTAATTGCATTTATTTTCCTTGCCATGTTCATTAACAACTTGTGTTGATAGGCTTTTGATTGACAATTTCTTGATTGCACTTGTTAATTGCATTTATTGTCATTGTCATGTTTATTGACAACTTCTGTTGAGTAGGCCTTGTTTGTTGACAATTAGGTTGCTAGAATCCCTTCACATCTAATTGAGTCCTCATGCATGAGCATATAGGCATGGTTGATAACTAGAGTGTTAAATTGCATTATAACATCTAGTTAAACATTTAGTGTAGCCTAGTATTATTTGCATTTAGAATATTATCATATTCACATAAGTTGTTGATCTCTTCATTGAGAGTTAAGTCTTGTGACTACAGGTGTGTAGTGCTCAAGCACTTTTGGTCTAGGTTCGCTATAAAAGGCCTGCGAGTAGTAATGGTGAATTAATAACTGAGAATAGTGTGACTAGAGGTCAACCTAGGGTTATAATCATCATTATATATAATGGATTCGAGGACCGTGTGTGGCGTACATATCAGCCCCGTGGTTTTTCCTTGTTGAAGGTTTCCACGTAAAAATCAAGTGTTCTTTAATTTCCACAATTTATACTTGATTTTATTGTTTGTTAAATTGGGTTTACTTTTGAATATTGACTAATCCGAAAATTTGGTAACTAATTGGATTAACAACTCATTCACTACCCTCTAGATTGTTTAGACACACGCGAGCAATATATATTTATATTTTCAATATCCATTATTAGTAATTCGAAGGTAGCTGTTTCTTGGGGTAATAACAAGAGCTTTGGAAATCTAAAGCACGTCAATTACATCTATGACATAAAGTGTAATGTGAAATCTCAAGGTGGCATGGAGGTTATCTTTGATTATAGAGTGCTTAACTTTTTTACAAAGATGGGGTCAAATATGAATGGGGATATCATAGAGTGGGGAGACCGTTGACTCAATTTTTTAGCTTTATGCTATGTTTTAGTCGAGTTGGCATCTGGGATCAAGCTTGGTTAGGGTTCTTAGAGTGGGATGTCTTCCGTGTTTCCTTTTTGTCTTGCTTTGTTGTTTGTTGTGTTCTAGCGGTTTTTTGGGCTTGGTTTCAATTCCTTTGTTTTGTTTCTATTTGCTGTTGTTTTTGTTTCGTGCTTCCTTATGTAGTGGAGGTAGCTTTGCTTTGCTTTGTGCGTTAGAGCTTTGTCTCATTTGTCTTGTTTTTGTAAGCTTTTGCCGTTGTTTTTTTGGAATAAAGCTGGTTGTTCAAAAAAAAAGTTGGAAGAGAGAATTAATAAGAACACATGCAAGTTAACTTGCAATGGAAACAAGATGATTTCAGCCTTCTACACAGCCATATATATAAAGAGTTCGAAAAGCAAAACGGTTACATGTCTAATTAATGCTTTGGTGGACTTTGGTCACCTAATTTTGACAATTTCAGTTTGCCCATGCATGTACTGACTTGACTTCCCAATTTCATGCTACTTTCTTTCGATTTGGCCTCTGACATAAACATAAGAAATGTAAAATCTTTGACTCGACTTTTCAGAGTGGTGTGGCTCGTAAAAATCAAAATCTGGAGCTCAAGTTATGACCTCTTCCATCTCATGTTTGACCCTTGAAACATCCATATCTCGAATTGTATGTGAAATGCAATTTTGTTGGAAATTGAATCATCTTTCTATTGGAAAAATAATGGCATCAATCTTATATTTGAGTGTAAAGTTATAACCATTTCAAGTAACTTGCATCAAAACAACAATATCAAAAATCAAAGACGAAAGTGTAAATGTGCTTAAGTTAAGAGAATTAATGACACCACTAGTGTAAAATAATGATTTTGACTCTTATTAAACATGTACTTTTAAGTATTCATCATTCTGCTTGAGGGGGGACAAATGCATGAGTGACTTTTTGTACTGCACACTTGTAGCAAACTGATGAATGAACATGTCATTGAACTGTCAAAAGTTGTCTATACTTTCCTCCAGCAATTGATTGTACCATTTGGACATGAGGTTGCCCAGAGTTATCGGGGAGGCCTTGCACCATAGGTATATCTATGGCTTGAGTATCCATCAAAGTTTTGAAACGCCTAACATGTTCGATCGGATCTCGACCTTTGTGGTATTCTACCATCGTAGGGGGTCTAAACTTGGTGGCAAAGTGCTTGTTGGCAATTCTTTCTGTGAATTTCTACCGGTTCTTTTGGTCAACGCCCCTTGTTCGCGACTTCATCATTGCCATCTCTTCCGTGACTTCTCCATGTCATTCATAATAACGTCGTGTATGTGTTCCAACTCTTTATTTGGCTATAAATGCTTACATATAGTCATTTCTCTATGGGGTACATCGCCGTCCAGAACATCTTTGTCCTCGGGTTCATTGTGGCGACTTTGAGACTTTCTTAGGTTAACCCTTTTAGACTAGATTTTTCTAGGTTGGCATTCCTAGAGTGAGATCTTCCTAACTTCCATTTCTCCCTCCTATGGCAGCTGTACAATAAAGAATTGGAGCGACACGGATCCAACTCATCGGGATGTTTAGGGTTCAAACTCTCAGTGAGAGAGTGGGTGGACGCGGCTTGTCCTTCGTCCTCTATATCTTCTCTCACATTGGCTTTGCCTTTATCGCAATGCCTTCTAGCTGCTAAGGTGTCGCACTTTTCCATATTCACTCGCCTTTCCTTCGATGCCTTCATAGGGGCATTCGGTGTCCTTTTATGAATTTCATATCAAAGTCTCCTTCTATATGCTTCTCTCACCAGATATCGCGAGGTTAGGATGGCGTATAATCCTGCCATCAGGATTTCTAATGTGCCACCGCTTGTCATACCAAATAGCTAACATATAGTGGCTTGAAGCTATTGATAGGTCAGCGTTACAACTGGATCCGTCCCCCGACTGTAGCGGTAGGGGTGAATCTTGACCGGCAAGCAGAGGGGTCAACATTCCCCTGTCCCTTATTGACTAGAGGTTAGTGACTGTTGTCCTCGTTCTAACTCATCTTGTATGATTCCGTTGTTAGTTTCAAAAGGGTTCCTCGAAGTTAATCTTGACCGCTCCCTTTAGCATCAATTGCTGATGGTGATTTTTTGTTCTTAGGCAAACCAGCCGCCAATAATGACATATAGGCAAGTCGATGCTTAGATTAGCTAAGACATTTATAATCGAAACATCTCCTTGCTATGTGAATGCATTGTATGAAAAGTAAATAAGCAAAAACAGTAAACAACACCAGAGTTTTTGTATGTGGAAAACCCTAAGGTAGAGGAAAAACCACGGTCGTCATAATGACAGGAAAAAAGAATTCCACTATGCAAAAGGTGATTTCAATTACAAGCTTAATGCCTTCTTTCTAATGATGTATTTCTCTCTCTTTTCTTTTGCCTAAGATATTTATTTATAAAGGAACCAAGGGTGTCCCTAATTCTTGTCATTCAAGTAAAATTCAGCATTGACACGAGATCTTGGGAGGATCGTATCTTAATGATCCTCTACTCTTGTATGGAGAATATTTCCTTGCATAAGTCAATCCTTTAGATTTCTGAGATTGTCACTTTCTTTTCAATAAGATGATGATTGTCTTTTCTTATCATGGATTGGTCTTTGTGAATTCTCGAATTGTTAGTGATTCTCCAAATATATATAGTATTCTATGAATATCGCTGGTGTGGCAAGCTGGTGCTGCTCGCCGCATGAGGTGCTTTCGCGAGCTGCCACTGATTTAGGCGACCTAATTCGTGTGTTGGCATAGAAGTCTGGTGGCTTATGGTTGCTTCTGCATACAGTGTTGTCACGCGTCTTTTGATGACATGGTCTTTTGACGTGAATGTCCAATTCTAGTTTGTGTGTGCTGGCGTGTTAAGCTGACCAAAATTCCTCAAACAATTTTATTTTGTTTATAGTTATTTATTATTAATAATATGTCAAAAGAAATACATTTGTATAATATAAAATCATGGTAATATTGGAAATAATTAACTTTTTTTTTTTTTTTTTTGGTGTCCGTGGGTGTTCGGACCAGTTTACGCGCACCTCAACTAATCCCACGAGACCCTGAAGTTAATAGTCAGGTAAACCTCCAGTGGCCCCAAAAAAAACGTGGAAAAGATAATGTTGGAGGGAATTATTTTAAATGCAATACATTGATTTAGAATTAAATGAAATGTCATGATTTTTTACCTTTTATTTTAAGTTGTTTTGAGGAAATTTTAAGTTGTTTACTTGTTTAACTATTTAAAAAAAACAAATAAAACACATTAAAAGGTTCACTTCAGATCTATTAAAGGTTAACATTTAGAATGTTGCTACTAAATTAGAAAAAGTCAACCGAATGCAAATCCCTCAAAAAAAAAAAAAAAAAAACACTTCAAATAAAAAAATATAAATAAAAATAAAAATAAAAATAAAAAAAAACCTCTAGCATTACTAAAACAAAAACACGTGGTGAGTTAAGGTCTTATCAGGTTTATGTCGAAGTGAAGACCCACCAGGCCACCAAATGGACACTTTCAATTAATCAAGAAATCAACGGTTGGCAAAGCCCGGTTGATGTGACGGTGGTCACAGCCTTGTGTGACTAAGTGGGGTCCGCTTTATTTTTTTCTGAGCTCATAAAATTACGAAAATATTCATGGTCAATTTGGTAATCTCCTAATGTAAGTATTAGATTAGTAGTAGTTGTGGCCTTTGTGGGTGGGTACCGTGGTACACAGTCTGAGACGCTGACGTGGTTACTGGTTAGAGATTCTGGTGTTTACGACAACAGTCGGTTACAGTTGTAAATATTCTGGCATGGATGACACGTGTGTTGTTGCTGTCTGATCATCATCGGACGGTGTTCGTGGTTTTGATCGGTGAGCCCAGTCAAAGCAAATTAGCATCTGGATTCTAGCAAAAGCTCCTAAAAAACCACAACTCATGGAGCCGCACGTGTATACACACGTATTTATAGAAATTTCCAGTCAAATTTTGCACTCCTCTAAATTTCCGACTTTATTTACGTAAAACTAAGGTAATCTTTTTAGTTAAATAAATACACATTATAAAAAAAATAAAAAATAAAAAAAGATTAATAGATTTTTTTTATTATTATTATTTATTTAAATTTTTTAAATCTATTTATTTAAGATTTTATTAATAAGAATTTTATTATTTTTTATTTTAATTTAAAGTTAAAATAATTATTTTAGTAAAATTAAATAGTAATAAAAGTAAAAATATACTTTTATAAGTTTTAAAATAATTGACTTTCAAATATTTGGTCAAATAAACTAAAGTGATGAGCTTTAAAAAAAATAAAAACTAAATAAATGAATATGGAAAAAAGTATGACTTATCTTAAATTCTATCAAACCACAACTCATGAACCCACAAGTGTATACACGTGTTTATAGAAATTTCCACTCAAATTTTGCACTCCTCTAAATTTCCGACTTCACATATATATATATATATATATATATGAACTAGGGGTGGCAACGGATCGAATCGGGGTCTGATCGGCCCGCCCTAAACCCAAAACTTGTTTTTTACAAATTGTTTCAAATCCGATCCGTGTTTTAAACGGGCTTTCGATTTCTGCCTCCAACCCCGATCCGATTAGGTCAAGGGTGTCCCAAACTCGACTAGAATGACCCGATTCGTTTTATCCTTTAAAAAAAAAAAATTCAAACCATTAAATATACAAATTATTTTACCATATGATTTAATTTTAGGACATTGACTTAAATTTTAACATTAAATTAATATATATACACAATTTTTTTTTCTTTTTTATTGGAAATTTAAATATACACTTGAATACAAACATACACCATAAAAGAATATTTTAACATAACACTTAAAATTCATATATAAACTTAAATTTAATAGAACACAGCATCTAAGTTTAATAAACTTTAAATTTAAACATAAAATATGATTAGGTAATGAGACAAAGAGATTAGAGATTTGTTTTTCCCATTATATTTTTATATTTTAAAAAATAATTATATAAATACCGGGTCAAATGGAGTGGGTCGGGGCATAAGAGGTTGACCCATACTGACCCGATAAAAAACTGGGTCAAAAAAGTTTGACCCAAACCCGATCCGAGCCCCGTTTTAGGTGCTCAAAAGCCGCTCCAAACGGATCGGAGCCCCGCCGGTTTGGGGCGGGTCGGGGATTTTGCCACCCATAATTTGAACTTTGTCAGAAATCTGAAAGTGTTTAAAAGTTGATTTTACATATCATGTTTATTTTTTATTCATGAGATTTGAACTAATGTAAATATATTTGTATCCTTAATTAAAAATTTGATGTATTTGTATTTAAAATAAAGTTAACGAAATTATTATTAAAAAAACAAATCAAAATAATAACATAAATATATTTGGTGAAAGATTAATAATAATTAAAAAAAATTACTGCAAATAAATATTTTAAAATTTTTTATAAAAAAAAATGGAGACGAAGTTTAAAGGAAGTTATGCCTCCTTCAACAGAAAAGAAGAGACCGTCCAACTTCAAAGAGGAGGTTGTCGACCTCCTCTTTCATCAAGGATGATGTTACTAGCCTCCTCCAGCAATCAAAGATGAGGCCATCGGTCTCCTCTAACAGTACAAATGAGGCCATCGGTCTTTTCTGTCATCAAGAAGGTCACCGGCCTCCTCCAACATCAAGGAGGAGATTGGCGACCTCCATCTTCGGCGGCCTCCTCTCCCCTTTTTTCAATTTATTTATTTATTTGTTTTGTAATATTGTGATAATTTTGATGGCATTTTTGGGAAAAAAAAAAAAGAAGGATAAAAATAGTTAGGATTTCCAAAGTTTAGATTTAAGCTAGGATTTCCAATTTATTGGATTTCAAACGTTTTCGACACTATTTTATACTTTAGAAATGAAAAAAAAAAAAAAATACAAAATGTCTATTAAGATGTCTTTTAAAACATAAAAAAACAAACACCCCTTAATCTTTTGTTAATTGGCAATTATAATAAAGTGGTACAAATTAAGTGGAAATTGCTAAAAATGACCACATACAATATGGAAATTTTGTTTTTAACCACAAACGAAATTTTAATTGTTAATAACCATGTTTTTATAAATTACTTGAATGCCCCCATATAAAAAAACCCCAAATTAGCTCTCTCTCCTTTTTTTTTTCTTCCTCTCTTCTCTACTCTCTCTCTCTCCCCCGATCTCTCTCTCGCTGGCATGGTTTGAGGGTTGTCGAGCACTAACGAAGGCATCACCGAGCGTAGGTGTGCATCTAGGCCACGTCTGGCGATGGTTCGTGTGACGGGATGACGCTAGTTTGTGCGCTGCTGCTTCGCCAGCGAAGGAATCGATCCCCCCTCCGCCGGTGATGTGGTATGCAAAAAAAAAAAAAAAAAAAAACCAAAAAACAAAAAACAAAAAACAAAAACAAAAACCTAATTTGAGCAAGAAGAAGAAGAAAAAGAAGGGGAAAATTTCAAGTTTGGACAGTTTAATTTAGGCATGATTTCAAGTTTTGACAATTCAATTTAGGCATGATATCAAGTTTTTACATTTCAATTTAGTTGTGATTTCAAGTTTGCTTCGAGGTTTAAAAAAAAGGCTAATTGGCACGGATACCCCCTGAACTTTTTTTTTCGCCATTAAACCCCCTGAACTCTTGTAATTTGGCAATCGCTGAAGGAATTTGCCCCCTCACCAGGGGGTAGATTCCTTCAGCGATTGCAAATTTACGAGAGGTCAGGGGGTTTAGTGCCGAAAAAAAAAATTTAGGGGGCACAGTGCAACTTTTTGAAGAGTTCAGGGGGCATCTGTGTGCCAATTAGCCTAAAAAAAAAACTATTTTCAGGGGTACTTTGGTAATTCATGGGCATACACTGAATTTTTTTTTTTAAAGAAGTGGTTATTAACAATTAAAGTTTTAAAAGTTGTTACTAACAAAGTTTTATAATTCCAATGGTTAGTTTTTGTTTTCTCTCACAAATTAATATATCATGATATCTCACTAATCACACCCCAACACAATTAACTTATATGTCAATTAATGTGTATCCATTCACCAAGTGACACCTCAGCTGCCACATGTGTTGAGATGGAAATAGTGGGATTGTAGATGAGATGTTTAGCATTATTGATATATATATATATATATAAACACAATTAACTTTACATACAAATTGTCATTAGAATTACTTTTCAATAAATAAATAAATAAATAATCCCTTTAAAATAAATAAATAAAAAAAATTGTCTTTAGAATTATGAGATTGTTAATAACTAAACTTGTATAGTCACAATATCCTTCGCTTAATTGCCTAGAACAAACTTATTTAAATTTCGATCATATTCGTTTTGAAATGAGTATCCAAACATAGAGCTAACATTATTTAGTTTTAAATAATAAAAATTTAACAAATTTGGTAGAGAAAATTGAGATTGAATCAATTTAAAAAAAATATTCAATGCATTCAATGAATGCATTGGTTGTATTTGTTGATTTTTATAATTTTAAATAATTTAAAAAAAAATAGCATATCAAATAGAATTTTGTATTGGAGTACAATATTAAAATGATGTGCTAAATATAACATTTTACTATATTTCGTACTAAATTTGACATTAACATTGGAGGTGGTCTAATATTGCTGATTTGAGGTCACAAGCAAAGGGTCTGATTGTTAGTGCTATTCCTTCCTCAGCTAATCGTGCTGCCTAGCGCCTTGCTAAGTTAAGCCTTGAAGACCTTGACGAACACCTTTTGTATGGAAGAGACCCCCTTTTGTATCAGGGGTCTGATTGAACCTGATATGTCTTCTTAATTTTTTCTACTGTGTTTGCTTGTTCTGTTATTTCGGTTGTTTGTTTGCCTCTTGCTGCTGGTTTGCAGCCTGTGAAAAAAAACAAAAACATGACTTAAACGAGAAAAATATTCAAAGGTATTACACATGCTCTAGACAAATACTAGTGGGGGTAGTTTTACTAGGTTCAATTTCAAAGATCACTCACCAAATTATATATATATTATTAATAATTATTAGGTCAATAAGCTTAGTTAACCTAATATGGTACGACTAATATACATTTCAAATTAACAATTATCTACTATATATTATAATAATTAATTTTAGAACTAAAAGTCAGATAGCCAACTCACATTAAAAAAAAAAAAAAAAAAAAAGGTGCATTTTGTTTTCAATCTTTTGGGTACATGAAAAAAAATCCCGCTAATAAATCAATGTACAATAGTTTGTGTATAATAATAATAATAATTCTCTAGTTAGAACTAGACCTGAAATTTTTCTTCAGGACAAAAAAAAAAAAAAAAAAAAAAAAAAGAGTTTGATCCTGATTAGATAATGACCCTATATATAATCTTGTGTTGACTAAGGAAAGTGATTTTTTTATTTTATTTTTGAAATATTTAGTAAAGTGATTTTGTGACAGGGGATCGAGAAAAAAATAAATACAAAATAATAATAGATAAATGAGTAGGAAATAAAAAAAATTAAATCTATACTATTCAAATCTTATAGATCTAATGGCTATAAAATCATGTCAAATATTGTATCCCTCGATCATTCCTCATATATATATACACACACACAATATTTATATATATATATATACACACACACAATATTTTAGGAATGGAAAACGATGAATAACTTGAAGTCTTAAACCCACAACCTCATACCGTCAATCTTGTCTCGCATATGTTTTAATTGAAATTTGACATAATTTGTCATGTACATTAATGTACAAGACTATATATATTAATATTTAAAATATTATTAGATAATTAAGATGTATAACTTGAAGTCTTGAACCTATAATTTCATCTTATCAATCTTGCCTCGAGTTAGATCATACGTTTTAATTGAAATTTGACATAATTTGTCACATACATTAATGTAAAAGACTATATATATATTAATATTTAAAATATAAGATATTAAAATAGTAGATAATTAATTAATGATCCATTACATGTTTTATTATATGTATATGGTCTAGTTCACATCAGTGCGTAGTGGTGTAACTACATCAGTACTAATGCATATGGACCACTGATTATGGAGAAGTTTAAACAAGTACATACACTTTGAGTCAAAATATGTAAATTTAATGGTTCACATCCAACACACCGATAAAGTTATATCAGCATGTACTGACTTGAACATTTATATATATATATATATATCAGTTTTTTTTTATAAGTGCATATACACTTTGAGTCAAAGTATGTAAATTTAATGGTTCACATCTAAAACATTGATGAAGTTATATCAATATACATTGATTTGAACATTTATATATATATAAACATGCTGAGTTGTTTAGCACACCACTTCACTTATTTTTTTATTTTTTATTTTTACTAATTATAATTAAATTGAAAAGATCATGTTTGTCCCTACTAATAATCAATTATTATTATTAGTATTTTGAGAGAGTAGTAGGTTTATAATGCTGCCAACAGCATCTCAAAACCCCTATTATATTAATTAATTATATATTACTACACATATTATATGTCTGCTTAGCATATGTAACAAAACGACAGTTAGATTTGTTCTTAATTCTGTGGTTTGCTTCGTAATTATCAATTATAGAAAATAATTATCTTCAAAGGTTGACAAAATTCTTCATATACCATCTTAATTAGTTTGTTATTTATTTGTATGTCCTTTTTTTTTTTTTCAAGAACTTATTATCACACAATTGAACGATCAAAAATTAATGTCACATTCGTATAAACATACATGATAATGAATTATAAGGTGATGCTAAAGTTGGATAAAACAGACCGAAATAATATTTTGTTATATATCGATCAAAGTCGTCAGGTGAAATGTTTAACTAATTAATTATAAGATATTTAATTGTGCAAATATGATTGATGACACATCAATAAGTTAGATAATCATATATTAATATTGTATGAGACAACGAGTTATAGAGTAATGTTAAAATAATCGTAAAGAGTAAAGAATAGTTTGTTATATATGGATCAAAATGTAACATTGATACTCTAGTCTCCATCTTAGGTTACTATATATATATATATTTATTAATCAATTGTTATTATTATAAAATGTTGAGGTTCCGTCCATATACTGTATATTCTAAGGATTTATGTACTGAATATAGATGACACATGGTTGAGATGGACGGTCAAATATCGATCTCAGACTAATAAGTTTAGCTTACAAAGTACTTTTAAACTTCTAATTACACATGTGAAAGGATTATAGTCCAAAAGGTTTCAAAATCAAACACCTAATTAACTATTAAGTTACTCATTCCTCATTGTACAAAAAGCTATTTGAATTAAGTGATCTCAATGATTGTTACGCGTATTTGACAAACACATATATATTACTTTGTTTAAAAGTTAAAAGCAGGTTTAAAAGCACTTTTCGTTCATTGTTTGGACACGCTTAAAAGCACTTTTTTAGCATCCTAGAAACTAGAAAGTGGAAATTATTTTAATTTAAGTAGTCAAGATTAGCCATTGCTTTCCACTTTTTTACTTTTGATAATTTATTTAATTTGTTTGATTTTTATGAAATTCATGATGGCTGCGCAGACCTTAACACTGATTCAGTGATGGTGTATCTCCCCCTTCGTGTTTGTATTTGTATTTGTGGTTGTTGGGAAGACCTATTATAAACTACTAATCCATGTATATACTATGAGAGTAACTATATTCGAGTTATATTTATAGTGTTTGATCTTGTCAGGTCTTATCATATTAATTTCAAATGTTGTAAACCCCTAATCCACGGGGTATTACGGAAATAGCTATTCAATTTACTCTTGATTCAATATGAGTGTCAAAACAAATAATAATAATGACTTTTTGTTGAATGACACCGGTGAGGATAAAAAAGATTTTTTAGTATGACTTTTGAAAGGATCAAAAATGCTTTTTTAATGCTAGAAGCTATTTTAAAGTTTTTTTTTTTAGTTGTCTTATAAAACTCAAAACAACTTTTTTTTAATAAATAATTGTCTCAATTACCCTTTTTAAAAGCCAATTTATGTCTACTTGGAGAAGTCCAAAATTTGGGTTTTTCCAAAAAAACTTTTTTTTTTTTTGAGCTTTTTAAAATATATGAATTGTCTCAACTTCCCTTTATAAATTTTAGATATTCCACCATAATTATTTTATTATAAATACATTGTTAACACCTTTTTTGTAATTTACACAATTAAATTTTTTTTTTTTGTTAGAAGCTCTACTCATTAGAAATCATACTGTAAAAAGATCTACTCTAAAAACTCTACTTGAAAAGTCATACCAAACACACCCTTTACTTATGATTTTAATTTGAAAATACAAAAAATCCAAGACATTGAAAATGGAAATTAGTAAATTTCAAAGAGGTGTGCTAATAAATGTCAAATTGTCAACTGTCGGTGTGATGAGTGAGACTGTGAGAGCCATCCTGATTTTTGCATTATTATTTATATAATAATTAATTATAATAATATCCTACATTCCTACTCATGGGAATATGGGATCATCATTCTTTAATATTGATTATCATATTTTAAGTTAAGGAAGATAAGATAAAGTGTATATATATATATATATATTTTGCCCAACATAAAAGTTAAACTTTTCAGGTGCTACAAATATACATAAAAATTACACTTTTCTGTGAAATATTTTATCCAGATTTGATCGTATACATTATACACAGTTGTTCAGGTCGTGTCTGCAATTGTTGATCGCATGAACATTTATTTTGAAATTAGCCGAAATTAGCCACACCGAAAAGTATTAATATCTTACAAGTTGCTATTCCTCGAGTCAAGTGGGTTGAATTCCCGGTATATATATCTATAAATTCACAAAATATGAGGATATCTGTACTCCTATTTAATTAGTGGAAGTTTCTATTTGAGATGTGTTTGTAGCCGGGGTGAGGCAATTGATACTCAATGGGCATACAATATAAGAATATTTATAGCATACTAAATGCATCTTTAATGTAAGCGTGGCTTGTGAAAAAAGGAGATATCACGTAGGATAAATAGACGTTATGTTAATAATTGTGTCTCTAATGCAGCCGTACATATTCAACCTTAAGTTGACGAGACATAAAAAATATTAGATATTGTCAACATGACCATCTACTTTCAGACGGTCTGTTACACAACTATTTTTTTAGGTTGACTCAACAAACATTTAAAACTAACATTAATTTTTCATTTATTTTTTGTAAGGAAATAAAATAAAAAATATAATAGGAAAAAAAGATGGACACGTCATTAAAAAAATTGTGTTTTAGATGGAAGCATTGAAGACCAAAATTTGAATTGATTGTCTATCAAGTCTATTTTTATGTCATATATGAAGCAAGTCTCTTGACATTGTTGTTATATCAACAATTATTGGTATACAAGCCACTTTTACATTGAAGATGCTCTAATATATATTACCACACTTTTGCCATGTGTATTATTATGATTGAAGTTATATTGCTTATATGGAAAAAGTGTGGTTATGTTATGTGTATTAATATATTATAAATATACCTATATTGTGTGTCTATGAGAGAAAAATTGGCTCGGTGGGGGCTCCAAAATGAATTTTTTAATTGATTTATAATTTTAATTTAAGTTCATTTAAATAACTTTCATGATAATTAATTAGATATAAATCTATCAAAAATAATAATTACAACTGAAGCCTAAAGCCCGTAATATTTAATGACAAGTTTATCAATCAACTTTCAACGTTGTTATAATGTTGAATTATTTTTTGCTATTAATGATATGCGACTTTCACCACTAAATCATCATTTTCTAAAGACATATATTGTATGATTTTTTTTAATTTTTTTTTTAAAAAAAATGTTGTAATAGTATGCCTTAGTTTAATAATCAATTTTATGTTATGGAAATATAAAAATATTATCGGCTACATTATCAAATAGAAGATTAGTGAATGAGTGATTTCTAATTTGCACATTTAGAGAAAATTATCTTCAATAAAATTGATAGCGGTTGTTATGAAAGATTTTGAAAATAGAACATTTTCAATTAGGTGCAAATTGTTTATGTTGTACATAAACTTCTTTTGGTGATAAAATTCACAAAAAAAAAAAAAAAAAAAAAAAAAAAAAAAAAAAAAAACTCTATTAACTATAATAATATCCCTAATGATATTAATTTCTGGGTCTGGATTGGTCATAGACATAACCTAGTGGTAACTACACAACTCACCGAATGTTGATGTCCCAAATTCATATCTCATCTCCCCCAAATTAAAAAAGAAAAAAAAAAATATTGTTTTTACTATTATCATTGTTATTTATTTTTTTTTTTTTTGCATATATTATTATTTTACAATTTAAAATTTTAGTGTGTTATAACTAAACCCCCATTGAGCAAAATCTCTAGCTTCACCACTGCTTGAGGGGTTTGAATTTGCTAAAAAAAAAAAATTAAAATTAAAAAATGGGGTATTATCACTAAAGTCCCTATTTTTTCATGAATTGTCACCTATTTAAACGTCTTTGCCATATTAGTCACTTTAGTCCCTTGTTTTTTTCAAAATACATCAATTTAGTTCATTTGACCAAAAAACTAGTGGTCAATTATAATAGAATGTATAAAAATACAATTTTACCCTCTATTGTTATTTTTAAATTTTTAATTTTAGTCCCTCTAATTTCAATAATAGTTTGTCAACCCCTGAAAAAATTAAAATGTTTCCATCAAGGATCGAACCTTCAACCTTAAGGTTAAAAGTCACAAGCTTCAACCAACTAAGCTACTCTAGCTCAATGTTGAAGGTTTGTTGATTTAAATGTATATATAGTTATATAATTTGTTTAAGCTAATTTAAATATGTTTATATAATTTAAAATAAACTCATATTTAATAATAATATGTAAAAACATATTTATGAAAATGAAAAAGAAAATAACAAAACAAAAGGAAACCTAGAAAATCCAGAAAATCAAAACCTGTAATTTTTTTTGCTTTCTTTTTTTGGATTTTTTTCTTTTCAAAAAATATATTATTTCAATTTGATAAAAAAAAAAAAACCCAGAAAATCAAATCCCATAAATTGAAAATTTCTTTTTTTTTTTCCCTTTTTTTCCTTTTGTTTTGTTATTTTCTTTTTTATTCTCATAAATATGTTTTTATATATTATTATTATATATTAGTAAAAAAATCCAAAAAAAGAAAGAAAAAAAAATTACAGGCTTTGATTTTAAATTATATAAGCATATTTAAATTTGTTTAAACAAATTATATAACTATATATATACATTTAAATCAACAAACCTTCAACAATGAGTTAGAGTAGGTTAGTTGGTTAAAACTTGTGACTTTTAACCTTAAGGTTGAAGGTTCGATCCTTGATGGAAACATTTTAAATTTTTCAAGGGTTGACCAACTATTATTGAAATTAGAGGGACTAAAATTAAAAATTTAAAAATTACAATAAAACAAGGGACTAAAGTGATTAATATGATAAAGACATTTAAATAGGTGACAATTCATGAAAAAGTAGGGACTTTAGTGATAATACCCCTTAAAAAATTAAAGCACGGATCAAATTGAGGATTTCTAAATTAAATGAAAAATAGTTTGAATCTGAATTACCTTGACAAGAGGAGGGTGACTCAGTGGTAAATCTCTCACACATATATTCAAAGAAGTTGTGGTTTAAGTAATATCCACTCACCCAATTTCAAAATATTATAATGATTTTTTTATATATTAAAAAAAAAAAAAAAAAAACAGATTAAGAGCTTGTTTACTTGGACTTTTGAAATCTATATTGGTAAAAGATCTACTTGTAGTAAATATATTAGAAATAAA
Organism: Acer campestre; assembly: GCA_954870605.1. Taxonomy (NCBI): domain Eukaryota; kingdom Viridiplantae; phylum Streptophyta; class Magnoliopsida; order Sapindales; family Sapindaceae; genus Acer; species Acer campestre. The sequence continues at coordinate 35,562,503 of OX940799.1, forward strand.
AATTTTGAAAAAAAAAGTATACTTGATTGGTTGGTAGACTTTTTTTTTTTTTTTTTTTTTAAATGTTTATTTGGAAAGCACTTCCCCATAAACTTTTTTCGAGTATAGGTTTAGACTCTACTAGTCTCTACTCAATTTAAAATAGATAATCTCAAAAGCTTAACCAAACAACTCTAAAAAACTCAAATATACGTTTGTAGACTTTTTAAGGCCGTATAAAGCTCAACCAAACAAGCATTAATTGGGTTAGGGATCTAATGAACCCAGATTAAACAACCTCATATATATATAAACTTTCTACTATTAGTTCGTCCTGAATGTAGACCATAGATTGTGAAGAAGTTTTGACAAGTTGATGAGCCGTCGTGTGCTCACAAATATGATGTAATTAGTTTGATCTTTGAAAACCCTTTTTAAGCCACTTAAATCCTTTAAAGTGTGATTTTATAGCAAACGGTAAGTAAGTTTGTTCCACAGGGATATGGAGTGCTAAGTTATATAGATTGACTAATCTTTAGACAAGTAAAATAATTCATGATATTTGATAGATATGTGGTTTCATAAACCACCAAAGCTAACTACTAAAATTGAAAATGCAAAAGTGATATGAAAAATAGAATACTCAACAACCTTGATAAGATAAATGATGTAAACAATTAATATGGAATGCTAGAGAATAGATTGATTAGCAAATGAGTGTGGGTAATGCCTTTTTAGCAACTTTAATGGACCATTAATGGACCAATATCTATATGTTAACCAATTGACGCATAGATTAGTGGGGTTGATATACCCACCACTAATCTATCTTATTCAATGGGTTCGTAATCACACAAGGGTGTCAATCCAAATATGATTGTATATCATATTACTCTAAACAAGATTGCAATTAACAAGTGGATATATAAGTCAATCACATAATGAATAAATTTTAATGATTAAATGAATAGAACACATAAAACGATTCATTACAAAGCTAATGCTAATACCCACAACCAAATGTTCTTCAAATCTATTCCCTAAATTAGGGGTTTAGTTACACATATTAGCAATAAAATGGAAAGCAAGTAATAAATGAGGAAATCACCCTTGGGCCTCCTTCTTTAATGCTTGATCCTTCCTTTTTTTTTTTTTATGCTCCTAATGCAAAGAGTGGAAGTAGATGATGTGTCTTGAAGTATGGGTGTCTAAAGGAGAGTGACAAAGGAATTTGGGTGTAGAGAATGGTAGGAGAGGAATGATTTAGGGAAGTAGTCAAGGTTTGGTGTTGAGGTTTGGATGGAAATAGGTGAGTTCAAGTATAGAAATGGAGGATGAGGAAAGATGAACAATGGAGGAGAAATCTAGATCTCAACTCAGTAAAATTCGTGCTCTCAAAAGTGTTGGATGCTTATTGAAGACGAAGGGCCTCTGTATTTATATTGTCACTTGGACATGTACTGATAACTGCTTGATTCGCTGATGTGGCGCAATTGTCGCCATTTTGTCGCTATGGCGACCTTGGGGCGTAAAACGGTTAGATGCAGATGTCGCCACAAACATCATCTTTTTCGCCCTAGAGTAGTGGCGACCATGAGCAATTTCTAATGAGGTCGCCATTTGCTACACAAGGTCAATCCCAAACACAAGTGGTGACCATGAGATAAAAATGTGAGGTTGCCATTTACAAGAATAGGTCGCTATGGCGACCTACCTGATTGTTTTGCAACTCTTCTGTCGCCATGGCGACCATGTGGCGACCATATCTGATGCTTTGAATAATTCCTCTGTTGCCATGGCAACCATGTGGCGATCTCTTCTTGCTCAAATAGCGAGAATGCCCTGTTTCACCTATTTGTGAGCCTTTTTGCACCAAAGTCCTCATCTTCTTCCCAAATGTTCTCGAAACCTAAGAAAACCTGAAATACTCAATTTTACACTATTAAACATAGGGAAATGCTCGAGAATCAAGCAAAAAGAGTCGAAAATGAGGGCCAAAATCATACCAATTTTGCCTTGATCACAATTGCATACATTTTGAGTCAAAGTATGTAAATTAAATGGTCCACATTCGTCTTGATATATTTTATATCAGGATGAACCGACAATAGAAAAATTATATATATATATATATATGACAATAGAAAAATTATATATATATATATAGTCTTTCTATTGTTAGTTCGTCCTGACAATAAATATATCAGGACGAAGAATTGGATCATAGATTATGGAGAAGTTTTAACAAGTACATATACTTTGAGTCAAAGTATTTAAATCCAGCGGACCACATTCTTCATCTGATATATTTATTGTCAGGATGAACTGACGATAGAAAATATGTATATATATATACTCTCGTAAAAGATAATTTATTTTAGAGCAAATTGCATGAAACTCACTTGAGGTTTGTCTTTTTGCATCCTTAAACAACTTTATCATTAATTGACACTAATCTCCCATGTCGTTAGTCAAACTTGGTTAAACTTAATCGTTGACCTAGTTTGACCGTTAAAAATACCAGAATACCCCTGTAATGCTTGATTAAAAAATTTTAAAAACAAAAAAAATATGTACAACACAGAAATGTCCCTCATATCACAAAATAAAAAAATAAAAAAAGTTCTCTTAAGAAAAAAATCTTTAAAAATTAATCCTTTAAATGTTTTTTTTTTTCCTTCTAAATTGATCTTTAACTGTCAATCACAAAGATAGATCGTGAAGATTAAGAAATGAATTTAAAAAAAAAAATTCAAAAATTCAAAAAACAAAATTCAGATATTAAAATATTTAAGATATTCAAAAATTTAATATAAAGCAATTTTTTAAAAATATATATATATATTTAAAAAAAAATTGATATCAACCATTCATCTTTGAGATGGACAGTGGAGATTAAATAGAACTAAAAAAACTGGAAAAAAAAATTATAAAAGAGAGAGAGAGAGAGAAGATTGGATCTCCACCTTTTTTTATTTTCTTGTTTATTTTTTTTTTTCAATTTATGAATGTCCATTTATACCAAAAAAAAAAAAAAAAAAACTTGAAGATTGTCGATCTCCATTTTTTTTCCTGTCACCATACAATTAAAGAATCCAAACACAAAACATCTTCATCTTTAGTCAATCTAAATAACAAAAACCACAAATCAATCCAAAAAAAAAAAGGGATCTGGAGGAGATTTGCTCCATCTGAGATAAAGCAATTCCATCTCAAATGGAGGCCTTCATCAAAAGCTCTTCGATTTTTTTTCTTTTTCAACACTTGACTTATTTTTTCATCAATCTCATTTTTTATTTTTATTTTTGAAATCTCATCATTTCCTTTTCAATTACATTAATTTTTAATTTCGTATTTTAAAATTTTACATTATATTCCATTTTTTCCGTATATTTTTTTGTTTTAAATTGTGTTCTAATTTTATCTTCTTCTTCTTCTTCTTTATTTTATTTTATTTTATTATTTTTTATTTTTATCAATTATTGATTTTTGAAAAAAATTGATTTCAATTATTATTTTAAATTATGGATAAAATGATAATATTACCCTTGAAGGTGTTAAACTTAATGGTCAACCATGATCAAACCCTAACAGCAGGGGAAGTAAGTGTCAATTAATGATAATGTTGTTTTTAAGTATAAAATGGCAAACGTCAGGGTAGTTTGGTGCAATTGGCTCTTTATTTTAAAGTAATAGATCATTTATTTTAGGGATATTATTATTTTTCCACCCTAACATTTGGGGTATTATACATTTCGCACCTTCTTGTTTCGGTATTGGCTATTTTCCACCTTGACATTTCAATCAATAGTCAATTGACACCTTCCGTTACTATTATGTTAATATAATATAAGGAATTCAATGAAAATCCATTGATTTTAATCAATTTTGATTTATTATTATTATTTTTTTTTGATGATAGATTCAATGAAATCTACTAGTAAAAAAAAAATTCATTTCAACTATTTAAAATTTTTTTTTTTTCCAATTTTTCCGCATTTTCTTATGCTTCGTAATCAACAAAATTGGAAGAAACAAAAAATTGTTGTGCTTGAAAACTTTTCAAATTTTATTTGTAAATAGATTTAATTGAACTTAATTAGTATCCACAAAAAAATAAGATCAAAATTCAATAAAATTAATGGATTTCATCGATGTCCTTACTTTATGTTAAAATAATGGATTACTTATGAGAGAACCAATATATATATATATATATATAGGGACAATCTATAGAACACTGGTGTACTCATACACCGCATAGAAAATATTACGATTGAAGGTTGGATCACACCTTTTCAAATTACGATTACAATATTTCCTACATGGTGTATGAGTACACCAATGTTTATAGCCTGACCCACATATATATATATATATAATATTTCTCTAATCAGGACGGTATTGACTTTATAATTTCAGGATTTCTAACCACAGCCACACATTCACAATGGACCCACAACCCCACATTAACAAATGCTCACACCCATTATGAATGTATGGTTGTGGTTGGACATCCTTGGTTTATAATTTAGGATGTCCTTACTAGAGAACCACTATATATATATAATTATGATCTGGTGTGAGATTCTATGCGTAAATACAAATTATTAGGTGCAGGATCCTATATGTTGCATAGGTGCAAATCAGGATTTATTTTTATTTTTATTTTTTTAACGAAAAATCATGCAGGATTCATAACTATTATGTATTTTATATTAGGGGGAATTACACAAACTTACCCTAGTTATATGTATAATAACACAGAAACCCACGGAAAAATCATAATAACACTTGCATTCCTTTGACCTGTTGACTCACGGTTGACCACCGTTTGTATGTCATGGAGAAAGGACAATGTTGTCTTTTTGTAATATATAAACAATAAATGAATATAATAAAAATTAATTAATATTTATTTTAAATCAAATGTATTTTAAATTAATAATTTTTCTATTAAACCCAAAAAAGGACTCTGAGTAGCCTCTCTAATGTCTCGTCATCTGAACTTCATTCACCTTAATGTCTCATCATCTAACCTTGTTCCAAGACTCCATCCCAGAAGAAATTGGCACCCTTTGCGTGCCTCATTTTGGCGCGAAAAAAGAAGAAGATATATTCATTTGCCCACTATTATTTTTTTTCAGTCTATCAACATATAACTTGTGGGTATATCATTTTGCCGTCTAGAAAACTACTTACTGCTATCATCTGAAGGTACTTAATCACGGTTTGTAACGAGAAGACGCTGGGATAATAAGGTATGATACACTTCTCTGAATATAGGTTACATTTTTCATTATTTTATTCGTTTGTTTTAAGTTCTACATGACATGCATTCAAGGTATCCTTCTATAACTGTAAAACGTAACAAAATATTGTTTATAATTTATAGATAGTATTGCGGACAACTCTTCTGTGCAAGCATTGTATTATTTTACTTTTGTTGGTTCCTGTTTGTAGTTTGATGTGTTGATGATGAAGTTATTTTTTTGAAATCATGGTTTACGGTTCATGGTTTCAATCATAAATTATTGTTTTGAAATTAGGGTTTTGGATTAGGGGTTTTTCAATATTGTTTATTTGAGGTGATTAATATTTCCTGATTAGCTTTGTAGTTTGGCCAATATGAACTTGGTACGTACTCTTATACTGATTCTATTGTTTTTGAATAAAGTAGTCTAGTTTCAATATATAAATCTTCCATATTTAACATATAAATTGTTATAATAAAATTAAAATAACAAATAATAAAATAGAAATGAGATGAGGCAGAACGAGAGAATAATATGAAAAAATGAAAGAGGAAGAATTGTATTGCTTTTGTATATTGATTTTGAGATTCAAAGTCTGATTCAAGATCATTCACAATGCAACAAAAACTAAGCCTATTTATAAGGCTTGGAAACCAATCAAAAAAAGACAACAAAATTGCCACCAATCATCTTGCATGCAAGCCACATTTTTAAGCTTCCACGTGCACCCATGTGGTGGAAATCCACAAAACTCTACTACACTCCCCTTTGGATTTCCACAATTTGTATTTTAATTTGCTAGTAAAAACCCAGTAGGACAAAAACCTTAGCAAAATATATACAATGATTTTCTGGATCAAGTGGTGTAGATGTGTTCATAACTGCCTCATTAAAACCTTTCCGGTAAAACCCGGTGGGACAAAATCCGGTAAAAGAAAAAGAGTACAGTACACATATATCCATTCAAAATTTTGCTCCCCCTGATTGAACGCTCCCCCTGAATGAAACTTCAATATCAATCCTATAATTTCCAGAGTCGACGCATACCAATCTCATATACCAGTTTCTCAAAAGTTGTTGTAGGCAATGTTTTGGTAAATAAATCTGTAAGATTATCTATAGACCATATATTTGTCGGCTTTGTTGAAGTTCATGAGTATAGAATAATTTAGAAGAAACATGTTTGGTTCTGTCTCCTTTGATATATCCCCATCTAACTTGAGCGATACAAGCCGCATTATCTTCTAATATCGGTGTCGGCATTTCTATAGATAATGAAAATCTACATGTATTTTGAATATAATAAATAACTGACCTTAGCCACACGCATTCTCGGCTTGCTTCATGAAGTGTAAGGATCTCAGAAATGATTAGATGATGTAGCAACAATAGCTTGCTTTGTGGAGCGCCAGGAGATTGCTGTGCCATTATAGGTAAAAACATACCCCGTTTGTGAACGAGCTTTATAGTGATCAGATAGATACCCAGCATCAGCATAACAAAGTAAACCTGAAAAGTTGTTAGATTTTGAAAAATATAACCCTAAATCTTTTGTTCCACGAAGATAACGAAAAAGATGTTTGATCCCATTCCAATGTCTTCGAGTTGGTGCTGAATTGAATCTAGTAAGCAAATTTACTAAAAATGCGATATCTGGTCGAGTACATTGAGCCAGATATAATAAAGCACCAATTGCATTAAGATATGGTACTTCATGACCAAATATCTTTTCACCATCTTCCAGTGGTCGGAATGGATCTTTCTTAGGATCAAGGGTTCTAACAATCATATGAGTACTTAATGGGTGAGCATTATCCATATTAAATCTTTTCAGAATCTTTTCAATATACATTGATTGATGGATAAATATTCCGTTTGATTTATGCTCAATCTCCAAACCGAGACAATATTTTGTCTTTCCCAGGTCTTTCATTTCAAATTCCATTTTTTAGATATTCAGCAATTTTAGAAGCTTTTCAGGAGTTCCAATTAAATTCATATCGTTAACATAAATTGTTATAATAGCAAATCCAAATTCTGATTTCTTTATGAAGAACATATGGGTGTATAATATATTTATTATACCCTTATTTCATCAGATATTTACTGAGACGGTTACACTACATCCGTCCAGATTGTTTTTAATCCATATAAGGATTTTTGTAGGTTTATCAAATACAGATTATGAGATCTCGGTTTACATGATTTTGGCATTTTAAATCCTTCCGGGATTATAAATATTTGCATTGAGTGAATCATATAGATACATGATTACTAAGTTTAGAAGACGTATTTCAAGCCTTTTAAAGACAGCCAAATTTATCAAAAATTTGGAACGTAATCATATTCATCATTATTGAATACTAAGTTTCTGTGAGAAATCTTGTACTACGAGTCGTGCCTCATATCTTACGATCTCGTTTTTCTTATTACGTTTCTGTATAAAGACTTTTTAGTATCCAACTAGTTTGACATCTTCAAGTGTCTGGAGAACTATTGGTCTAAATACTATATGTTTGGCTTATGAAGTAAATTCTTCTTGAATTGCTTCTTTTCATTTAGGCCAATCATGCCTTTGTCTGCAATCATCGATACTATGAGTTTCATAATCATCATTTCAGTAGCTACTGTATTTGAAAATGTATTACTGATGATTGTTTCTTCACTATTCCACATTTCTCTCATATGATTTATAGAAATTTCCTCAATTTCAATATACTTGATTCTCTGTTGAGAATTCTTCCATTTCAATGGATTTAGTCACTTTAGGGACTTTGTGTCTCTTTAGATATATCTAACTCTTATAGAGTTGATTTAGAGAAAGTGGATGTATTCATAACTCGAGCCTTGTTTACATTAGGATCCTGATAATTTATTTTCCTCTTCTGGGAACAATACATTTCGAAATAAAAGGTTTACAAACTTATGATATGCATCAGATGATTTATTTTGTTGCATTTTACTCAGATCGTTCTTCAGGAACAATCACCCGGCCGGGGTTTATGAGATAGCAACTTATAAAATTTTGTTACTTTTAATATATGAAGTAACTGATTAATAATTATCTGATGATCAATTATCTCAAAAATGAACATGTCTATGACCAATTACAAGTTGTAATGGTAAGTAATAATGATAAGCAATGGGTCAGAGATGAATAAAATGTCTCTATATAGAAATTGGTAATTGTATCGAAATAATAAAGTTTTCGCAATTACTTGGTGATGATTGATAAGTGATTCTACTAATCCATTATGAGTAAGAACATGTGGAACTGGATGTTCAACATCAATCCCAACTGATCTGCAATATTCATCAAATGTCTTGGGAGTAAATTTGATCATCAGCATTATCAAGGCGGATTGATTTGATCTGATGATCGGGAAAATGTGCCCAAAGCCTGATAATCTGTGTGAGTAATCTAGCAAAAGCAACATTGCGTGTTGATAATAAGCAAACATGTGACCATCTACTGGATGCGTCAACTAGGACCATAAAATAGCGGGACGGTCCACTTGGTGGATGAATAGATCCACATATGTCCCCTTGAATCCTTTGTAGGAATGATGGGGATTCAAAGCCAACCTTAGAATGAAATGGTTTTTATCACTAACTTCCCTTATGAATATGCAATACATAAATTTTCGTGGGATAAAAGAAACGTCTGGTTCTTTAATGGATGTCTATGAGAATTTTCAATGATTCTGCATATCATTGTAGATCCTAGGTGACCAAGACGGTCATGCCAAAACATAAATATTTTTAGATTTGTGAACTTCTGGTTCATAACTACATAAATTTCTACATCTCTTATAAGAGTGTAATATAATCCAGATGATAAACCATGCAGCTTTTCCATAATGAGCTTCTAGCCTGAATTATGAGAAGTAATGCACATATACTCAATATTCTCATCACTTATAGTTTCTATGTGATATCCATTACACCGTATATCTTTGAAACTAAGTAGATTTCTTCTGGATCTACTAGAATATAAAGCACCACTGATATATTTTAGTATCGTTTGGTAACAATATCATTGCTCTACCGGAGTCTTCTATCAGATCTGTTGGACCCGATATTGTATTAACATTTGCTTTGAATAAGGTCAAATTCAGAAAATATTTCTGATTTCGCATAACCGTATGGGTCGTTGCATTATTGGCCAGACATATATCTCCTATATCTAGCTTTTCAATATCACTCAACTTATCGTTTAAAGATATATCTATTCACAAAACAAAATGAAAATAAATAAAAGTGCATATCAGATAGAGTGATCAAAAGTATAAACATATAGATATGAAAATATATCACTTTATAAAACAAAATCGTGAATCATATTGATTTTTCGAACTTCCGGTTCGACCATGAACTGTAGGTTCATAAAATTCAGAAAACTTCAGGTTCTAAATAGAAATTACAAATTGACTTTCTATATGAAACAATCGTAACTTGATTCAATTCAGAATTTCTGGTTCTAATAAATTTTGACATAAAAATTTTAATATCACAATTTAAATTAAATTCAGAGCTTCAAGTCTGATTATAACTTCATGTTCAAAACTTAAGAACTTCAAGTTCAGAACTTAAGAACTTCAAGTTCAGATTCAATATTTCGTATTCAAAATTAGAACTTCAGGTTCTGTATAGAATTTGAATTTTGGAACTTCAGGTCCCAAGTATGACATTCATGTACATAGTAATGAATTCAGAACTCCATATTTTTACTGAAATTTAAAATTTAGAACTTCAGATTCTCATCGGTTTGTAAAACTGCGCCAACTTAAATATTATAATGATAAATCCAGAAACTTCAGATTCTGGTTAGTCGGTCTAGCCGATCTTGGTTTAAATTCCAGAAACTTAACAGTTGACCTAGCTAAGCTCAACACGTAATTTATACAAATCCAGAAACTTCAGGTTCTAGTTTGTAAAACACTAAGTATTTTCGGGATGATTTTTTCTGTGAAGAGAAGCTTAGGTTTTATAGACAACCGAAACTAGGGTTTAGTTGAAAAATACTTGATTAACACGTTTGTAGTCTGATAAGGAAATTAAATTAATTAGAGAATAATCTTCTGTTTAAAGAGATTCACTCCTAATTAAAAACCGATTTTGTATTCTTAGTGATCAAGTAAGAAATCAGAATACAAACAATTAATACCATCCTTATCAATTTAAACAAAAACATGTATGACTTAGGGAAGTGGCAAAAACTCAACTGTACTCTCACGGTCCAATCGGAGCGGTATTCGTGTATGCAGGTCGCGCCCACACACAAGTCGTGCATTCGAATGATTTCCCTAAGCAATGTGGGATTCACTTTATTCCCTACACAATGGGTTCACTTTGAGACTCAATTTCTAATTCATCCATTAATCATTTTGTGAGTTCGAGTATACCATTTCAAAGCTCTCACGGAGGAGAATTCGAATATACTATAATCTTCCATTTTCATGGAATTTGTCATACCTAAACAGTGCCCTCAAAACATGAGTTTGTCATAAAATTTTTCCAACAATCCCTCATATGAATGAAATTGACCTAGGAGACACAAAAGATGATGTTTGGTAAGTTCAAACGATCAAAACCTGTATAGAATAGGTAGGTGTTACCCTTTGAACCTTCCCTTGTAAATGTATGCTTACTTTACTGGCTGATCAGTAGATATGATATCCTTAAACTGCTCTGTTGTTTATGTAAATGATAACATACCTCACACAGACATCTTTCAGACCCGATTTAGTTCTCATTGTTATGTTTGTTTTGGCCATGTACATACGCTTGGTTCTGTGAGAGTCGTTAAAGAATATAGCCCTTCACTATTCTCTTTTAGAAGTGGCCCCACTTCTCTCTCACATAGGTGATTTCTTAATTAAGAGTAACCCGCATTACTTTGCTTGGATTTTCATTGCTTGGAATTTCGACGCATAAGAATCATTATAAACATAGTTTAACCTTTTCCCTACAGGCATCACTGTTTCATCATAGGAATGGACTTGAGGGTAACCCCCACAATGATCTAGCTAAGTCTTATAACTTGGTTGTCCCATTGAACCTAGATCTTGGGATCTCCGTCAGCTAGGTTGGGTGTCCATTGTATCGACTTTTTATCTCATGGGCTTTAGTTCCATTTCCCTCGATGATGTCTCAACTAGTTCTCTGTTTAACCCTTTGGTTAGTGGATCCGCAATGTTATCTTTTGACCTTACATAGTCAATAGTGATTACCCTAGTTGAGATTAGTTGTCTAATGATATTATGTCTTCGACGTATATGTCTAGACTTCCCATTATATATGTTGCTCTATGCTCTTCCTATTGCTAATTGACTATCACAGTGGATGCAAATCGCCGGCACAGGCTTTGGCCATCTTGGAATATCCTCTAGGAATTGGCGTAGCCATTCAGCCTCTTCACCACTTTTATCTAATGCTATAAACTCATATTCCATGGTGGATCTAGCTATACATGTTTGTTTGGAGGATTTCCAAGATACCGCCGCACCTCCTAGTGTGAACACATACCCACTAGTGGATTTTGAATCTTTCATATCAGATATCCAGTTAGCATCAGTGTATCCTTCTAAGACAACAGGATATCTGGTATAATGTAGTCCATGATTACGAGTGAATTGTAAGTACTTCAGTACTCTTACTATTCCTTTCCAGTGATTGGTTCCTGGATTACTCATATATCTACTTAATTTGCTGACTGCATAAGCTATGTCTGGTCTTGTACAACTTGTTAAGTACATCAGACTTTCTATTACTCGAGAATATTTTAGTTGGAGATACTCTCACCCTTATTCTTGGATAGGTGTAGATTTGTATCTACTAGTGTTCTAGAGATTCCAGAATCATTTTTGTTGAATTTCTTAAGAATCATGTCAACATAGTGTGATTGACTTAGTATGAGTCCGTTAGATGTCCTTGAGATTTTCATTCCTAACATGACATCAGCTGGTCCCATATCTTTCATATCAAATCTTGATTTCAACATGTCCTTGGTAGATTTGATCATTTTATCATCACTACCCACAATGAGCATGTCATCAACATAAATGCACACAATGACATAACCATTTTCTATGTCCTTGACATAAACATATTTGTCACATTCGTTGATTTTAAATCCATTTGACATCATAGCATTGTCAAATTTCTTATGCCATTGTTTTGGTGCTTGCTTTAAATCATATGAAGACTTCACCAATTTGCAGACTTTCTTTCCTTGTCCTGGAGCAGAAAAACCCTTAGATTGTTCCATGTAAATTTCTTTATCTAGATCTCCATTTAAGAAAGCCGTTTTCACATCCATTTGATGTACTTCAAGATTTCGCAAAGCTGGGATTGCAGGTATCATCCTAATGGAGGTCATTCTCGTCACAGGAGAATATGAATCAAAGTAGTCTAGGTCTTCTTGTTGATTGTAACCTTTAATTACAAGTCTTGCCTTATACTTATCAATTGATCCATTTGCTTTCATCTTTCTCTTAAAAATCCATTTGGATCATAGTGATTTACATCCCGGAGGAAGATCCACTAATTCCCAAGTATGATTTTGAAGGATGGAATCAATTTCGCTCTTAATAGCCTCTTTCTACAAGAGTCTTTCTGAAGAGCTTACTGCTTCTTTGAAAGTTCAAGGTTCATCTTCTAGCAAATAGGTCATAAAATCTGGACCAAAAGACGTTTCCATCCTTGCTCTTTTGTTACGTCTAGGTTCATCCTCTACTTCTTTTCCTTATTCTTGGTCCTCACAACTATTAGCATGTGTTCGTTTTGTTGAACTTGCTTCATTATTTGATTTACATGGAAATACATGTTCAAAGAATGTTGCATTTCTAGATTCCATCGTCGTGTTTTTGTGTATATCTAGTATGTCAGATTTATAGACCAAGAATCAATGAGCACTACTGTTTTGTGCATATCCAATGAAAAAGCAGTCAACAGTTTTCGGACCTATTTTCACCTTCTTAGGTATAGGTACGGCCACTTTGTCAAGACACCCCCACATTCTTAAGAATTTATAGGAAAGCTTTCTTCATTTCCATAGTTCATATGGGGTCTTGTCTTCTTTCTTTCGGGGTACCTTATTTAAAAGGTAATTGCTAGACAATATAGCATCACCCCACATGTTCTGAGGCAATCTAAAACTTATCAGCATTGCATTCATCATCTCTTTTAAGGTACGATTTTTATGTTTTGCAATACCATTTTGCTGAGGGGAATATGGTGCAGTGGTTTGGTGTATGATTCCGTGTTGTGCATAGAATTCACCAAATGGTGCTATATACTCACCACCTCGGTCATTTCTCAATACCTTGATTTCCTTGTTGAGTTAATTCTCAACTTCAGTTTTATAGAGACTAAACTTCTCTATAGCCTCATCCTTGTTTTTCAACAAATATACATAGTAGTATTTGGTGCTATCATCTGTAAACGTGATGAAGTATTTGTAGCCACCTCTTGTTTAAACAAATTTTAAATCACATATATCTGTGTGAATTAAATCAAGAGGTTCATATTTCCTTTCAAAAGTTTGAAATGATGACCTTATTAGTTTTGCTTCAACACAAACTTCACACTTATGTTTGAGATCAATATTAAATGTGGGAATATGATTCAAGTTAATTAGTCTACGTAAAGTATCATAATTAACGTGTCCTAGTCTACCATGCCATAAATTGGAAGACTCAAGCAAATAAACTGAAACATTATCTTTATTGATAGTTCGTTTAACAATAGATACATTGAGCTTAAAAAGCCCTTCAGTTACATATCCCCTACCTACATAAGTACCCTGCTTAGTTAAAACAACTTTGTATCTTGAACCCATGCTGATTTAGCAACGAACCGGACACCAAGTTCTTGTTAATTTCAGATACATACAGCATGTTGATCAAGCTTAGGGTTATACCAGAGGTCATCTTGAGAACGACTTGACCGCGTTCCTTGACGTCAGATGTGGTTGAGTTGCCCATGTACAACTTCTCCCCATTTGCCTCTTCTTTAAATGAATTGAACATCTCCTTGTCAGAGCATATTTGCTGAGTGGCTCCAGTATCCAACCACCACTCCCTTGGATTTGACCTGACTAGGTTTGCTTCTATCACAACTGCAGAGAGATTGATCTCATATACATTTTTTAAGATCCCAGCAACCACGTTTACCTCGTGGTTCTTCTTCTTCTTTGGCAACCTGCACTCAGAGGATTTGTGACCCAGCTTGTCACAGTTGAAGCACTTCCCTTGGAATTTTGGCTTCTTAGAGACTCTTTCATTTGGACCCAATTTGGATCCTTTCCCAGGCTTGTTCTTCTTTGGTTTAAAACTCTGCCCATGCTCAACTACACTGATCTTTGCTTTAGGCATACTGACATCTTTCTTGTCATACTTTCGGTGATCTTCTTTAATACGAAGCTTGAGAATGAGATCCTTGATCTTCATCTCCTTTCGCTTGTGTTTGAGATATTTCTTGAAATCCTTCCTTGAAGGAGGAAGCTTCTCAATGATTGCAGCCACCTGGAAGGTTTCACTTAGGACCATCCCTTCGGCGTGTATCTCATGTAGAATCACTTGAAGTTCTTGAACTTGACTCATAACTGTCTTGGAGTCACCCATCTTATAATCAAGAAATCGGCCCACAACAAACTTCCTGGATCCTGGATCCTGGATCCTCAGTTTTGTATTTCAGGTGTAATGACTCCCACAGTTCTTTGGTTATTTTCTTTGAAGAATAAACGCTATATAGTGAATCTGACAGCCTGTTCAGTATGTAATTGTGGCACAAAAAGTCCGAATGGTTTCATACATCAATAGCATTCCATACTTGAACATCTCGCTCTTCACTAATATTAGGTTTAGGAGCATCTTCAGTCAAGAACCTGCCAAGGTTCAGTGTGGTAAAATAAAACGGCATCTTTTGTTGCCACCGCTTAAAATTCAATCCACTGAACTTATTAGGTTTTTCCATATGATTCATCGATAATGGTACCGAATTCATGTTGGGATTTGCCATAGGAACATTCCCTTGATTCATATACTGGCTCATCACTGGATCAGACATGTTTCTCATGAAAGAGTTAATGGCCGGATCCGTTGTGGCCACAGTAGGCAACGGTACAGGCACTTCGCCCATAAGCACGGAGTTCACAACCGAAGCCTTTAATCTCACAGTTGGATTCGCGTTCACAGTCTCTAATAGAATGCTCAAGTTCACGTTAGAGGTATTCGCCATAATATCTGAAACAAGAACATAATTGTTTTAGAGCGACAAAAATAATATCAAATGATATTACAGTGAATGAAAACAGATTCAAATCACAATGAATCAACACGATTCAAGATTTCTGAAAGAAATCACAATGAATCGAATGATTCTAGATTTCCAAAAAGAAATCACAATCAGTGTTTAGAAGTATAGACCCGATTGTCCACAAAGATATAAATCAAACGATTAATTGAAATATAGTGTTTCGAACGAAACCCAATTTCCACATATTACGTTTGTAATAAACCGAAACCAGTGTTTCAAAAGAAACCCGATTTCCACGGTAGAAGAAAAAATTGAACCAGTGAAGTTCTAAGTTTGTCACGATCTGAACCAGAAATATGAAACCAGGAAGTTTGAAGGAGAAAGGTTTTGTTAAAATAAGATTAAAGGAGATCGTCTTAAGATTGTAAATCGTAAATCCAAAACAAACTTGGTACAAATTTAGAATAACTGAAAGCAATAACATAAGAAAAACACGTCAGTAAATCAGGTTAGAGAAACCGAGGCATGTGTTTCACACTGTATCCTTAAGACGATTTCGCCGTATATCACACCGTATGTGTTAGCGATCGTCTCCTAGGATACAACAGTTTAACAGTGGAAGTGCGAAGCACAAGCCACTCTCAGCGAACTCAAACCGAGCCCAAACTTACCAAGAAAACAGAGAAGAGAAGAAGCTGCAGCTGTTGTAAAACACTAAGTATTTTCAGGATGATTTTTTCTATGAAGAGAAGCTTAGGTTTTATAGACAACCGAAACTAGGGTTTAGTTGGAAAATACTTGATTAACATGTTTGTAGTCTGATAAGGAAATTAAATTAATTAGAGAATAATCTTCCGCTTAAAGAGATTCACTCCTAATTAAAAACCGATTATGTATTGTTAGTGATCAAGTAAGAAATAAGAATCCAAACAATTAATACCATCCTTATCAGTTTAAACAAAAATGTGTATGACTTAAGGAAGTGGCAAAAAGTCAATTGTACTCTCACGGTCCAATCGGAGCGGCATTCGTGTATGCAGGTCGCGCCCACACATGAGTCATGCATTCGAAGGTTTAATAGAGAAGGAAAGCCACAGAATCTATGGCATTACCATTCCTTCATACACTTTGTACATAGCCAAGTACCGTGTGTTAGAGAAAACCAAATTAGAGTACATCAAGTGTTATGATAAACTCTACAAATACGATATGCTATTAAGGAAAGGAATCTGGGCACAATGGCATTTATTCGGACCATTGTCCTTGATTTAGGTGGACCAACAAGGTTTAAGAGATTTTTCTTAAGTTTTTATGCACAAAAGGCCGGCTTCTTGTTTGGGTGTAGACCATTTATTGGTCTAAATGGGTGCCACCTAAAGGGGAGACACCAGGGATTGCTTCTTTCTACCATTACTGTTGATGCTAATAATGGTGTGTTTCCATTGGCCATTTGCATAGTTGAAGGAGAATGCAAAGAAAGCTGGGGATGGTTTCTTAAGCAATTGTATATCCACATAGGCCTTGATGACCGCAAGAAAATTACCTTAATGTCTGATAGGTAGAAAGGTGTGTTGGCTACCTTGGAAACGTGGTGGCCGAGATCTAATACACGGTTTTGTGTGAGGCATATAATTGCTAACTTGAAGAAACAACATAAAGGACCTCTAAATGGGATGCATGTATGGAAAGCAGCCAATTGTAGCAAGCACAAAGATTTCATGGAAGCGATAGATGTAATAAAAAACTTATAATCCAGAAGCATATACTTACATGATGAAAGTGCCATTAAAACAGTGGGTTGCCCATGCTTTTGATGCGGATGTGAAGTTTGAGCACACAACAAACAATATCACAGAGTGCTTTAATGGGTGGGTGACAAATAGAGTGGAAATTCAGCCCTTACATTACTTGAAAACATTAGAAGAAAGTTAATGAGAAGGATGAATAAGAGACTTGAAGAGGGTAGAAAATAGGAGTCCAAGGTGCCTCCAAAAGTTGCAAAAAAGATGCATAAAAGACGTGACGATGGGAGGTTTGTAAATGTGTTTTATCCAGATGTTTACAAAGTTAGGGAGGGTCATAATTTTTGGATTGTTTATTTTTGGACTTAGAGTCGTGACTGTGGGTTATGGGAGATAAGTGGTATACCTTGCAAACATGCTATGACAGTCATCACTTGGAGGAGGATGAACAACAATGACTTTGTTCATAAATATTTCACTACTGAAGCTTACATAAAGACATACTCATATGTCATTTATCCTATCCCTGATGAGACCCAATGACTACAAGTTCAACTTGTTGAAGTATTACCCCCAATAGAGAAAAAACTGGTAGAAAGGCCTAAGAAAAACAGGAAGAGAGGTGTCAATAAACCCATAAAAAGACAAAAAACTCTTGAAATAGGTGTGGAAACTGTGGTGAACTCGGCTATAATGTTAGGAGCTGTAAAGCTGCAACTGCTGCAAGTTCCAACAAAACTAAAGGAAAGGTATGTAAGATACAAATTGTCAAAAAAAAAAAAAGTTATGAAGGATATGGAATTATATTTTAATAATATATGCATGTATTTATTAGTTAATTAAAAAAATTTCTTCAAGGTAAAAATTATGCAAAAACAACCACCAAGAAGACTACAACTCAATTGCGCAGCACATCGACATCAGCACTGAAAGGAAGGAATCGTGTACATTTATTTCAATGTGATATTATAAATGCATAATTATCAATGTATCCTATATAATTGAAACATTTTGATTCTTTTAAGGGTGCTCAATCTAGCAGAGGTGTTGGCAATATTAATGGCACTCATCCTACTCTTTCCAGCATAGTTGGTGGGACAATAACCCAACCAATCACATCTAATGCTCCTCTACAGTCAAGCCATAATGCATCACCAATTGAGATTTCTTCTAGATCAAATCCAGGTATGGAATGTTACTCACAAGTTGATTTATTTTTATTTTTATTTTTATTTAAAATGAATGTAGTATCTAAAATGTTTTTATTGTGCTATAGGCATTGTTGCAGGCTTGGACATGGAATGTTATCCTATGTTTTAGTGTAGCTGATATGGCATGTTATATGAACTTAGTTATGTACATTATTTTTGTTTTTTTTTTTGTTTTTTTTTTCTTTTTGTGTGTGTATGTGTGTTGCAAATGGTATTTTGAATTGAGTGTCTAGCTGGTTTTGCTGGGGTTGGATAATTTTGTTCTGATAGGTCATGAGGGATTATTTTGGAGTGGTGGTTAGATTGGTTTTTGTGAGACTTAGGAAGCTTTAGATGGGTATGATACAAAATTACAAATTCTATGGGATTTGTAAGTAGTGAGAGATAAATGATTGGTATTTTTGTGAAGTTATTGCTAGGAAGAACTGGGGTATAGATTATGGTGCAAAATGTAATTACACAAGGCTGTGTATCTATGGCTGTATGTTTTTACATATGTGCTGTAATATGTACAAGGCAAATAGAGACTTGGTGTTAAACCTGATACATATGCAGTATAATTATATTGAATATTAATGTTTCTTTTATTTAACTTATTATATAGACAAATCATAATGAACAAATGCTATTTGAATTTCATTTTCGAAATTCTTTGTTTGGGATATGAATTGCATTGATGTTAGTTTCAAACGCTACATTGTGAAAATCTATTGTTTATATTTTTTTCAAGTAACATAATTACCCTAAACATGTTAAGAGTAAGAATTAACATTTAAGCACATGTTTTTCGGAACACAAAGAAATCGTACAATCCCTTATCACAATAGAAATATAACTTTCCAGGGCTTTAGATTCTAAAATTAATTTTCAATGCTACCTTTTTACCATATTTACAATTCTTATTCTTGAACTTGATCACACATAATAAAAGATTGGATCGAAGAATTTGTGGTTAAATTAGTAAGTGGTGACTGATAAATGAAAATAATTGAGAAAACCAAATGTCTTGACAACCTTTAAAGAGACGGATGACAAAGTGTGCACCCTAATGGTCGGCACCAATAAGAAAATATGGGCAAGGAATTTAGAGTAAAAAATTGAATTATTTTGACAAATTCTGGATGGAGGTTCCTATGTGTGCTGCTAAAATGGCCCAAGATGATGTGCCTGTGTAATTTGGTGCTCTCAGTTGCTTTGTGTTGTTCTTCAGTATATATATATATATATATATATCAACCACCATATCAACTGTCACTCTTGGGTTACATCAACTGACTCTCTCTAAAAACAAGTGTAAGGGCAAAATTGTCATTACCCCTTTTCTATGACAAACTGGCGGTAGTTAATCATGAGTCAACATGTCAAGGGGGTGCGAGTGTCATTATGAGTTTTCTATGGGTTTCTATGTTATTATACATATAACTAGCGTAAGTTTGTGTAATTCCCCCTTTATATTAATGTGATTCTACATCTGGTTTGTAGTTGTGAGTCTCTTTCTTCAACCCATATATTGGCTAGGATAATGAATGAACCACAAACATGCATTTTTTCAAGACGTAACGTTTACCTTTTAATCAAAAAAAAAAAAAAAAAAAAAAAAAAAAAAAAAAAAAAGGGGAAAAGAAAAAGAAAAAAGGAAAAGAAAAAGAAAAAAGTAACGTTTACTTTCATAGCAAATATCATCAAATGCTATTAAATGTTTCACAATCAATCATCAATAATAGTGTACATTAATATTTGAATATGATATGAATACCAATGCGACCCACAAAATTTTAAATCATGTCATCAAACCAGCTAAATCTACTTTATGAATTTATATATTTATAATATAGTGTAACAGAGACTCAAGGTACCACGTGTCGGTTGTGAAGCTTTGACCATTTATTATTATTATTATTTTTATTTTTTAAACATTTAGCTTTTTAATTCATTTATATAAGAATAATGCTCGGGTACCTATGTGCACGGATACGGGATACGGATACGGCACGATACAGAGATACGGTAAATCTTCAAAAACAAGGATATTGATATAGCAGGATACGTCAATTAAAATAATATCTATTTATATTTAAAAAATAATAATATATGAAAACATATTTGATAATTCATTCAAAATAAAAACATATTCAGAATCCAAATACAACATGTCACGTAACTACATAAATCATAATAATATAACATATTACATGATCCAAATAAAACATACCATATAAGTCGAACATATTATAAAATCCAAATAAAACATAAGTCACATAAGTCACATAAGTCATAACATATTATCAAATCCAATTACTACATAAAAAAAACTCATAAAGCATATTTTAAATTCCTAATAAACTTCATTATCATCATTCATATTGTTAAAGGATTTAAATAATTCGCCCTCTAACTCTAGTTCATCAAGAGAAATGTTTGCAATCTCAAGTATCCTGACATTCTCTATGTCAATGGAATCAAAACAAAAATTTCCTTACAATTTCTTTTTGACTCCTAAAATTTTGAAATTAAAATTTGACGATGTTTTATACTAAAATAATTATAATATTGCCCCAAACGTATCTTTCAAGTATCCTCTAAGTATCCTCTAGTCAAACTTGTGAAAAAATCAACGAATACGCCATTTGGCGTATCGGATACGTATCCTGGAGTATTCGGGAAGTATCTGAACAAGATACGAGTTCGATACGAGTTACCTCCACCAAATGAAGTATCCGTACTTCCTAGTCATGTACTATACCCAAAATAGTGACCCCACCAATGAGAGTGTATTATGTGATCCAATTTGTGAGATAAATGTAAAAAGTAGAAGAAAAAAGGTCACGTGTTACGCTCCCATTGATAGAGTCAGTATTTTGGGTATTGACTGGTCAATACCAAGCATTATTCTTTATATAATATATCATTTTAATCTATTAATTAATATTAATGCTACACGTAATCCAACCTGAATAAGTATTTAATTAAAATCTCGGCTAATAAGCATTGATGCCCCTTAAACTATGCCCGAATTTGCACCTTACACTATATGTTTTTTTTTTCCCCGTTAAACCCCCTAAACTTTCATAAATTTTCAATATGTTCAAACTTGTAACACCGTCCATTTTTCTATCATGACAAATTGCACTAAATTCCCCTTATTATATACATAATTTAATCAAAACGAAAAAAAATATAATAATATGACCTCAATACCCCTCTAACAAAATTTTAAAAATAAAATTTAAAAATTTAAAAATAAAATTTAAAAATTTAAAAATTAAAATTTAAAATTTAAATAATGGTTAAATAAAAATAATTAAATTCTAAATTTTTTAATAAAGAAAATAAAAAAATAGAGAAATAAAATTAATATATAAATACAAATTAAAAATTTAAAAAAAAACAAAAAATTAAAAATTCCATAAAATTAGTATTTTAATATAAAAAAATAAAAAATAAAAATTTTATGTTTATGATTCCCAAATTTTTTATTTTTTTTAAGAAAGAAAACAAAACCCAGATCTATTTCCAGAATTTTATTTTGGGGGAGATTCCTAAAAACAAAATTTAAGAAAGAAAAAACAATTAATCCATTACATCAGTTACCCAGAAAAAATCATTGTCATTGTAAGGATTCCCATTTGTTGATTGGCTTGTTTTGTGGACAAACCACATGTTGGGGTTGTTGTAAGGGTAGCTTAGGAATTGGTGAACATCCAATGGCCCTCTCAACACCTCAAGAGAAGAAGCACCAAAGGTAAATTCTAGTGCTTACATTGAAGAGATCATAGTTGCACACACACACAACTCATGCATAAATCTTATTCTTGTATGTTGTATGTTTTATATGAGTGCTTGAATGTTCTTGAACATCTCTTCTAGCATGTTTTATTTGATTGCATCTGGGTCATTAAAATGCCATAACATGTTTAGGCATTAGGATGCAAAGGCATGAATTTTATTCATGCTTGTTTGAATTGATTGCATCTTGTTCTATGATAATGCCATGACATGATAGACATTAGGATGCATTCAATTCCCACACTTGCACTTCATGTTTGATTAGCTTTAAGTGTGGTGTAATTCGTTTCCCGAAGGATGTTCGGAAACGTCCGCGCTTGCACGTTGGTGTGCATGGTTTAGCGCGATGATCGCCGGTGGAGTTGCCCTTGGCTTCTCCTTTGGATTCACCATATTTGGTGAACGGCGGTTGAGATCGGCGGCCTGGCCGCCGAATCGAAACCGCCGATCAAGACCTGGTTGATAAATGTCTCGGGTCCAAAACGGCGGTTAGATCGGCGGTTACATAACCGCCGAATGAAAGCGCCGAATGAAATCCAGGTTCTCGGGTTTCAATTCGGCGGTTTTTTTCTGCGGCCCCGACCGCAGAATGAAACCGCCGATCGTGCTTTTTCAGGGGCAAAATTGTATTTTCACATGCCCTGTTTTTGGTCTCTATAAATACATCCTTATCTCTGGTTCCCAACCCCAAGTTTCTGATCTAAAGAACCCTAGAGAGATATTTAGAGAGACTTGAGAGGAAAACCTTAAAGATCACATCTTTATTCCTCTCAACCCATTTCCACATGCATAAATCATCATCTAAGCATCATCTAGGTTCATCTAGTGTTTGCTAATGCATGGGTCTTCTTCAACACACATAGTATGATTTGTTGAACACTAATCTTATCTAATTTTAGTGTTTTTACTTATCAATTTTATCTCTTTTATCACTTGTATGTTCTTGAGTAATTTCTACATACATGATTGAGATTATGTGTTGATTGGGTTTATATTTTACATAGCTTTATTGATTAGGTTATTATTTCCTAAAAGCTATGCCATAAACATTCATGTGCATCAAAGATCATCTAAGCATTTTCTAGCATAGTTAGTTTGCTTAGTTGCATGGGTTTTGGTCATCACACTTCCCTTGGTATGTTCTTCACTTTTATCATTGATATTTAGTGTTGTATTTATCAAGGCATCTCTTTTATTATTTGAATGATCTTAGATTAATATCTTATATTCAAAATAGAGATTGTTTGTGATGACATGATTGAATGTTTGTGTGTTGTATTTTGATAGCAACATCTAGGTTATTTAATCTATGATTTGCTAAGCTATTTGACATGTCATTTAGCCATTCATATCTAGGATTGATTTTATTGTCATCATATAATCCTAGGTAAGCATCTAGAGTACCCTAGCTCTTATTGCATATTTGGATATCATTGCATATTCACATAGGGTGTTGATCTCTTCGGAGAGGTAAGTCTTGTGTGATAGACCGGGATTAGGTCGTACACCGGGATTAGGTGGTCACATAAGCAAATTGGACTAGGTCCACTTTTACAGGCCTGCGGGTAGTGGTAGCGGGATATAGGCCGGGATTAGGCCGTCAAACCTAGATTAGGTTGTATACGCTATCACAATTAGTGGATTCGAGGTTCGAGTGTGGCGCACTATAATAGCCCGTGGTTTTTCCCTGTTGAGGGTTTCCACGTAAAAATCAAGTGTCGTTTATATTTCCGCACCTTATTACACTTGATTATTGTTTTGTGAATTGGGTTATATTTGTAATATTGACTAATCCGAAAATTTGGTAATAACGGATTAACAACCCTTTCACACACCCTCTATGTCGTTTTTAAAAGACACCCGAGCTCGTACATAGTATTTGTGTACACTTTCAGTCATCGTCCCTACAAACCCAGAAAACTCATTGTCATCATCACCTCAAAACCAAGAAAAATCCAACCACCTGCTCAAGTCCAACCATCACCAAACTGATCCAACCATCCCTTCTCTCCTCTCTCTAACAAACAACAACCCCTCAAACACCACCACCATTAAAGCACAACCAGAAATCGAAGCAAAAAATATACAAATACTAAGTCACGCATTCTGATCTAACCAAACAAAAGTATCGACACATTGGGGGAACTTAAAAAAAAAACATACAGACTTTCATTACAATTTCTCGATTGTCGCTGAAACAGAGTACACGGTCTTCTAATCATTCACTAAACACCTAAACTGACAAGATTGTTAGTGAATTTATTGACACAATAAGCAATGGATTGTTCAAAAGGCATAGGTAAAATCATCTCAGCATTTTTTGTATCAATAAAATGATGATCGATGTTCATAATTGTCTATATGTTAAATGAAATTCCAACATAAAAAAAGGTGTATCATCAACCAACAACAACACAAAGATTAGAGCATCCACACGATCTAGACACATCAAAAGATCATTCAAACATGTTTCATCATCTGTACAAACCATAAACATCAGAAATAAACATTTTTGCTACCCACCATCCACCAAACACCAGAAGTCAAAGTTTCTCCACAATCCCATATCATAGAAAATCCAAACACTACCATCACCAAAAAACAAGAATTTTTTTTTTTTTTTTTTTTTGTGAAAATCAAACCCAAATACGAATATTCAAAGTGGTTTTAATTGGAGATTCGGGAGATGGAAAATCCAATCTCCTTTCCAGATTCACTAAGAACGAATTCCATCTTGAATCCAAATACACCATCGGCATCGAATTCTTCATCCATATCATCCATGTCGACGATAAGGTCGTCAAGCTCAGATTTGGATCTTCAAGGAACCCTTAATTTCTTCTTCATTATTTTATTTTTATTTTTATTTTTTTCAATTTCTAAGGGCATCTCCAACCCAAACAATGTTTTTGGTGCAACTTTCCATTAAAATAGTTCCACTTTTACACTTTTCCACTATTCAACTATTCCGTCTCCAACACATTGCACCAAATTTTACTGTAAAAAGAATATTCCCTTGATTTTACTTTTTTATTATTATTTGTCAACAAATACTAATCTCCAACCAATCAAAGCCCAATTTACAATTAAAAAAAAAAAGTTGCGCTAATGAATAGTGTCAAGCCAGATATTGCGTGACACTATTCACTTGCACAAAATTGCCGCAAAAGATAGAGCTGGGTTGGAGTAGAATTTTGGCTGCAAAATGAAGATGCCGCTTGATTTAGTGCAGGGTTAGAGATGGCCTAACCATTTTTATTTTTATTTTTTTTCTTTCCATTTTCATATTTTTATATATCAGATTATTTTATTATAATTTTTTTTTTCTCTATTTAATTATTTTACTTATAAAAATTTCCAGATTTCCATTTTTATTTATCTTTTTTTTTTTCATTTTATTTTATTTTATTTGATTTTTAAAATTTGGTCTGAAGGTATTTAGGTCATATTATTATATATATTTTTTTCCGATTTGATGCAATTAAATATATAATAAGGTGGACTGAGTACAATTTGCCATGATAGAAAAATAGTCAGCGTTACAATTCCAACACCTATTGTCAATTTATGAAAGTTCAGGGGGTTTAATGGTGAAAAAAAAGTATATGGGATAAGATGCAAATTCGGACAAAGCTCAGGGGGGCATCAGTGCCAATTAGCTTAAAACCTAATCTAATAAGATAATAGATAAAATCCAATTCAATCATCATTTAAATATGGCTTTAAGAAAACTAAAATTCGAACCAAAAGTTTTGTAAGAAAAAGCTTTGAACCAAAAGTCTTAACATTAATAAACAATTAAATTCAGATTTAAATTTACAATTCACTTCATTCTAGATAGATTTTACTAAATATAGTTTTTTGTTACAATAATCTATAACAAAAAAATCAATCATGACTTAATGAGTCATCTTGTGTTATTAACACTACCCTATTAATATTGTTTTTTTTTTTTTTTTCGTTTAATTGAAGGTATAACTTTTCGGTGTCCTAAATAATTGTTTATAGTATTATTAATTGAAAGTATAACTTTTCGGTGTCCTATCCGAATAAACCGATATGATTCTTTATTAAAAATTATTTAACCAAATTTAATTAGATTGACAAATATAATGTATTGGCTCTTATCTTATCCAAACAATTCGTGTGTATATATATAAATGTATACATACATGATGGTTGTATAGAGAAACAAAATGCAACCCATTCAAATCGTTGTATGTTAGGACCCGTCCTGTAACGTTTTTCAAATGTTATTTTTGTTTTTGTTTTTCGAAAATAAAAATGAAAATGAAAACAGTGTTTTTGGTTTCAGTTTCGAAATCCAAATACGCGTCTGGTATCATTTCCTGAAAGCTGGATTCCGAATATGAAAACATAAAAAACGCGTCTGGTAGCATATCCTGGAACTTGTATTTCGAATAATTTAATATTAATTATTATTTTTTAGACTAGATCAATCTCCAGTTTATGAATCATCATCATCATCACTATATTTTTTTTCCAATTTATAAGACCAAATCAATCTATTAAAAAAAAAAATCAATCATTTTTTTGAAGAAAATGAAATTATATAGATAAAAAAGAAAAATTCAACTGTGCAAGGAACGATATTTGGCCCTAAAAGGAGAAATTGATATATTTCCTCTGGCATTTATAACATGATTAACAAAATCAAAAATAGATAGAAACAAACCACCACTTCAAATAAGAGGAATTATCAAACTAATCTAGAGAAAAAAGTTTTCGAAAGGCCTTCTTCGTCATTATAATTTTTAAGCTATCTTAGGGGACGAGAAACATGACATTTGTTCTCACAAAAAGGACTTGATTAAACTGTATAATGTTGCTGGATTGTATCGATGTCAAGTCCTTTCAGCTTCACCACTGATTCTTCATGTTCCTTCAGAGTATGCAACTCTCTTAGTCAATCATCATTGATCTGTATATACAAAATCTGAAATCAATATACCAATAAAATCAACACCAACATTTGAAATAAAAATCTGAAATCAAAATCCAAATCAAAATACAACAACACCAAAAACCCATTCAAATCAAACATTTTTTTTAATTAACAAATCTGAAAATATGGAAATTTTCCAGAAATTTCCAAATGTCCTCTCCAAATGTTCTTAAAATCTGGAAATTTAAGAAGAAATGTCTCTTAAAATCTGAAAATTGAAGAAGAAGAAGAAGAAGAAGAATCAAAATCCAAATCAAAATACAACAACACCAAAAACTCATTCAAATCAAACAAATTACCAACAAAATACTAGATTTATCAACAAAATACCATTTTTTTTTTAATTAACAAATCTGAAAATCTGGAAATTTCTGAGAAATTTCCAAATGTCCTCTCTTAAGCATATCGGAAAGAAGAAGAAGGGAAGAAGAAGAAAAAGAAGAAGAAGAAGAAGAAGAAGAAGAGCTCGGCAGTGAAGAAGGAGAAGATCAACGGAAAGAAGAAGAAGAAGATCTGGACGGCGTAGGGCTTCCGTCAGTCCGACGCCGTCAGATCTGGACGGAAATCTAGGAAGAAGAAGAAGGAAGAAGAAGAAGAAGAAGGAGAAGAAGGAAGAAGAAGAAGGAAGAAGAAGAAGGAAGAAGAAGGAGAAGAAGAAGAAGGAAGAAGAAGAAGAAGAAGGAGAAGGAAGGAAGAAGAAGAAGAAGAAGACGAGAGATGGAGAGGAAGGAGATGATCAGTGAAAGGAAGAAAAAAAGAAAAAAAAAATTGAGTTTTTTAATTTAAGTGAAAAACAAAATGAAAAACAAAATGGAAAACATAAAAAAGTTGTTTTGGAAATTTTTCACTTTTAACACTGTTGTTGTTTTTGTTTTTGTTTTTGTTTTAGAAAATAAAATGAAAAATAAAATGAAAAACGGTAACGAACGCGTATTCGAAATCGGATTTTGAAAACAAAAACGAAAACGGGCCTGTAAAACGATACAGGACAGGCCCTTACTTTTTATTTTTTATTTTTTATTTTTTATTTCATAGAAGTTGTTAGGTGAAGATGGTGATTTATGTATAACTGTCTAGATCATGATTGATCACGATGAGCTAACATAATAGTAAACATATAGAAGATTTAGAAGAGTCCACGGCCTAGGTGTGGTTCACATATATGGAACCAACCCACTAGTGTAATTCTTGCAAACTTAAGACAAGCCGGTGGCCTAGGTATAGTCCACATATAAGCATCTATCCTAATAGTGTAATTCTGACGGACTTAAAACGAGTATAGTCCACATATAAGGATCTATCCTAATAGTGTAATTCTGACGGACTTAAAACGAGTCCGTGGCCTAGGTATAATTCCCATAGAAGAAACTATCCTAATAGCATAATTCTAACATACTTAAAACAAGTCTGTGGCCTAGGTATAGTTCCCATACAAGAAACTATCTAATAGCATTACATCTAGGTGTAGTCCACATGTGGTGCAATTCTAACCTTTTTTTTTTTATCTAACATCTAGGTCTAGTCCACATGTGGAGGCGCTTTAAACTTTTTCATCTGACATATAGGTGTAGTCCACATGTGGTAGAACTTTAACCTTTTTCATCTTACATCTAGATGTAGTCCATATGTGATGGAACTTTAACCAAAGTTAATTCGGAGTCATAAAAAGACTTGTTTGATGCTGGATTTTGTAACACTACAAGAAAAACTGTCTTTGTTGACAGTTTTTTTTTTTTTTTTTTTAATTTTTAAAATTTTTAATTTTTAATTTTTTATTTATCTTTAATAATTTTTTAAAACTTTTACTTCCCATTTTCAACACCAAAGAAAATCACGATACAGATTTATTTTACAGTAAGATATCAGTTCTTGGACAAACCGATATTGGATAAGTAAAATTTTAAATTTAATAAATTTACTTTTAAATCATTCACTTTTAAAATTCAAAAAAAAAAAAATAATTAAATTGCAAGATGCATGTTGAGAAATATCTCCCATGTAGTGAGAGTTGTATTCCAAATCATGCTTATTACAATTGATGTCACGAGTCTCCTATAGACCATGTTTGGTTGGATGGAATGGAATGGAAAGAAAGCCATTCCATTCGTTTGGTTTGTTAAAATGTAATGGGATGGTGATTCCATTGGAATGGGGATTCCACCATTTTGGTGGAATGGGCATTCCATCCAAAAACCAACGGAATGCTCTTCCATTCCAAACTAAAATTTATATTCCATGAATACCCTCATATGCCTAAACTCCATTCCAAAAATACCCTCCTTTCCAAAAATAATATATTATTATATATTATATTAATGATATATAAATATTATATATATGTACTATATATTATATTCTTATAATATATATTACGATATATAAGCATATATAATATAATATATTTATATATTATATTATTATATATAATATATATATTACACTATTTTTTTATATTTATTATATATTATTACATATATTATATATATTATATTATATTATATTATATTATATTATATAAATAATATTAATATACATATATTATATTATTATATATATAATATAATAAAATATATATTATATGTTATATATTATATTATTATATATTACATTATATAATATATATAATATTAATATATTAATATATAGTATATAATATATATATATAATAATAAGAAGAATGAAAGAATTTTTAGAAAGCCATAAGAGTTTCTAACACAAGCTGGATATTGTTATTTCTCAATGATCTTTACAATGAAAGAGTTCCTCTTATATAGAGGAAGAAAGGAGAGAAATCCAAACTATCTTACAGTGTCTTGCCATACGGGTGGTAGACAAGATGCTAACACGATTACAAAGATAAGGTTTAGCCCGACAGGTGGCCGATCATAATGATAATGATTCTATTTTACAGATAAGCACACATTATTATTACAGCACATAGTATAAGGATAAGATCAAGGGCTGCTCGGGTTACAGCAAGCGTGATCTTCATCATCTAAATCGTGGGCTCCACATATAATGCAAGGCCAGGTGTCAATAGTCATAGGGTTCTGTGAATCAAGTGGGACTGAGTTTTGAAAAGGGTGCCAGCTATGTGAAGAATCTTTAGGTATCTTAGGCAGGATGAAGTATTCATCAGTGGAGATGCCACGTCGCAGGGGAAATTGAGGAGAGATATCTGGAGATTACATGGATAATATTTCTGATAGTCATAAGTGGTATGCCATTCATAGCTGATGTTTGAGGTCCATAAAAGTCTTTTGTGAGGGTTAAAAAGGTAAGGTTTGTGAAGTATCCAAATACATGATACAGAAGAGGCCGACTCATAGTCAAGTTTCCATAAGTTATGTTGGCCCATGATCTTGGTGAGCTCATTTTTCCAGTTGTGTAAGGAATCAAACCACTATAGGAAAGTCCACAGAAGAGAGTTCTGGTGAGAAGGATCATGGAGATGGACATATAGAGCTTAAAGAGGAAACACAATTGCATTATGGTGAATAACTGATAGGCACCATAGAAACCATAGAACTTGAGGAGAGAAATAATAAAAGGGTGGCATCAGGAAAGGATCAATGAAAGGTCTAGTAGGATTGGTGAGTTCATGTCGGCATCCTTGACTTTGGATTTGTGACAGATAGATCAGGAGATGAGACTTAGCAAAATCCTGTATCTGGGCAAGAGAAGGTTGTTGATTTGGTGGGAGAGTCATAAGGAGTTCTGAAGGGTAGACTTTTCAGTGAAGGCTGATGGTGATGGAGCAGATGAGGAGGAAGAGGCAGATGAGGTTGCCATAAAAATGAGAGGGACTCGACCGGATGAGGTAATGAGGTGGACCAGTGGTGGTCTTGAAAGCATATCAGCAATTATATTGTGTTGGCCTTTCAGATGTCTAACAGTAAAGTCATATCTGAAAAACCAATCCTTCAATCTCAACAGTTGAGGATTAGGAGGAATCTTGTTACGAAACGCGAGGATTTTTGGCAAAGATGAGTTGGCCATTTCAACAACAAAGTTTTTTGTCCTGAGGTAGAAATCAAACTTTTAGATCCCATTTTTGACAGCAAGGATTTCTTTGTAGATAGTGTGGTAATATCATCAATGTAGAGCAGGGCTGAATGTAGGATAGAATGAAAGATTTTGGTGATAGCTTTCTGGAATAATGAAGGGGGTTGTCTTCAAACCAAAAGGTAGGACTATCCATTGGTATTATACGTTTGGAAGACAGAATGCTATTTTATATCTTTCATCAGGATGGATCCCAATTTGCCAAAATGCTCATTTGAGATCAAATTTTGAAAAGATGGAGGCTCCGGGGAGTTGCATAAACAATGTGTTGGTTCTAGGAATTGGGAACTTGTCATATCTGAGGAAAAGAATAAGAGGTTTGTAGTCAATGACTAATCTCTTTTTCCCTCTGATCTATTCCGAACCTTTTTCAACATAAAAGACTTGGCATGCCCATGGAGAGGAGGAAGGCTCAAGCAAGTCTTGTCGAAGTAATTCATCACATTCTTCTTTAGCCATTTTAAGGTCTAAAGGTGTCATCCCTGAGTGAGAGGCTTTTGTGGGATTAACATCTTTATTAAGCTTAAATGGTAGCCTAATAAAGAATTCTGAGTTCTTCCACAAGGGGGTGGTGTGCTTGAAATCAGCATGGTTATTAGCACAGAATTGTAGTAGTTTTTGTTGAATTTGCTGGAATAAGGGTTGAATTTCAGACAGTTGAAAGATCTTAGGAGTGATAGAGATAGGTTTGAAATCTCTCTTGTAACTGATTCCACCAGGAAGGATTCGGAGAGACTTACATTGGCAATAAATATCCCAATCGATTAGGATATCTTTGCCTGGTAAAGGTGTCCCTATAACCCGAACCCAAAGGGTATAGGATGATAAAATCTTGATACCAATCTTATTTTTTGAAATTAGATTAGTAGCAAATATTTGACCATCAGCTACTCTGAAATAACAAACATGAGATTTCCAAATAGTGGGAGGAAGAATTTTGGGGTTTATCATGGTGTTGTGAGAGCCGGTGTCAATGAAGGCAATGGCATCAACTGGATTGGAGTATTTTTTAGGTAAAATTTGAACCGGAACATGAGGACCTGATTGAGGACGGGTTCGTGTTGCTTGATAAGAGTCCTGGATTGAATCAATTTTAGAAGAGTCAAGGTACTCTGAACTGGAATCAGAATCCGAGTCTTGAAGTATAAAAGTAGTATTCTTATCAACCCTTTCTTGTTCTGAAAAGATGTATTGAATATTTGCATCAGAAGGGACTTCATCAACAATCTGTTTAAGTTTTGGCTGATTTTGCCTTTTTGTTGGGACATTTTTTTGCATAAAGTCCTATTTTTTCCATAGATGAAGCATTTCTGCGATTTGTTCCATGCTCGTCTAGACTTCTTTTTAAAAAACTTTTGTTTCTTGCTTTTTTTATTTTTGGGAGAGTGGAAGTGGTGTTTCTTTTTGGGCTTGCAGGTACACCTTTTTGTGGATTTGCATTTGATTTGAAGTGAAGGTCGTTTGCACTAGGCTTCGTACTTCTTTCCTTCTTTTAGTATTTTGGAGAAGACTTTTTGTGTTGCGCAGAGCTTTTCAAAGGCACTAAGTGTGAACATGTGGATTTCTCCCAAAGTAATATCATGGAAAGCTCTTCCAGATGTGTCAATCCTTCGTTGCAATTCATCAAGTAGCTCAGCAGGAAGGGAGTTGACATAAACATGTTTGAGACTTTGGTCATTGATTCCACCAAGAATGTGATACCGGCCTGACATTCTTTTATAGTGGAACTCGATATCTTTTCTGCGGAGAGAACAACATCGCATCTCAAAAAATTCTTGCTTGGCTTGTTTATAAAATTGATCTGGATCTCCCAGGAATTCTCTAAAGATTATACCCATAGCCTGAGAGGTATAGGGTGCTCTAACAAATTGTAATTGTCTATATTTACTAAGGGCTTGGTACCAATCTCTTAGAGATCCCGTGAATCTGGAAACAAATTCTCTTAGAATCGTTTCTAGATTTTGTTCTGATTTTGCCATTTGCAAGTCAAGCCATGTGCTCATTTCTGAAATTTTCTTTCTCTAGGAATCTGGAGAAGAATCATCCAGGTTAAACCAAGGACCATTGGTTGGTCTGGAGCTATGAGCTTGTCCTGGAGTGGGGTTTTCTTGAGGCTCTTTAATGAAAGGCGTTGGGCCTATAGATGCATCATCATGATAGTCATAAGTTTGGGTAGATGGTTGAGGGTCTGTTCGAGATGCCATGAAGATTTGAGTCAAATCAGCAACCTCATCAGAGGTTGAATGAGGAGATGTAGAAGGGGAATTGGATTCCCAAGAAGAGTCACTTGAGACTGAGTCTGTTTCAGAAGAAATGTGTGAAGAAGTAGATAACACTAGTTTGTACTGGTCTGGCATGGCTTGTTTGTCCTTGCGTAAGGTTGAGGATTTTCTGGTTGATTTCTTCGGAGAAGATAAAGGTGGATGTTTTCGAAAAAGTTCTCTAATTAACTTGAAATAGTGGGAAGAATCAGAAGGTCTAGTTGAGGGGGAGTATAGAGGAGATGTAGAGAAGAATAGGGATTGGGTATAAGGATACAGCCTTGGAACATAGGGTGGTGCCGTGGTAAAATGATCCATGTTCATTTGTTCCAGTTGTTCTTTGAGTTGTCTGATCTCTTTTTCTTTTCTGTCAAACTCTAGACCGAAATATCCATGATTGATATATCGGTGGAGATCAGCATCTAACTTGGCGATCCTGGATTGGAGATCAGAGAACATGTCTTTGAAGGCAGCATCTAAGTCTGGAGCTGATGTTCATGTTTAGAAACATGATAAGTAACTCGGTCAATCTTCTGATCAATAGAGTTTAGAACTGTGTTTTGTACTCTAGCATTATGAGATTGCCAGTTGAGTACCTGTTCAGCTTGAGAGGGGTGTTTCAAAGATCCATCAGGTATAGCTTCAGTAGTTTGAACAAAAGGTCGGGAAAATCAGTTCTTTTCTGGGTTTGACGAAGGTTATAATAGAGGGAAATGTTGATCATAGTTGGAAGCCATGTAGCATGGTATAGGTGGAGGAGGAGATGGAATTTCTGGCTTTAAAAGTCCTTCAGACCTTAGGATTTGCAAGGCTCTTTCATAAATGGGAATAGGCTTATTTTTGATAGGATGTAAACCTATCCAAGGACTGGACGGGTCATTAGGTCTGCGAGATTCTCTTAAGGGATTACAAGAGGATAGATAACCCTTCAAACAATCTCGCCATTCACAGTCTGCATCACACATGTTGGAATCAATGTCCCAAATGAAGTATTCGTTGATTTTATCTATGTATATGATCGAACCAAAACTGGTATGATTTTGGCCCTCATTCCCGTCTCTTTATGCTTGATTCTCGGGCGTTTCCCCGTATTTAATGTCGTTAAATCAAGTGTTTCAGGTTTTATTAGAACTCAAGGGCATTTGCGAAGAAGATGAAGAATTTGGTGCAAAAAGACTCACAAATAGGTGAAACGGGGCATTCTCGCTATTTGAGCAAGAAAAGTCGCCACATGGTCGCCATGGCGACAGAGGAAATTGCAAAGCATCAGAGGTTCGCCACTTGAGGTCGCCATGGCAACCTACACTTGCAAATGGCGACCACATAGGAATTCCAACGTAGGAATTCCAAAGTGGGAATGGTCGCCACTTTGTCGCCATGAGGTCGCCATGGCGATAGAAGAATCCATGAAAGGTCGCCATGGTGATGACTCGCTTTTTGTGTCGTTACCAAATTGCGAATTACCAAAAGTATGTTTATAAATTGAATCTTTACGCAAAATATTTTGATGTTTTGAAAGGTAGTAAGCGGTAAGCTTAGAGTTCGTTCCACAGGGAATTTAAGTAATACATTGATTTAATTAGCTAATCTCTAAACAATAAAATAAATCATGAATGATGAATGAGTGTATGGTTTGTCAAACCATCAAACATACATACAAAATTAACCTAACTAAAAATATGGTGATATGAAAAATAGAAGACTCACAATCTTGATAAGAAAAATGGATAAAATCAATTAATAAGATAGCTAGGAAATTGATTGATTAGCAAGTGGGTATGAGTAGTGCTTATTAAGCCACTTTAAGGACCAATCTCTACATGTTAACCAATTTAGGTTTAGATTAATGTGGTTGATATACCCTCCACTAATCTATCCTATTTATTGGGTTCTTAATCACTCAAGTGTGTCAATCCAAGAGTGATTATATAACATGTTATTCTAAACAAGATTGTAATTAACAAGTGGATATACAAGTCAATCACATAATGAATAGAATATAATGAATTAATAAATAGAACACATATAGAGATTCATTACAAAGCTTAAGCAAAACCCACAACCAAATGTTTATCAAATCAATCCCCTAGATTAGGGGTTTAATTACACATAGAAGCAATCAAATAAAAACAAGTAAATGGTAAGGAAATCACCCTTGGGCCACCTTCTTTAATGCTTGATCCTTGTTCTCCTTTGATGCTCCTAGATGCAAAGAATGGAAGAGGAGGATGTGTCTAGATAGGTGGATGGCTTATGGTGAGTGACAAAGGATTTGTGGTGGAGAAATGGTGGGGATAGGAATGATTGAGGGAAGGAATCAAGATTTGGTGTGAGTTTTTGGGTGGAAGAGATTAGTTCAAGGATAGAAAATGGAGGAATTTGGGAGATGATTTATGGAGAAAAAGGGAGATTTGGTAGGAGAGAATGGGATTGAAAGGTTTAGTAAGGCTTGGTATTTCAAATTGAAAAGATGATGAATTTATAGTGTTTTCAAAATAGGTCACGAATGGCTAATTACCAAAACACCCCCTCTATTTGTCAAATTGCCATTTTGGCCCCTCTAGGGGGCCTTTCTGTAATTTTCCCTCAAAAATCCACCAATCAGAGAAGCACAGCAACGTGGTCGCTGTTTGCTTCAAATGGCGACCATGGGGCGACTAAGTGGCGACACAATCAGGTGTGGGATTTCATCCCCTGTCGCCATGGCGACCTCGAACGACAAATGGCGACCAAATGGGTGACGTGGACGTGACAAGAGGGGCAAAACGGGGAGTTTTAGGCGTGAATTTGGTGATCGGAAACCGGCCATTTTAGGGGGCCAACAATGGACAGACCGGAAAGCCGGTCGGTTGGCCGTTAATTTCGGTCGGAAACCGGCCACCGGTAGGTCGGTTTGGGACCAATTCCGGCCGGCTAGGGTTTGGGCAATAAATGCCATGGCAGCAGCTCGTGACTTGGAGAAGAAGATGAATAGGAATGGGGGGCATTTAGCAAGGGAATGGGGTGTAGTGGGCTGCTGCAGCTTTGACTAAAATGGGGTGCAATTAGAAGAAGATAGGGGTGTAATTGGGCTGCACATAACAGATTTGGGCGCGCGTTTGGGCTAGCTTTTTGGGCGTGCATTTGGGCCACGATCAGGCCCAATATCAGATCTGCTTCCCTTAATTGCAACGCACCGTTTTGATGCTTGGTGCATGGGCTGCTGGGCGCATTCAACATTGGGCCGGGGTGCGCTCAGCGGTCCACTAATTATGTCTGACCAAACGCACCGTTTCAACTCGCCACGTGGCGCCCTTGCCTCATTTCCGTGGCAAATTGCAGCTAGATCCCCTGATCTCTTCTAGTATCACGAAAACTTCAAACTTTCCTTCAAACATTACTCTTTTACCCCCAAATGACCAAGATTACTCCAATGCCCCTGAATTCTATAAATACCTGAAAATACTTAATTAACACCATTAAATCACAAAATAATGCCCAAGAATCAAGCATAAAGAGACGGAAATGAGGGCCAAAATCGTACCAATTTTGGTTCGATCACATGGCGACCTAGAAGGACAAGTGGCGACCACGTTGGAATTCCAGCGTAGGAATTCTAGTGTTGGCATTCAAGAGGGGTATTTTTGTCATTTCATACCCATTTCATACCCAAGCTTTTCACACCTATAAATACATCACTATTTTTCCTCTTTTAGACAACTCTTGACCACCAAAAAGCCTCCTTTCTCCACCATTCCTTTTCTCTCCATTTTCTCTCCTACCTAAACTTAACATCTAGATTACTTCCCCTAATCATTCCTTTTCTTCCCATCTTCTCCACAAATCTCCTTGGTCACTTCCCATTAGACTCCTCCTATCTCATCATCCACTCTTTACACAAGGAGCATCAAAGGCAAGGAAATGATCAAGCTTACAAAAGGAGACCCATGGGTGATTTCCTAATCTTTTACTTGCCTTCCCTTTGTTTGTAATATGTGTAATTAAATCCCCTTTCTAGGGTTTTGATGTGAGAATATTTGGATTGGGATTTGCTTGAGCTTTAATATATTTTAATTTCTATTTGTGTTCTATTCATTTTATAATTAGATTCTTTGCATTATATAATTGACATGTATACCCACTAGTTGATTATAATCTTGCTTAGGATAATTTGTTATATAATCTTGATTGGATTGACAACCTTGATGGATTGAGAACATAGTGAATAGGATAGATTGTCGGAGGGTATATGAACCACGATAATCTAAGCCGTTAATTGTAACAAACCGATCCTGCCATGACCCCCTTTCCTTAATCGGTTAGGCATTGTGGTGGGAAGTTGTTTAAGGTTCATAATAATGGCCTAAACACATTTTAGAAATCAATTGGTTAACATTTATGAGATCCGTTCACTAAAGTAGCTTGATAAGCATTTCCCGTAATTCATTTGTGATCCCATTAATTCCCTAGCTATTCTCTTAATTGTTTATTCCATTATCTTATCTAGATTTGTTAAGTATTCTTTTATTAGTTTATTAGGTTTATTTTTCATGTATGTTTGGTGGCTTGACAACCCATTCACTCATCCATATTTTTATGATTTTTTTTATTGCATATAGATTAGTTAATTTATTCAACTAATCACCTTAATTCCCTGTGGAACGAATCCTACTTGCCACTTTACTAATTTTCTATCTAAGTGGTGAAAAATCGGTTTTCTAAAAGATCACATTTAAATATCATTTTGTTGAGTACACAAACGACGCTCATCAGTACACCACGAATCCATCAGCCTAGAAGCTATGGATTGGAATGTCGTCTTCTGTGGTGACTGGTCTGATCATGAGAGCTTGGAATATAGGTGGAGCACTGGAGGAAGCATCTGAGCTTGAGAGGAGTTCATAAATTGTTTTTATAGAACCATCAGCTTCCTTAACGTACTTGGTGTCTGAACCAACTACTGGGGTAGTATTCTGGAAAATTTTCTCATAGTTGGTTATCCTCTCAAGTGGCATGATCTCTTTGAGTTGTTCTTTAGGTAACTGTTTGGGAATTCGGATGATGGTGGGAATTTCATCTTCTCTTTCTGCTTTGATGAAAATGGTGTCTCCAGTATGGCCTAGGATGGGAAGATCAAGGGCATGATCTTTGAGTTTGTATCCAATCTGATGATGAAGAGTGGCCATGTATGGGTTTGGTAGCATGGGTGCTCTTAAGATTTGGAGTTGTACCTTCAGACAATTGGAAAGATTGGAATCCCTTAACGGGATATTGAAGTTGGGGTAGTATGTGAGAGATATACTACCAGCATGGAGAGTAGATAGGCAAGTACTAATAACTGCGTGCTCATACTGTTGGTAAATAGTATTGAGCAGAGCAATCCTTGCAGTAACAGGTAAGTCTTTTCTTCCATGTAGAGTGAGGATGATTCGGACTGCACCAACATATAGGTGAGAATATCCTTCTTTGATCCATTAGTCAATCATTTGTTGATCAATTTGGAGATTAACATACTGCTCAATAGATGTAGCTGAAGCAGTTATCAAGAGCTGTTGACTGGATATATTCTTTTGTGGGAGGAGACCTGTGCTGGATGAGATGAGTCATTCGTCTGGCTAGAGATTTATTTATCTTGAAGATTGTGTATGGATTCAATAAAGGTAAATATGTTTCATTGGTTTGAGTAGATTCTAGGATATGGGTGTATTCTACAAGATTTTGTATTTTATTGGACTTGGTTCTTCTAATAGAAGGAGGGAGAGAAACAGAAGAGGATAATCTAAATGGAGCTAAAGCTGTAGGAGAAGAAATAGACGAAGTGTTTGCCATATGTTTAAAGTTTCTTCTTCAATATTTTCTCTACTTGATTCAAAATAGTCTAACTCTTTTCCTGGACTCCAGGGTTAGAGCCTCTGATACCATGGCGGGTGGCAGAGAGCCTTGAACCATCTCTCACTGTTTTAAAGCTATTATATATTATATTATATTATATTATATTATATATATATTATATGTATTATATATATTATGTATGTATCATATATTATATATTCTATATATAATATATTATTATATTAAATAATATATAATTGTATATATAATATACTTTTATATTTTATTATTATTATTCATAATATATCATGTTATTATGAATGTTTTATAATTAAGGGTATTTTGGTCAAAATACAGTTAACTTCATTCCATTCCGTTGTTAACCAAACAAAATAATACTGATTCAAAGACTAGTTCTAAAGTTCCAAAAAAAAAAAAAAAACCTTAGTTTTCCATTTCTTTACATTCTCATTCTCATTCCAATTAACATTCCATTATGTAACTAAACGTGACCATAGAGTATAGATCAGAAACTCGACTATATATGTTTAAAAAAATATAATTTTATTAAAAGTTTCAATAAATATTTTTTAATATATGTCTGTCGTATAAATTATAATTTTGATTAGTTGAATAAATTTAAATCTATCTAATAATTTTTTTTAAAAAAATTTCTAATAACTCATATAGGTTATATATAAATATTGTTCAATTATCTCTAAAATGCAACAACTTTCACACTTCTATCTCCAACCACCAACTCCAAATCCTACTCTAAAAAGAATATTCCCTAAATATTCCCTTTTTTATTATTTCACAACAATTAACATTTCATCCCTTAATTATGATAATATTACGATAAGTTAAGAAATTAAAAAATTAAAAAATTAAAAAATTAAAAATTTTAATTCATCAATAAATTAATAAATTAATAAATTAAATGAAATTAACTAAAATATTACATTTATTATTAACTGAATTTCGACATTACATTTCTTAAAATAAATAAAATGATATAGTAATTTTTGTATTATATACTTAATTTTAGTTTATTATAAATAATAATTAAATTAAAACAAATATAATTTAACCAAAAGCATTAGATAATTAAAAGGATACAATTGGAATACATTTGATTTAATAGGGGTAAAAATATGATTAAACAAAACTTTTGAAAAGGGATACAAGTAGGGATGGCAATTAGACCCAGACTCGCGAGACCCGATCCGGACCCGACCCGCATGGGTCGGGTCTGGGTCCAAAATATTAGACCCGATTCGGGTCCGGGTCTGGGTCTATAGACCCGGACCCGGACCCGTAGACCCGAATAGTGAGTTTTTTTTTTTTTAAAAAATAAATAATTGAAGAATTTGAAATTGAAATTGAATGCAAATAATAATATTTCCCTTTTATGTCCTATATTTATTAATTTTTTTATTTAGTTATTTATATATTTAAGTATATATATTTTTTTAGTTTTTTTTTTTTTTTTGGTTCATGGGTCCACGGGTCCGCCGGTCCAGACC
Source organism: Acer campestre (assembly GCA_954870605.1). Lineage (NCBI taxonomy): Eukaryota > Viridiplantae > Streptophyta > Magnoliopsida > Sapindales > Sapindaceae > Acer > Acer campestre. The sequence continues at coordinate 35,603,365 of OX940799.1, forward strand.
CAGACCCGCGAATTTTCATGGGTCCTTGGTCGGGTCTGGGTCTTCCTAAGACCCGCGGGTCCAGAACCGAACCCGAACCCGAATCCGAATTTTTTCATGGGTCTGGGTCCAATTTTTTTTGTCAGGTCCGGGTCTGGGTCCAGTAGGACCCGACCCGAACCCGACCCATTGCCATCCCTAGATACAAGTTAGAAATTAGCAAATCAGCAAACAAAACTGTGATTACATGAAAATGAAGGGACTGAAAAATAAAAAAAGCAACCAAATCAGCGAAGTAGCACTGAAACTGATCCATCGCCAAATATGGCGACCAAACTTCTTCAGCTCTACTCTGGTGCAGAGAGTGCAGTTCGATTGGAGAAGAATGTCATTGCATTTTGGAGATTTGCAGCTCAGTTGGAGATGCTCTAATAATGACAATTAAATTGTCATTATTATCATGCAGTGGGCGGCTGGCGGCGGGTGGTCGGACGACCGCTGTGACGGGTTGTCGGACGGCTGCGATATCCAATCAATGGTGCCGGACGACGGTGTCAGGCCGGGGCAGTGGCCGGAACGGAGGTGGGTGATGATGGTGTATAAATAATTTTTTTTATTAATAATAAATCCTTCCTTAATAGTTTTTAACTGTAAAAAATAAACTGTCAAGAGCATCCTTAACAATAGCAGTTTCGACAGTTTTTAACTGTCAAGGAAACCTTTCTTGACAGTTTTAATTGTCAAGAATTACATTATTTTCTTATAGTGTAAGCTTCTCTTCATGTTATTCGCGAGCTTTTGCTCTTATCATCTTGGAGAGCGTCTTGCTCATAAAATCTAGGAGAGATTCTTGTTCATAACATATGGGAGACCTTTTGGTCATGTCATTTAAGAGCTTCTTGCTCCATATCACCTAAGAGCTTCGTGCTCCATATCATCTAGAGGAGCATCTGCTCATATCTTTAAGGAGTTTCATGCTCCTATCATCTAGGAAAGCTTCTTGCTCATAACATCTGGGAGAGCTTATACTAATATCATTTGTGAGAGCTTCTGCTCAATATTACTCGGGAGCTTTATGCTCCATATCACCTAGAAAGATCTTCGTGCTCCATATCATTTGGGAGTTTCAAGCTTCTATAATCTAGGAAAGCTTATGTTCATATCATCTAAGAGATTCTTGCTCCATATCACATAAAAGCTTCGTGCTCCATATCACCTGGAAGAGCTTCTGCTTATATCATCTAAGAGTTTCATGCTCCTATCATCTAGGAGAGCTTTTTGATCATAACATCTATGAGCTTCTTGCTCTATATCACCTAGGAGCTTCGTGCTCCATATCATATATGAGCTTCTTGCTTCGTATCACCTAGGAGTTTCGCGCTCCATATCACATGGACGAGTTTTTGCTCATATCATCTAAGAGTTTCATTCTCGTATCATTTAGAAGAGTTTTTACTCATATCATCTAGGAGCTTCTGGCTCTGTATCACTTAGAAGCTTTGTGCTTTATTTCACCTGGAAGAGCTTCTACTCATATGTTTAGGGAGTTTCACACTTCTATCATCTGTGAGAGCTTCTTTCTCAAAACATCTAGGAGATTCTTGCTTAATATCACCTGGAAGAGCTTTGTGCTTAATATCACCTGGAAGAGCTTCTGATCATATCATCTGGGAGTTTCATGCTACTATCATTTTAGAGAGCTTCTGCTCATATAATCTAGGAAATTCTTCCTCCATATCACCTAAGAGCTTCGTGCTTCATATCACCTAGAAGAGCTTTTACTCATATCATCTGAGAGTTTCATGCCCATATTATTTGGGAGAGCTTTTTGCTCATAACATCTAGGAGCTTCTTGCTCCATATCACCTAAGAGCTTTATGTTCCGTATCATATATGAGCTTACTGCTTCATATCACCTGGGAGTTTCGTGCTCCATATCACTCGGAAGAGGTTTTGTTCATATCATCTAGGAGTTTCATGCTCGTATCATCTAAGAGAGCTTCTCCTTAAAACATCTAGGAGCTTCTTACTCCATATCACCTAGGAGCTTCGTGCTTCATATCATCTAAGAGCTTCTTGCTCCAATCATTTGGATATCACCTGAGAGCTTCATGCTCCATATCATCTAGGAACTTCTTTTTCCATATGACTTGGGAGCTTTGTGCTATATAACTCCTTGAAGAGCTTCATTTTCCATATCATCTAGGAGCTTTTTGCTCCTATCATCTTGGAGAACTTTTGCTCATATCGCTTGGGAGCTTTGTGCTCCATATCGTCTAGGAACTTCATGCTTCATATCTTTTGGGAGCTTCGTGCTCCCTACTACTAGAAGTACTTCTACTCATATCACCTTAAAGAGCTTCTACTCATATCATTTGGGAGTTTCGTGCTCCTATCATCGGGGAGAGCCTATTGCCTATAACATTTGGGAAAGCTTATACTCATATCACCAGGAGCTCTATATTTATAATCACCTAGAAAAACTTCTACTCATATCATCTGGGGATTTCATGCTTCTATCATCTAAAAGAGCTTTTTGCTTATAAAATCTAGGAGAGCTTCTTGCTCATAACATCTAAGAGATCTTTTTCTTATATCATCTAGGAGCTTCTTACTTCGTATCACTTGGAAGAGCTTTTGCTCATATCATCTGGGAGTTTCATGCTCCTATCATTTGTGAGAGCTTTTTGCTCATAACATCTAAGAGCTTTTTACTCTATATCATCTAAGAGCTTCATGCTTTATATCACCTGTAAGAGCTTCTACTTATATCATCTAGGAGTTTCATGCTCTTATCATCTAGGTTAGCTTCTAGCTCATAACATCTAATAGCTTCTTGCTCCATATCACCTGGGAGCTTCGTGCTCCATATAATAAATGAGCTTCTTGCTCTAAATCACCTAGGAGTTTCGTGCTCCATATCACTTGGAAAAGCATATTCTCATATCATCTGAGAGTTTCATGCTTCTATCATATGGGAGAACTTCTGCTCATATCATCTAGGATCTTCTTGCTTCATATCATCTGGGAGCTTTGTGTTCACATCTTCTAAGAGTTTCATGCTCCTATCATCTAGAAGACCTTCTTGCTTATAACATATGGGAAAGCTTTTGCTCATATCTTCTTGCTCTATATCACCTTGGAGATTCGTTCTCCATTTTACTTGGAAGAGCTTTTACTCATATCACATAAAAGAGCTTTTACTCATATCACATAAAAGAGCTTCATATCAATTGAGATTTTCATGCTCTTGTCATCTAGGAGAGCTTCTTTCTCATAACATCTAGAAGCTTCTTACTCCATATCACTTGGGATATTTGTGCTCCGTATCACATGGAAGAACTTCTGCTTATATCATCTCAGAGTTTCATGCTCTTATCATCTAGGTGAGCTTCTGTTCATATCATCTAAGAGATTTTTACTCCATATCACTTAGAGCTTCGTTCTCCATATCACTTGGGAGCTTCGTGATCTATAATACCAGTAGTTTTTTATTCCTATCGAACTTTTGCCCATAACACATGGGAGCTTTGTGCTTTATATCATCTAGGAAATTCTCGCTCCATATCACCTGGGAGCTTTATGCTAGATATCACATGGAAGAGCTTCTGCTTGTATCATCTGGGAGTTTCATGCTCTTATAATCTATAAGAGCTTCTTGCTCATAATATTTGAGAGAGCTTATACTCATATCATATAAGAGCTTTTAACTCCATATCACATAGGTGCTCCATATCACCTTGGAGCTTCATGCTCCATATCATCTGGAAGAGATTTTGCTTATATCATCTAGAATTTTCATGCTCCTAACATCTGGGAGAGCTTATGCTCATATCATATAGGAGCTTCGTGCTCCATATCACCTTGGAGCTTCGTGCTCTATTTCTTCCAAGAGCTTCTTGCTCCATATCATTTGGGAGCTTCGTGCACCATATCACCTGGAAGAGCTTTTACTCTTACCAAATGGGAGTTTCATGCTTATACCATCTGGGAGAGATTCTGCTTATATTACCTATGAGCTTCATGCTTTTGAAGGGAAAAAATAATCGTTTTGAAAATAAATGTATTTGTAGAACTTTAAATTTTTTTGAAAACATAGCTGAATCGTATTCTAAACATAATGCAAATTGAATTAATTTAGAGATTACCTTTACAATTTAGTCTCCGCAAATCTTTCGCACTTAGCACAACGAATCACCTAGGAGTGTGTACTTCTTTTTCTTTGAACCAAAGTGTAAATCCACCTACAAGACTTAAAGAAAAAGATAAAAGCTCAAAAAGAATTTAAAACTTACAACTTGCTTTCAAGCTTGTGTCGATGCCAATGAGAATGACAAGTTTGGTATAAATCTATTATTTCTCTTAAGCCACCTATTTATAGGTTTAGAAAAGAATAACTTGTTTTCTCATAGGACATGAGAATCACAAATCCTATTGTGATTTAGTAAGTTTAATCTTATTATAAGTTTTTTCCTTTTTATTTTATTTTATTTATTTTTCCATCAAAATCTTATTTTGATTTATTTTCCATTCCTAATGGGAAATAAAATAAAAGAAGTAAGATGAGTCTTTGTCTTGGAACCTAACATTTGAGCCCAATAGGTTTCTTTTAGATGAACCAATTTAACTTGTGAAGTTTAGTGATCCACGAGTTATTTTAATTACAAGCTCCAATATATTTGGCTCAAGTAACAATTAAACCTTAATTAATTGACCCCAAATATATTAATTCCAGTTTAGTCCACTAAAAAAACACAAAACTAAATTTGCACTCTTGAATTAAAATAAAATATATTAAATATTTTTGCCCTAAACAATTGTGTGAAATATGTATCTCATGAAAAATACCAATAATTAAAATGCCTTTTTATAGTTGCATTATTAATTATTTTATTCCTTAGGACCGTCATTGTGTCTAATAGATAATTCTAATTGATCATAAATCATGATTCAATAATTTCTTATTGAATACTCGGTACCAATACTTATTATATAAGTTCTTGTAAGACCCATAAGGTGGTAATTACTCTTATTTAATTAAAAGAGTCATGATGTCCATATATATAAATATATGTCATTTGTGACATATGAATCAATAATGCCAAACTATCAAGATTAAATCGTTATTTTGTAGTCGTACCCATTGATAGCTCAAACGTTACAACTCATAATACATATGGTACATCATTTATCTAAGGATTAAGAAAGATATTTCAATTGCTCTATCGTAAATGTATTATTCCATTAACGGTAAAATCAAAGTATACTATTCACTTGATCCGTTCAATACATCATATGTACTATGTCTTTTGTTCAAAGTCTTTGACTTAGTGATTCTTGACTCATCACTTCCCAATTGAAAACAAAAGACCAACAACTTTAATCAAGATAAGGTGTCCAGCTTGTATCTTAAGTTATGAACATTTTTAGACTAAATAAGGAATTATGTCTACCACACATAAACTTCTTTATGTAAATAATTCTTTATGTTTCTGATATTTTAGTCTTGGATCCTTAGAATGTTTTGCTTTTGATATGTATAATAAACGATTTATACATGCTACATAATTTATTTGTAAACAAAAGACTTTTATTGATATCAAATGATTTGTTACAGAAAAACCATTATTTTAGGGCATACTTCCTAACAGTTTTATATCACCTGGGTGCTTCATGATCCATATCATCTACGAGTTTCTTTCTCCAATCATTTGGGAGAACTTCTGCTCATATCACTTGGGAGCTTTGTGCTGCGTATCATTTAGGAGCTTCTTCCTTCATATCACCTGTGAGCTTCGTGCTCCATGTCATCTGAGAGCTTCATGCTCCATGAGGTAGTCCCTAAGTTGGTCTCATTTCATAAGGTTTACTAGTGATTGGTAAAGCCTTTTTTATTTTAAAGGTTATGCTGACTTACCAAATAATTCAACAAAACGAATTGCAAACAAAATCCATAAGGTAGCTAGTACAAGACCTCAAATAAGTATAATGACGAAAAACGTTACTTCAAATAAATCAACATGACTAGCAAATCAATTCTTCATGTAGTAATAAACTATTCTTTGGATGTCGAATTGACTAATAAATCCATTTGAAGCAGAATATTTTTTTTTAACATTAGATTGATTGACCAATCAATCTGCAGAATTTTTATTTTTATTTTTATTTTAATATCAGATTGATTAACAAATCAATCTATAGCAAAATAATTTTTAAACATCAAATTGATTAATAAATCAATTACAGCAAGATATTCTTCAAATATCAAATTGATTAATAAATCAATTCACAACAAGAGTTATTGCAAACTAAGTAATCTTTAAAAATCAAATTGATTAACTAATCAATTTATTACAAGATAAGCTTCAAATATCAAATTGATTAAATCAATTTATTGCAATCTAATTTCTGAACATTAGGTTGGTTGAAAAATCAATCTACAGCAATATATATATATATATATATATGCACATATAATTTTTCTCATGATATAAAATATTTCAGGACGAAGAATATGGACCATTAGATTTACATACTTTGACTCAAAGTGTATGCACTTGTCAAAACTTCTCCATAATTTATGGTCCACATTTTTCGTCCTGATATATTTTATGTTAGGACGAACTAATAGTAGAAAGACTATATATATGAGTTAGGCTATAGAACACTGGTGTACCCATACATCGTGTAGGAAATATTGATTATAATTTGAAAAGGTGTGATCCAACCTTCGATCACAATATTTTCTACATGGTGTACAGATAAACCGATATTTTATAGATTGTCCATATATATATACAGTCTTTCTATTATCAGTTCGAACTGATATAAAAATATATCAGTTCCTTGCATGTGGGTCATTGGATTTAAAAGATGCTTTGACAAGTGCATGCAACCAAGTCAAAGTATTTAATCCAATGACCCACATATAAGGAACTGATATATCTTTTGTCAGTTCGAACTAATAATAGAAAAATTATAAATATATATATATATCAGATTGATTAACTGCAAAATATATTTTTTTATCATATTGATTTGAAAATCAATCTACAAAAAAATAATTTTTAAGCATCAAATTGATTAATAAATCAATTACAGCAAGATAATCTTCAAATGTCAAATTGATTAATAAATCAATTTACTTTGTAATAAAAAAATAATAATTTTTGAAAATCATCACGAATAACTAGTCAGTTTGTTATATAATAAAGAAAATAATAATTTTTGAATATCCAACTGATTAACAACTCATTTTACAGAAAAAATAATTTTTGAATATCTAATTGATTAAAAACTCAATTTACTATAAAAAAAAAAAAATCTATAAACATCAAATTGATTAAAAAATCAATTACGTACTAACAAAATGTATAATCTTTCAGTATCATCAAGAATAACAAATCCATTTGTTATGTAGTAAAAAAAAATAAAAATTATCCACCTGATTAACAAATCAGTTTACAACAAAAATAATTTTTGAATACTAAATTGATAACAATATTTGGACCCCATCTATAGTAATGATTTGCGAATAGTTTTTTCTTCTCCTAGGGTTTTTCTCTCTAAACCCTACTGTGGAAGTAGAAAGGTTTAGCCGTAGGGTTTTTTGTTTTCCTTCTCTCCTCTCCAGTGCTTCCCGTTCTCTCATTAGTATGGATCCTAAGGAGATTTTGAAACTATGTGCTGCTCTTTCTATTGAGCGCCAAGATGAGAAACTTTGGACTGTCTATGATTCATTGAAGGAATCAGCAGGTCGAAAGCTTGACCTATGTTTAGTTGGTAAAGTGCTGACAAATAAACATGTAAACAATGAGGCTTTTCGGGCTGTGATACCAAGGATTTGGCAGTCGAAACTAGAGATTGAAGTGGTGCAGGACAATACATTTCTGTTTTATTTTCGTAATCAAGGAGATTGTTTCAGGATTCTTGCAGGAGGGCTGTGGTGTTTTGATAATAGCCTTCCGGTTCTGGAAAAACCGTCAAGCTCCGGTGATATCACTAAGTTAGGTTTCAACCATGTGTCCTTTTGGGTTCAGATTTCGAACGCGCCATTGCTTTGTATGACGAAGGAGATGGGGGAGTTCCTAGGATGACTCATAGGCGATCTGATTGATATTGATGTAGGTGTTACTAGTGAATTTTTCAGGAAATATATGCGTTTAAAGGTTGCCATAAACGTATCGAAACCCTTGAAGAGATTTTTGCATTTAGAGTTAGTGAAAGGAAAGGAAACTTTACTTCTCCTAAGGTATGAAAAACTCCCCGAATATTGCTTTCATTGCGGTATTATTGGGCTTTCCCATCTAGAATGTCACAATAAGAAATTAGGAGACAGGCAAGATGGACTTTGAGCTTGGATCATGGCTTAGGGCTTCAAGTCCGTCGGGGATGAATAAATCTGTTGGCCAGCTTCGTTCTCATAGAGAGGGTCTAAATGACAAGGGTGGGAGTTCTAAGACTCTCCAAACACATATTGGGAAACCTGGTAGTAGTGGAGATTTTTGGAGCCCTAGGACTGTTGGTGACAAGAATCTCAGACAGGGTAAAATAGTCCATCACTTTTTGGTGGTCGAGAAGGTCCGCATGCGAAGGGAGTTTTGGAATCTAATTTGGTTGATGTGCTAATAATCGGGGAATCTAATGCTGACTCGTTAGAAGCTGGGATTAGGGAAATTGGGGTTGTTGAACAAAGTATATTAAAGGGTAAAAAGTGTGTTTCAAACGCTGCGAATGTTATTGTAGAGAATGTAGTGGATGATTGTATTACTTGTAAGTGCCTCACTTTTGATTGGCTTATTTCATTGACAAAATCACAATGGGGTTCAATCTTGTAAGGGTAGCTTAGGATTGAAGATTTTCCTCTAAATTGCTTAAGGACCTCATTGTGGATTTCAAGAGCATCATGGATGGTAGCTACTTGATCTTGGCTCTTTATTTGAAGATATTTAGTTCGCACACACACACAACTCTAGTATACATGTGTGATTATTGATTTTCTAGTATATGATATTCACTCACACAGCACAATTGCATGTGTTCTTTATGTGAGAAGCTGCATGAGAAGGCTCAGCCCTTCTTTGCCGCGATTGTGCCGCTGCCTTGGCGGACCGCGGCACTCAAGCCACAAAGATGTGTTATCTCTGTCGCGGCACCTGTTGCAATTGGACAACCGCGACAGTCGAGCAACAGAGACCTGTGTCTCTGCCGCTGTGCATCTGCTGTGGCCGTACAACCGCGACAGTCAAGTGACAGCAATATTTCTGTTGTGCCGCGATTATACTGCCGTGGTTGGATGACCGCGAAAGTTGGGACCGTGGCAGTACGTCAGCGAGAAGCTAGAGCGTTTTTTTAATCAAAACGACACCACTTTATTTGGATCTCATATATATATATATGTTGATAGCCTTTGGTTGTTTGATGTAAGCAAAAATTACACTTTTGAGAGCCTTTTGAGTTGTTTCTAAGCTAAGGTATCAAGAACACTCTTTTATCTCTCCAAACATCACAACCCATCATTCTTGTATGCTTCATTCATCATCTAGCATGTTCTAGTTTGATTCTCATAGGGTTTTCATACTTGCTCACATGACTTGTAGTTAAAACATCCTTGCATCACTTCACATGTTTCTTTCTCTACAAGATTGCTCATTTATTACTTGACAAGGTTCAAGATTTCTCTTTTATGACTTGAATTAGTTTCAAGATTGTGTTATTATGTTTTGTGAGTTGTATTGTGGTAGATATTGCATATAGGACTTTGTTTGTCTATTTTGTTATGTTATATGCATGTCACTTAGTAAAATGATATCTAGGAATGTCTAACATGTTCATCCTTGCCTAGATAAGCTAAAATGTCTAACCTTGCATTTTGGGCATCTTGAATATTGCACATATTCACACTAGGTTGTTTTATCTCTTCGATTAGAGTCAAGTCTTGTATTTGCCCTTTGGTAGTTTGTAAGCATGAACTAGATTCACTTCTAAAGGCCTGTGGGTAGCAAAGACGGATTAGTAATCTTAAATGTGATGCGGTCAACCTAGATTGTAATTGTATTTGCAAGTAGTGGATTGAGGTTCTTGTGTGGCGTACAAAACAACCCTTGGTTTTTTCCCTTTTGGGTTTCCACGTAAAAATCATGTGTTATTTAATTTCTGCATTCTCTACACTTGATTTTATTTGTTGACTTGTTGGGGTTGTTTTTGTAATCTTGATTAATCTCGAAAAATTGGTAAAAAGGGGTTAAAATCTATTCACCCCCCCCTCTAGATTATATTAGAACTCGTTAATATTTATTTTCAATTGGTACCAGAGCGGCTTCCTTAACATAATTAGGAGATCCCTTGCTCTTGTTAGAGTCCTTTGCATTTGTTTGCATTTGTTTGCATTTCTTTTTTGCTTTTTGTGTGTTTTGCCTGTTTGTGTGCTTTCATATCATTCTCACCCAAACACTATGAGTGGAAATGGTATTGGAGGCGAGGGTGCCTCTAGCACAAGACCTCCCTTACTCATCCGAGTCAATTACGCATCATGGAAGGGTAAAATGGAAGCATATGTGTGCCAAATTCATGAGCAGGCATGGATGGCAATTGAAGATGGGTACACGCCACCTATGATGACTCCTACGGGAGGTGGAGAGGAAGTTCCCAAGCCAAAGGCACAATGGATCCCCCAAGAGTTTGAGGCTTCGAAATGGAACAACAAAGTCATGGACGTAATTTTATGTGCCATGGATGACAACCAATACAAACTCATCCAAACTACAAGGATCGCAAAGGAAGCTTGGGATATATTGGAGACGGCTCATGAAGGAACCGAGATGGTAAAAGACTCCAAGCTTCAAGTCCTCCAAACACAATTTGATACCATAAGGATGGAGGAGGATGAGTGCTTTAATGACTTCCAAGTGAAGCTTATGGATATAGTGAATCAAAGTCACCAACTTGGTGATCCCTACTCGGATAGAAGAATTAAGCAAAAGATCATGAGGTCGCTTCCCGAGAGGTTTGAATCTAAGGTGATGGCGTTGGAAGAGAATAGTGATTACTAAAAGATGAAGCCAAGTGAAGTTATTGGAAGGCTTTTGGCCTATGAATCTAGGAAGGGTCCTACATCTACACCTCTTAAGAAGCAAAAGAGTCTTGCTTTGAAGAGCATCAAGGTAGAAAAAGATGAAGAAGACTCAGATGAAGAAATTGCTTTGATGGCAAAGAAGTTCAAGCAATTTATGAGGTTTGAGAAGAAAGGGTTTGGCTCCAAGGGAAAGTTTGTGAAGAAGAAGGCTCCTTTAAAGAAAATAGAGCAAACTCAAGAGAAGGACCACAAGAAAGGTGTTCAATGCTATGAGTGTAGTGGCTTTGGACACATTGCTCCCGAATGTGCTAACTTGAAGAAGAAGAGAGGAAAAGCCATGGCGGTGACGTGGAGTGATAGTGACGACTTAGAAGAGGAAGATAAGTCTTCGGATGATGATAAAGACTAAGTTGCCAACTTCATTGCATTCTCATCTTCTCACAATAGCAATGAGGTCGTGAGTGATAAAGAAGAAGAAGAGGACAAGTAAGAAGAAAGTGACTCAAATGGTGAAAGTAACTCTTCTAGATCAAATTTTGAGTTTGATGAAGAAATGGACTATGACGATTTCATGAGATTCTTTCATAACTCAAGATCAAAGAAGAAAAAGGAGATTCAAAAGTTGAAAGAGGAGAAGCTTGAATTGACTTCCAAGATAACTCATTTGAGCATGGAAATGAGTAAAGCTAAAGAGATGGAAGAAGGTTTAAAGATGGAGCTAGTCTTGGCCAAGAAGAATGAAGAAAGCTTGAGGAAAGAGCTCATAGAAGCAAGAAGGTTGATTGGTAAGATGACTTCCGGAACTGAGAAGCTTGACAAGATACTTTCTTGTGGAAAGAGTCATTGTGACAAAAAGGGGTTAGGATATGTGGAAGAAATGGAAGCCACACCTTTGAAGAAGACAACTTTTGTCAAGAGCAAAGAAGATGAAAGTGTTCAAACCCCACAACAATCAACTATTTGGGTTGAAGTTGGTGAATCCTCCAAGCAAGCACAAGCAATGATTCCAATAAGAGCTCCACCACAACCTAGAGCTTCTCAAGCTAGACCCCCACAACCAAGACTGATGAGCGTCGTTTGTGTGCTCGACAAAATGATATGTAGATGTGTTCTTTTAGAAAACCGATTTTCACCACTTAGATAGAAATTTAGTAAAGTGGCAAGTAGGATTCGTTCCACATGGAATTAAGGTGATTAGTTGAATAAATTAACTAATCTATATGCAATAAAATAAATCATAAAAATATGGATGATTGGATGGGTTGTCAAGCCATCAAACATACATGAAAAATAAACCTAATAATCTAATAAAAGAATACTTAACAAATCTAGATAAGATAATGGAATTAACAATTAAGAGAATAGCTAGGGAATTAATGGGATCACAAATGAATTACGGGAAGTGCTTATCAAGTTACCTTAATGAACAAATCTCATAAATGTTAACCAATTGATTTCTAAAATGTGTTTAGGCCATCACTATGAACCTTAAACAACTTCCCACCGCAATGCCTAACCGATTAAGGAAAGGGGGTCACGGTGGGATCAATTTGTTACAATTTACGGCTTAGATTATCGCGGTTGATATACCCTCCGACAATCTATCCTAATCACTATGTTCTCAATCCATCAAGGTTGTCAATCCAATCAAGATTATATAACATATTATCCTAAGCAAGATTATAATTAACTAGTGGGTATACATGTCAATTATATAATGCAAAGAGTCTAATTATAAAATGAATAGAACACAAATAGAAATTAAAATATAAAAGCTTAAGCAAATCCCAATCCAAATATTCTCACATCAAAACCCTAGAAAGGGGATTTAATTACACATATTACAATCAAAGGGAAGGCAAGTAAAAGATTAGGAAATCACCCATGGGTCTCATTTTGTAAGCTTGATCCTTTCCTTGCCTTTGATTCTCCTTGTGTAAAGAGTGGATGATGAGGAGGTGTCTAGATAGGTGGAGTCAAATGGGAAGTGACTAAGGAGATTTGTGGAGAAGATGGGAAGAAAAGGAATGATTAGGGGAGGTAATCTAGATGTTAAGTTTAGGTAGGAGAGAAAATGGAGAGAAAAGGAATGGTGGAGAAAGGAGGTTTCTTGGTAGTCAAGAGTTGTCCAAAAGGGGGAAAATGTGATGAATTTATAGGATTTTCAAAATAGGTCACGGGTGGCAAATTACCAAAACATCCCCTGACCATGGAAAATTACCATTTAGTCCAATAGAGGGGGGCATCTTGTAATTTTGCCACCCGATCATAAATGAGCAGAGAGGTGGTCGCTGTTTGTGCAAATGGCGACCAAGGGGCGACCCTAAATTGCGACGCTTCTGGAGCCAAAACAACTCCCTGTCGCCATGGCGACCTTGGTATGCAAACCGCGACCTCGATTTACACGGTTTCATCGTGATTTGGGCTTGGGGGCGACAAAGGGAAAATTGGGTGTGAGATGGGTGACCGGATTCTGACCAAATGGAGGCCCGAAAGTTGAACGACCAGGCTGCCGGTTGTGTGGCCATGATTTTGGGTCACTTTCCGACCGGCGGTAGGTCCGGGAAGGGTGCATTCCGGCCAATGAGGGTTTGGAGGTGGAGGCTACCATGGCGTGAGCTGATTAGAGAAGAAAATGAATAGTAAAAGGGGTGTATTCAGTACGGAGATAGGGTGCAATTTGGACAGCTGCTGTCTTGATTTGGGTCACACCTTGGGCTAGACATTTGGGCTACGCGTAAGGCCCACAACCAGATCTGCTTGCTCCATTGAAACGCACCGTTTGACATTGGGCTTCTAGACTTGGGCTGCTGCACTTTGGGCCGCTGTACTTTGGCCAACCCACTTGGTGAAATGCACCGTTTCACTTATCAAAGGGATTGGGCTTCACTTGGGGTGTTTTTAGAACAGGTTGGGCTGAGCTTAGAGGCCCTAACCACTAAAACGCACCGTATCAATACCTGACGTGGCACATGCTGACTGACTTGCGTGGCTAATTACCGTTAGGCCCCTGATCTCTTGCAATATCACAATAACTTCACTACTTCCTCCTTATTTTACACTTTCACCCCTATTTTACCAAAATTACTCCAATGCCCCTGAACTTTATAAATTCCTGAAAACACTTAATTTACACCATTAAATCTCAGAATAATACCCAAGAATCAAGCAAAAGGAGAAGGAAATGGGGACCAAAATCATACCAATTTTGGTTCGATCAAAGACCTCCACAACAAAGGATCCCATAAGCTCAACATGGGGTCTTTCATGCTCAACCAAGGAGACATGTCAACCTTGCTCAACAACAAAGGAAAGAGTTGCCTTAACATCTAAGAGCAACTCAAAATAGAAGGAGGCCATAAATGCTTGCACAAGGCTATGGTATGAATCTTTATTTCTCTCCTACTTGCCATTTTTATGGAATTGAAGGCCACATTAGGCCTAATTGTTTTAAGTATATTAAATGGTGTAGAAGAGAAAGCATGATTGAGAAAAGAATGCTTAGAAGAGCCATAATGCATGCTCCTAGGAAATTTAGAGATAATGGACCCATGGCTCCTAGGAATAACCATGTTTCACCTAGGTTGAATAGAAATGATGAATACTATTGCTATGTGGCCCAAGTTGCCTTGAAAGCCAATGCCTCCAACACTTGGTACCTTGATAGTGGGTGTTCTAGGCACAAGACCGAAAACAAGAGTTTCTTCAAAACACTTGTAATGGAGGATGGTGGATTCGTCACCTTTGGTGATGGGTCTAAGAAAAAGGTTATAGGGAAAGGTAATATATCCATTCCCGGTTTGCCCTCCTTGCCCAATGCTCCTTATGTAGATGGCTTGCAAGCCAATCTCATTAGCATATCACACTTGAGTGATGAAGGGCTTTCAGTTATGTTTGGCAAAATTGATTGCTCCATTCTTAAATAAAATGGGCAAGTTTTGTTGAAAGGCAAGATATCAAGTGACAATTGTTATTGTCTTGAGTCAAATCTCATCTCTTGTAACTTGTCCACTAGTGAGCAAGTTGAAGTGTGGCACCAAAGACTTGGCCATATGAACTATAGGGAATTGAAAGTCCTTGATAGATTGAATGTTGTTAGAGGCCTTCCCTAGCTTGGGAAAAAGTTTGAGGGTGTTAGTGGACCTTGCCAACAAGGCAAGAAAACCAAGAGTGTCCACAAGAAAGGCAAATACCTTTCCACCAAATAACCATTGGAGCTTTTCCATATGGACCTTATGGGTCCCATTCAAACCGAAAGCTTAGGTGGTAGAAGGTACATACTTGTGGTTGTTGATGACTTCTCTAGGTTTACATGGACTTATTTCCTTAGGGAAAAGTCCAAAGCCTTTGAGAAATTTAAAATGCTTTGTGTCAAAATTCAAAATGAGAAAACTTCTTACATTAAAAGCATTAAGAAAATAAGAAGTGATCATGGGAAAGAGTTTGAAGATGCTATCTTTGAGAATTTTTGTAATAGCTTAGACATTTCCCATGAATTTTCTGCCCCTAGGACTCCTCAACAAAATGGTGTTGTTGAGAGGAAGAATAGAGTCCTACAAGAGATGGCTGATCATGCCAAAATTGGTATGATTTTGGCCCTCATTTCCGTTTCTTTTTGCTTGATTCTCGGGCATTTCCCCGTGTTTAATGTTGTTAAATTGAGTGTTTCAGGTTTTATTAGGTTTCAGAAGCAATTGAGATGAAGGTGGAGGACTTGTGCGAAAATGTCTCACAAATGAGAAGAAACAGGGCATTTTCGCCACTTGGACATAAGAGGGCGCCACTTGAGCGCCATGGTGACAGAAGAGTTCCCAAAGGCATCAGAAGGTCGCCACTTGGGCGCCACTTGAGCGCCATGGCGACAGAAGGTCACAAAAACAATCAGGTGGGGTCGCCACTTGGGGTCGCTCTGGCGACCTCCCTTGCAAGTGGCGACCTAGTGCACTCAAGGCATGGTCGCCACTTAGGGTCGCCATGGCGACCTTGATGGTACAAATGGCGACCTCTTCACATTTCCAAGGTCGCCACTTATGGTCGCCATGGCGACCTAGAAGATACAAGTGGCGACCTCTACACATTTTGGTCATGGTCGCCACTTGACAAATAGCGAGAAAGATGGTTTTCAGAGTGACCTTCTCATCTAACCGTTTTACGCTCCATGGTCGCCATAGGGACCAAATAGCGACCTAGACTCCACATCAGCGAATCAAGCAGTTACCAGTACATGTCCATGAGTGAGTATATATATGAAGCGTCCCTCCATCTTCAAGCATCGAAAAATCAGAGCAAATTTCAGAGAACACTCATTTTCAGATCTAGATCATCATCATGGAACATTATTCATCCTCCTCCATTTCTCTCCTTGAACTCATCTAATCCATCCAACCCTCAACACAAAACCTTGATTACTTCACTACATCATTCCTCATCCCACCATTTCTCCACCAAAATCCTTAGTAACTTTCCACCAAAACACCCACATTCCAAGACATTTCCTCAACCTCCATTCCTTGCATCTAGGAGCATAGAGGAGAAGAAGGATCAAGCTTAAAGAAGGTGACCCAAGGGTTATTTCCTCATCATTTACTTCTTTTCATTCATTGCAAATATGTGTAACTAAACCCCTAATCTAGGGGATAGATTTGAGGAACAATTGGTTGTGGGTTTAGCTTAGCTTGTAATGAATCTCTTATGTGTTCTATTCATTCAAATTAATTAGATTCCATTCATTATAATTGACTTGTATATCACTTGTTGATTGCTATCTTGAGTGGAATAATTTGTTATATATTCACATGTGGATTGACAATCTTTGTGTGATTAAGAACCCATTGGATAGGATAGATTAGTGGTGGGTATACCAACCCCACTAATCTAAGCCTCTAAGTGGTTAACATAATGAGATTGGTACATTAATGATGCTAGTAGCTTACCCACATCCAAGTGTTAATTGATCTATTCCCTAGTTCTCTCATTAATTGATTTTATCACTATTCTTATCAAGGTGTTGAGTATTCTATTTTTCATAACATTTTTGTGTATTTTCATTTGAGTAGTTTAGCATTGGTGGCTTTAGAAACCACACATTTATCAAACACTATGAATTGTTTTATTGTTCTAAGATTAGTCAATTTATCTAATTAACACTTCATTCCCTGTGGAACGAACTTGCTCACTATTTTGCTATCAAATCACATTTTAAAAGGATTAAGTGGCTTTAAAAGAGTTTTCAAGAATCAACCAAAAACCATTATTATTACTATTTTGTTGAGTACATAAACGACCTCATCAATGGCTCGTGTGATGTTGCTTAGCAACAAAGTCCCTAGAAATCTTTGGGCCGAAGCCATTAATACAGCTTGCTATATTGGGAATAGAGTATTCCTTAGGCCCAGGATTAAACAAACATCCTATGAGTTATGGAAGGGTAGAAAACCCAATGTGAGCAACTTCCACATCTTTGGAAGCAAGTGCCATATACTTAATGATCGTGATCAACTTGGCAAGTTTGATGCCAAGAGTGATGAGGGTATTTTTATTGGATATGCACTTAATAGCAAGGCCTATAGAGTTTTTAATCTAAAGACTCGAAGTGTGATGGAATCATCAAATGTTGTCTTTGATGATTGTAGGCCCAAACATGATGACCATGAGGAGGATGTTTGTGAGAGTGATGACCTTCCATTGAAGGAGTGTGGTGAGACTTCAAGTGGTGTGAAGTCAAACCAAGATGAAGAGGATGATTTTCCTCTTAATAGAGTTCCTCCTTTGGACTCTAATGAACCCGCTCTTTGGGTTAGGAAACTCCATGATAAGGATGAAATTAGAGAGGGTGTTAGGACTAGACGTCAAATAGCTAATCAAATTAGCTACACTTGTTACACCTCTCAAATAGAACCCAAAAAGGTGGATGAGGCCTTGAATGATGAATATTGGGTTCTTGCCATGCAAGAAGAGCTAAACCAATTTGAGAGAAATGAGGTTTGGACTTTTGTTCCTAGACCTAAAAACACCAATGTTATAGACACTAAATGGGTGTTTAGGAACAAATCCGATGAGGATGACAACATTGTGCGAAACAAGGCAAGACTTGTTACACAAGAGTACTCTCAAATTGAGGGTATTGACTTTGAAGAGACTTTTGCTCCTGTTGCCCACTTGGAGTCCATTAGGCTTCTCTTGTCCATTTCTTGTGTGTACAAGTTCAAATTACACCAAATGGATGTCAAGAGTGCCTTCCTCAATGGCTTCTTGCATGAGGAAGTGTTTGTTGAGCAACCCAAGGGGTTTGTGGATCCACACCAACCCCCTCATGTCTATCGCCTCAAGAAGGCCTTATACAGGTTGAAACAAGCACTGATGGCTTAGTATGAGCGCCTCACTCTTTATCTTGTTGACCATGGCTACTCTAGGGGTAATGTTGACAAGACCTTGTTCATCAAGTGCACAAAATATGAACTATTCATAGCTCAATTTATGTTGATGACATTGTTTTTGGTTCCACCAACAACTTGAAAGTGCAACAATTTGTTTATGTCATGTCTCATGAGTTTGAGATGAGCATGGTTGGTGAACTAAATTACTCCATAGGCTTGCAAATTAAGTAAATGCATGAAGGGATCTTCATATCCCAAGCTAAATATGTCAAGAGTCTAGTGAAGAAGTTTGGCCTTGAGAATGCCAAACATTGTGACACACCCATGAGCACGACCTTGAAACTTAGCAAAAATGCTAGTGGAAAGGATGTGGAGCAAAGTCTATATCGTGGTATGATAGGGAGCTTGCTTTACTTAATCGCAAGTAGGCCCGATATAGCATTTAGTGTTGGCATGTGTGCTAGGTACCAAGCTAATCCCAAGGAATCTCACCTTGTTGCGGTAAAGAGGATCATTCGGTTTGTGAATGGTACCTCAAACCATGGGATTTGGTACTCTTTTGACACTAATCCTATCCTTGTTGGATTTAGTGATGCCGATTGGGCGGGAATTGTGATGATAGGAAAAGTACATCGGGCGGTTGCTTTTTCCTAGGAAACAATTTGGTTTCTTGGTTTTGTAAGAAATAAAACTCAATTTCTCTCTCCACGGCCGAGGCGAAATACATTGCCTCCGGTAGTGCTTGCACTCAATTGATGCGGATGAAACAAATGCTAGCCGACTATGGCTTGGAGCAAGGTACTCTCACTTTATTTTGCGATAACATGAGTGCCATAAACATTTCAAAAAATCCCGTCCAACATTCTAGAACTAAGCACATTGACATAAGACATCACTTCATGAGAGAGCTAGTTGAGAGTAAAACCATTGCATTGGAACATGTGGGAACAAATGACCAACTAGCGGATTTGTTCACAAAGCCCTTAGACACTCTTAGATTTGGGAACCTTAGCAAGTTTATTGGGATTTATCACTTGGGTTGAAGTGGTATGTCTTGACCCCATATGGGGAGCTCAAGCAAAGAGAGCAAAGTTGCATGAACATGCATTGTGCTACATTGAAATATTTTATGCCTCTTATTTCATTGCTTGAGATGATTGGTTGTACATGCTTATATGTATTTTTTTCTTAATAAGTGTGATTTATTGACTTGCTTGCAAACCATGTCATATTTTTGCTCAAACATGCATTTTTGGATTAGGAAATGTACTTTGGAAGTACTTGATGAATGGCCTTTAATTGATTCCTATGACATGATGATTCTTTTTGTTGACATGCTTATAAGTGAAAAGTATGATATGCTTAATTGCTTTATCTTGAATGGAAAATATGTGTGCAAAAGCAAACTTTGAGACTTCAATCAATAAGGATTTTTATACCCATTGCCTCTCCCTCTTTATTTGTAAAACAATGCTACTATCATACGGGAATCTCACCCAGAAATATCAAATAAAGTGCAAAGTCGCCCATGTCTTGTTTTGCTTATAAAGTTGGATATAGTTGCGTGTTGAAATTTGAAATGTCTAAACTCTATATCCTTATCTTTTTTCATGCAAAGGGTGAAATTAGTTTGAATTCCTTTAGGAAACCCTTCTTGTTTGCTTTGCCAAATACCATTGCTTTTGTGCTTGAATGCAACATATCTTGCATGCAAAGCATCTGTGTCACACATTTTTCTTATAATAAAACTCCTTGAATCTCTCTTACTTAATTTAGTTGCATAAAATTGCTCATATGATTATGCATATGTTTTTGTGCTACAAGCTCTCATTGCTAAATGCTTACCTATTAGGGGAGACTCCCTTTGCCTATCTCAAGACAAAAAGGGGGAGTAAGGTTGGGAATTTTTTTTTTTTGGCATTGCATCTAGGGGGGTTGAGAGTGAGAGAGTTACCCATGTTAGGAGTTGATGCATTTAGGGGGAGTTGCATTGCATTGGATGATTACATTAATTAATTGTATTTTTTTTTGGCAATTGCAATTTCTTTTGTTCAAGTACCTCTCACACACTTGCTCTTGAAAGGTATATTTCTCGTTGATTGTGTGTAGGTTGGAATTTTCTACAAGCTTGGAAATGACTTGAAGATGTTCAAGACGTAGACTAGGGCTTAATTGTAATGTAGAAAATTTTGTTGACCAACCATTTTTTGTTTTTGTGATGATGCTTGTGAGTGGTGATTTTGTCATGAAATAGCCAAAGGATGAGATTGTAAGTGCCTCACTTTTGATTGGCTTATTTTGTTGACAAAATCACAATGGGGTTCAATCTTGTAAGGGTAGCTTAGGATTGAAGATTTTCCTCTAAATTGCTTAAGGACCTCATTGTGGATTTCAAGAGCGTCATGGATAGTAGCTACTTCATCTTGACTCTTTATTTGAAGAGATTTAGTTTGCACACACACACAACTCTAGTATGCATGTGTGATTATTGATTTTCTAGTATATGATATCCACTCACACACACTTGCACAGTTGCATGTGTTCTTTTTGTGAGAAGCTGCATGAGAAGGCTCAGCCTTTCTCTACCGCGGTTGTGCCGCTGCCTTGGTGGACCGCGGCACTCAAGCAACAAAGATGTGTTATCTCTGTCGCGGCACCTATGTTGCAGTTGGACAACCGCGACAGTCGAGCGACAGAGACCTGTGTCTCTGCAGCGGTGCATCTGCCGCGGCCGTACAACTGTGACAATCAAGCGACAACAATATTTCTGCTGTGCCACGGTTAGATGACCGCGACAGTCGGGACTGCGGCAGTACGTCAGCAAGAAGCTGGAGCATTTTTTTAATCAAAACGACACCACTTTATTTGGATCTCATATATATACATATGTTGATAGCCTTTGGTTGTTTGATGTGAGCAAAAATTACACTTTTGAGAGCCTTTTGAGTTGCTTCTAAGCTAAGGTATCAAGAACACTCTTTTATCTCTCCAAACATCAAAACCCATCATTCTTGTATGCTTCATTCATCATCTAGCATGTTCTAGTTTGATTCTCATAGGGTTTTCATACTTGCTCACATGACTTGTAGTTAAAACATCTTTGCATCACTTCACATGTTTCTTTCTCTACAAGATTGCTCATTTATTACTTGACAAGGTTCAAGATTGCTCTTTTATGACTTGAATTAGTTTCAAGATTGTGTTATTATGTTTTGTGAGTTGTATTGTGGTAGATATTGCATATAGGACTTTGTTTATCTATTTTGTTATGTTATATGCATGTCACTTAGTAAAATGATATCTAGGAATGTCTAACATGTTCATCCCTTCCTAGATAAGCTAAAATGTCTAACCTTGCATTTTGGGCATCTTGAATATTGCACATATTCACACTAGGTTGTTTTATCTCTTCGATTAGAGTCAAGTCTTGTATTTGCCCTTTAGTAGTTTGCAAGCATGAACTAGATTCACTTCTAAAGGCCCGTGGGTAGCAAAAACGGATTAGTAATCTTAGGTGTGATGCGGTCAACCTAGATTGTAATCGTATTTGCAAGTAGTGTATTGAGGTTCTTGTGTGGCGCACAAAACAGCCCTTGGTTTTTTCCCGTGTGGGTTTCCAAGTAAAAATCATGTGTTATTTACTTTCCACATTCTCTACGCTTGATTTTATTTGTTAACTTGTTGGGGTTGTTTTTGTAATCTTGATTAATCTCGAAAAATTGGTAAAAAGGGATTAAAATCTATTCACCCCCCCCCCCCCCCCCCCTCCCCCTCTAGATTATATTAGGACTCGTTAATATTTATTTTCATTAGTACTCGGCATGGAGGTATGCATGATAATAATGAAGGTGGAAACACGTCTCCAATTTTGCATGCAACAGGTGACGTGTTGGGTGGCAAGATTATGGATTCTCCTAATGGTAGTTCGGTTGCTAGCAAGAAAAAGAGGAAGTGGAAAAGGTGGGATAGAGAGGGCGGTTTACAAGCCATGGTGCTATCGAGTGAAGTCCAAGTCGAGAAGAAGAGGCTAATTAACTCTGGTGAACTGATAATTTTTTTAGATTCGAAGAAACAAAGGTGTGACGATGTTTTTGACTCATTGTCAACTGATATATCGACGATTCGGGACGAATCCCCAGTTTACCGGACATAATGAAAACCTTTTTTTGGAAAGTTCGGGGTTTAGGGGGAGCCCGAGCGTTCCGTGTCCTGCATTCGTTAATGCGGGATCATCACCCTGAGATAATCTTTCTGATGAAAACTATCTGCGATCATAAGGCTATGGAAGTAATGAAAATTAAGTTGGGTTTCGATGCAAAATTAGTTGTGGACCTTGAGGAGAATAGCGGTGGTTTATGTTTGTTTTGGAGAGCGGAGATTGATATGTTCCTTTTGTCATAATCTCGTTTTCACATTGATACGGTTGTCACATCTCATATTGATAAAAAATGGCGGTTAACAGGATTTTACAGCAATCTGATTATGAATCAAAGGTGTCATTGTTGGACTTTATTACAAAGATTGGCAGGTATGTCCTCCCTTCCCTAGGTAGTGGGTGGAGATTTTAATGAAATTTTGCCTTTGCAAGAGAAATCAGGGGTGAGTGGAAGACAGGAGTCCCTCATGGAAAATTTTTGCAGTGCTTTGGAGGATTGTGGTCTCAAGGACTTGGGATTTTTCGGTCCTAAATTCACATGGTCCAATCGTTGTGATTCTCAGTTTTTGATCCATGAGCGTCTTATTAAGTGTGTAGGTAATTCATCTTGGCATCTTCTTTTCCTTGTTTATAGAGTGAAACACCTGGAGTATTGGAAGTCAGACCATCGACCAATTATATTAGAAATAACTGATAGTTTGTGTATAGATTTTTTGGTGGGCGTCAGTTTCATTATGAAAGTGCTTGGGCGGAGAAGGAAGAATTTCCTGAGTTGGTCAAGAACACTTGGCCGACAACTACTGGCCATAATTTAATGCATAGATTTGTAAATACGCTTACCAGCTGCGCTGGCCAATTACAAAAGTGGAACCAATCTAATAGAAGATCTTCTGTTGTGGAAATTAATGCCAAGAAAAAAGAACTTGCTGGTTACAATCAGACTGGTTCGGGTTCTGGTTAGGTTAAGCGTAAAAGAGTGGAAAGGGAGCATGATAATTTACTTAAGGAAGAGGAGGTTTTTTGGCATCAATACTCTAGAGTTTCGTGGCTCAAAAAGGATGATCACAATACTAAGTATTTTCATGTGAAGGCCTCTTCCAGACGGAAATGCAATTCTATTCTTGGTTTGTTTGATGATGATGGGGTTTGGATGACTTTGGAGGGGATAATTGGCAGGTATTTCTCTTCCCTTTTTGAGAGTTCTCGGCCATCCGAGGAACAAATGGTTGCTGTGTTAGAAACGATGGAAGCTAGGTTGCCAATTAATATGAGAGATTCTCTTGATGTTATTTTCACCGCAGATGAGGTTAGATGTTGTAACTGCATCTCTCTTTAATTGGCTTATTTCGTTGACAAAATCACAATGGGGTTCAATCTGGTAAGGGTAGCTTAGGATTGAAGATTTTTGAAACAAATTACGGCGTGTTCAATATTAATCTAGAGCGGGGGTGGTGAATAGATTTTAACCGATTTTACCCAATTTTCGTTAATATGCAAGATTACGAAAATACCCCTAACTAGTCAATACAAAATAGCAAGTGTAATATGGTGCGGAATATTAAATGACACTTGATATTTACGTAGAAACCCTCATGGGAAAAACCACGGGCTATTAAGTGAGCCACACTCGAACCTCGAATCCACTAAATGCAATAAAGATTACAACCTAATCCCGGAAGTAATCACACACCTACCTAATCCCGGTATGAGTGAACCTAGTTCAATTGCTTGTGATTTACGCAACCTAATCCCAGAAGCTACACAAGTCTTACAATCTCAAAGAAGAGATAACAAGCCTATGTGAATATATGAATACTCAAAATGCAATAAGAGCAAGGCAACCCTATATGATTATCTAGGATGATGATATATCAATGAAATCAATCCTAGATATCAAAAGCTAAATGACATATCATAAAGCTTAGCTATTCAAGAATAAACAAACCCTAGATAGCTGTCACAATACAACACTCAATCATATTCATCACAAACAATCTCTAACTTGTATTTAGCATGTGAACATAAAACATACAAGTAAGTAAAGAGATTTCTTGACAAGAAAGAAACTAAAATTAGATGAAGTTAGTCAAAATCTTACCAAGCAAGTTGTGATGATGCAAAGCTATGCAAGAATGATCCTAGATGAACTTGATGAATCGAATGAAAAGCTTTGAGTGTTTAAAGGTGAGTTCTTGCTGATTTTTCTCTCAAGTGTTTCTCTTTTTGCTTTAGGGTTCTAAGGAGTCAAAGAACTAACTGAGAGAAAAGAGAAAGCATGATATTTATAGGCATCAAAAACAGGGCATGTGAAAAGACAAGTTTGCCCCTGAAAACGCAAGATCGACAGTTTCATTCGGCGGCCAGGCTGCCAATTATGACCGCCAAATTCGTCCCGAGAGAACAGGGGAGAAAACGGCGGTTTCATTTGGCGATTTCAAAACCGCCGAGTAAACCGCAGAACAAAACCCGAGAATTATAAATGCATCAGGTATGAACAGCGATTTCAAATCGGCGGTTAGGGCCGCCAATCTAACCGTAGAATCAGACCAGAGACCTCTGGTCCAAAACGGCGGTTTCATTCGGCGGCTAGGGCCGCCAATTAAACCGTCGATTCACCAAAAGTGGTGAATCCAAGGAGAAAGCCAAGGCAGTCACCAAGAGCGGTCTTCGCGCAAAACCAAGCACACTTATGTGCACGCACGGACGTTTTCGAACATATTCGGGAAACGAATTACAAGACACAAACACACAACAAGATACAATACATAAAAGTGCATGTGTGAAAGTGACATGTGAAAAGAATGCACACATATTAAAATATGCAAAGTGAGTGTGTGCTACTAAATCTCTTCAATGAAAAACTAAACACAAGAGATATACCTTTAGCGTGCTTGTCACCTTGAGGTCTTGAGGGCAATAAGCTTGATCCTTAAACACCTAAAACCTACCCTTACAAGTCAAACCCCAACTTGTGGTTTGTCTACGAAATAAGCCAATTAATATGAGAATCCTTACAATTTTCTTCTCAAATGCTTAAGGACCTCATTGTGGATTTCAAGAGCTTCATGGAAGGTAGCTACTTGATCTTGACTCTAATTTGAAGAGATTTAGTTGCACACACACAATATCTAGCATGCATGTGTGATATTTACTTCTTGTATGTTTGTATTTCACATCATTCACACTTGCATTTTTTTGGGTTGTATTTTACTAGCCTTAGGTGTGTGCACTGGTGCCCTGACCTGCGCTGACCAGCGTATTGCGCTGGTCCACAGGCGCAGCACCAGCACAAGTCACCAGCACAACCTTGGCAAAGGTGCCACTGGTGCTGTGCTGGTCATCAGGCGCAGCCTTACCAGCGCAACTCTCCTAGAGAATTGTCGCTAGTCGTGCATCTGTGACTTGCACTAGTCGTCTAGCGCAAGGTGCGCGCATAGGCTGTGCGCTGGTGTGGGTGCGCTGGTCCACCAGCCCACATGACGGGATCTGAAGCGTTTTTTCCAAAACGACATCATTTTACTTAGATCTCATATATATATATATATGTCTTGTTTGGCCTTGGCTCATTTTTAGAGCAAAAATTACATCTTTTTGACAGATTCTAAGTGTCTTCAAAGCCAAGGTATGAAGAACACTTTTTTATTACTCAAAACACCAAAACCCATCATTCTTGTATGCTTCATTCATCATCTAGCATGTTCTAGTTTGATTCTCTTACGGTTTTCATCTTTGCTCACATGACTTGTGGTTAGAACATCACTTGCATCATTTCACATGTTCTCTATCTACAAGATTGCTCATTTATTACTTGACTAGGTTCAAGATTGCTCCTTTATGAGTTGACTTCAGTTCAAGATTGTGTTATTGTGTTTTGTGAGTTGTATTGTGGTAGATATTACATATAGGACTTTGTTTGTCTATTTTGTTATGTTTTATGAATGCCACTTAGTAAGATGATATCTAGGAATATCTAACATGTTCATCCATGCCTAGATAAGCTAAAATGTCTAACCTTGCATTTTGAGCATCTTGAATATTGCACATATTCACAATAGGTTGTTTTATCTCTTCATTTAGAGTCAAGTCTTGTATTTGCCTTTTGGTAGTTTGCAAGCATGAACTAGTTTTACTTCTAAAGGCCCGTGGGTAGCAAAAACGGATTAATAATCTTAGGTTTGATTCGGTTAACCTAGATTGTAATCGTATTTGCAAGTATTGGATTGAGGTTCTAGTGTGGCACACAAAACAGCTCGTGGTTTTTCCCCATGTGGGTTTCCACGTAAAAATCATGTGTTATTTACTTTTCGCATTCTCTACACTTGATTTCATTTGTTGACTAGTTGGGGTTAATTTTGTAATCTTGATTAATCTCGAAAATTGGTAAAAAGGGATTAAAATCTATTCACCCCCCCCCCCCCCCCCTCCCTTTTTGAGATTATATTAGGACTCATTAACATATATTTTCAATTGGTATCAGAGCTGGTTCCTTAACATAATTAGGAGATCCCTTACTCTTGTTTGAGTCATTTGCATTTGTTTGCATTTTTTTTTTTTTTTGTTGCTTTTTGCGTGTTTTGCTTGTTTGTGTGAATTCATATCATTCTCACCCAAACATTATGAGTGGAAATGGTATTGGAGGAGAGGGTGCCTCTAGCACAAGACCTCCCTTGCTCACCGGAGTCAATTATGCATCATGGAAGGGCAAAATGGAAGCATATGTATGCTAAATTCATGATCAGGGATGGATGGCGATTGAAGATGGGTACGCGCCACCTATGATGACTCCTACGGGAGGTGGAGAAGAAGTCCCCAAGCCAAAGGCACAATAGACCCCGCAAGAGTTTGAGGCTTCGAAATGGAACAACAAAGCCATGCACGCAATTCTATGTGCCATGGATGACAACCAATACAAACTCATCCAAACTATAAGGATAGCAAAGGAAGCTTGGGATATATTGGAGACGGCTCATGAAAGAACCGAGGTGGTAAATGACTCTAAGCTTCAAGTCCTCCAAACACAATTTGAGACGATAAGGATGGAGGAGGATGAGTGCTTCAATGACTTCCAAGTGAAGCTTATGGATATAGTGAACCAAAGTCACCAACTTGGTGATCCCTACTCGGATAGAAGAATCAAGCAAAAGATCATGAGGTCGCTTCCCGAGAGGTTTGAATCCAAGGTGACGGCGTTGGAAGAGAATAGTGATTACTCAAAGATGAAGCCAAGTGAAGTTATTGGAAGGCTTTTGGCCTATGAATCTAGGAAGGGTCCTACATCTACACCTCCTAAGAAGCAAAAGAGTCTTGCTTTGAAGAGCATCAAGGTAGAAAAGGATGAAGAAGACTCAGATGAAGAAATTGCTTTGATGGCAAAGAAGTTCAAGCAATTTATGAGGTTTGAGAAGAAAGGGTTTGGCTCCAAGGGAAAGTTTGTGAAGAAGAAGGCTTCTTTCAAGAAAATGGAGCAAACTCAAGAAAAGGACCACAAGAAGGGTGTCCAATGCTATGAGTGTAGTGGCTTTGGACACATTGCTCCTGAATGTGCTAACTTGAAAAAAAAAAAGAGGAAAAGTCATGGCGGTGACGTGGAGTGATAATGATGACTTAGAAGAGGAAGATAGGTCTTCGGATGATGATGAAGACCAAGTTGCCAACTTCATTGCTTTCTCATCTTCTCACAATAGAAATGATGTTGTGAGTGACAAAGAAGAAGAAGAGGACAAGCAAGAAGAAAGTGACTCAAATGGTGAAAGCAACTCTTCTAGCTCCAACTTTGAGTTTGATGAAGAAATGGACTATGATGACTTAATGAGATTCTTTCATAACTCAAGATCAAAGAAAAAGAAAGAGATACAAAAGTTGAAAGAGGAGAAGCTTGAATTGGCTTCTAAGGTAACTTATTTGAGCAAGGAAATGAGTAAAGCTAAAGAGATGGAAGAAGGTTTAAAAATGGAGCTAGTCTTGGCTAAGAAGAATGAAGAAAGCTTAAGGAAAGAGCTCATGAAAGCAAGAGGGTTGATGGCTAAGATAACTTCCGGAACCGAGAAGCTTGACAAAATGCTTTCTTATGAGAAGAGTTCTTGTGACAAAAAGGGGTTAGGATATGTGGAAGAAGTGGAAGCCATACCTTTGAAGAAGACAACTTTTGTCAAGAGCAAAGAAGTTGAAAGTGCTCAAACCCCACAACATTCAACTAAGTGGGTTAAAGTTGGTGAATCCTCCAAGCAAGCACAAGCAAGGATTCCAACAAAAGCTTCACCACATGTTAGAGCTCCTTAAGCAAGACCCTCAGAACCAAGACCTCCACAAGCAATAGCTCCACCACAACCATGACCTCATCAACCAAGACCTCCACAACTAAGGATCCCACAAGCTCAACATGGGGTTTTTCATGCTCAACCGAGGAGACATGCCAATTTTGCTCAACCATAAGGGAGAGAGTTGCCTCAACACCCAAGAGCAACTCAACAAAAAAGGAGGCCACAAATGCTTGCACAAGGTTATGGTATGAATCCTTATTTCTCTTGTACTTGCCATTTTTATGGAATTGAAGGCCACATTAGGCCTAATTGTTTTAAGTATATTAAATTGTGTAGAAGAGAAAGCATGATTGAGAAAAATATGCTTAGAAGAGCCATAATGCATGCTCCTAGGAAATTTAGAGATAATGGACCCATGGCTCCTAGGCTAAATAAAAATGATGAATACTATTGCTATGTGGCCCAAGTTGCCTTGAATGTCAATGCCTCCAACACTTGGTAACTTGATAGTGGGTGTTCTAGGCACATGACCGGAAACAAGAGTTTCTTCAAAACTCTTGTTATGGAGGATGGTGGATTCGTCACCTTTGGTGATGGGTCAAAGAAAAAGGTTATAGGGAAAGGTAATATATATATTCCTGGTTTGCTCTCCTTGCCCAATGCGCTTTATGTAGATGGCTTGCAAGTCAATCTCATTAGCATATCACACTTGAGTGATGAAGGGCTTTCGGTTTTGTTTGGCAAAATTGATTGCTCTATTCTTAAAGAAAATGGGCAAATTTTATTGAAAGGCAAGAGATCAAGTGACAATTGTTATTGTCTTGAGTCAAATCTCATCTCTTGTAACTTGTTCACTAGTGAGCAAGTTGAAGTGTGGCATCAAAGACTTGGCCATATTAACTATAGGGACTTAAAAGTCCTTGATAGATTGAATGTTGTTAGAGGCCTTCCCAAGCTTGGGAAAAAGATTGAAGGTGTTTGTGG
The DNA here is from genome assembly GCA_954870605.1 of Acer campestre. Classification (NCBI taxonomy): domain Eukaryota; kingdom Viridiplantae; phylum Streptophyta; class Magnoliopsida; order Sapindales; family Sapindaceae; genus Acer; species Acer campestre. The sequence goes on from OX940799.1 coordinate 35,633,194, forward strand.
ACCTTGCCAACAAGGCAAGCAAACCAAGAATGTCCATAAGAAAGACAAATATCTTTCCACCAAAGAAACATTGGAGCTTCTCCATATGAACCTTATGGGTCCTATTCAAACCGAAAGTTTAGGTGGTAGAAGGTACATACTTGTGGTTGTTGATGACTTCTCTAGGTTTACATGGACTTACTTCCTTAGGGAAAAGTTGAAAGCCTTTGAGAAATTTAAAATGTTTTGTGTTAAAATTCAAAATGAGAAAACTTCTCACATAAAAAGCATTAAGAAAATTAGAAGTGATCATGGGAAAGAGTTTGAAAATGCTAGCTTTGAGAATTTTTGCAATAACTTAGGCATTTCCCATGAATTTTCGGCCCCCAGGACTCCTCAACAAAATGGAGTTGTTGAGAGGAAGAATAGAGTCCTCCAAGAGATAGCCCGTGTGATGTTGCTTAGCAACAAAGTCCCTAGAAATCTTTGGGCCGAAGCCATTAATACGGGTTGCTACATAGGGAATATAGTATTCCTTAGGCCCGGAACTAAACAAACATCCTATGAATTATGGAAGGGTAGAAAACTCAATGTTAGCTATTTCCATATCTTTGGAAGTAAGTGCTATATACTTAACGACTGTGATCAACTTGGCAAGTTTGATACTATGAGTGATGAGGGTATTTTTATTGGATATGCACTTAATAGAAAGGCCTATAGAGTTTTTAATCTTAAGACTCGAAGTGTGATGGAATCATCAAATGTGGTCTTTGATGATTGTAGGCCAAAACATGATGACCATGAAGAGGATGTTTGTGAGTTGGATGACCTTCCTTTGAAGGAAAGTGGTAAGACTTCAAGTGGTGTGAAGTCAAACCAAGATGAAGAGGATGATTTGCCTCTAAATAGAGTTCCTCCATTGGACTCTAATGAACCCGCTCCTTGGGTTAGAAAACTCCATGATAAGGATGATATCATTGGAGAGGTTAGAGAGGGTGTTAGGACTAGACGTCAAATAGCTAATCAAATTAGCTACACTTGTTACACCTCTCAAATAGAACCCAAAAAGGTAGATGAGGCCTTGAATGATGAATATTGGGTTCTTGCCATGCAAGAAGAGTTAAACCAATTTGAGAGAAATGAGGTTTGGACTTTTGTTCCTAGACCTAAAAACACCAATGTCATAGGCACTAAATGGGTGTTTAGGAACAAATCCGATGAGGATGGCAACATTGTGCGAAACAAGGCAAGGCTTGTTACACAAGGGTACTCTCAAATTGAGGGTATTGACTTTGAAGAGACTTTTGCTCCTGTTGCCCACTTGGGAAAAAGTTTGAGGGTGTTAGTGGACCTTGCCAACAAGGCAAGCAAACCAAGAGTGTCCACAAGAAAGGCAAATACCTTTCCACCAAATAACCATTAGAGCTTCTCCATATGGACCTTATGGGTCCCATTCAAACCGAAAGCTTAGGTGGTAGAAGGTACATACTTGTGGTTGTTGATGACTTCTCTAGGTTTACATGGACTTATTTCCTTAGGGAAAAGTCAAAAGCCTTTGAGAAATTTAAAATGCTTTGTGTCAAAATTCAAAATGAGAAAACTTCTTACATTAAAAGCATTAAGAAAATAAGAAGTGATCATGGGAAAGAGTTTGAAAATGCTATCTTTGAGAATTTTTGTAATAGCTTAGACATTTCCCATGAATTTTCTACCCCTAGGACTCCTCAACAAAATGGTGTTGTTGAGAGGAAGAATAGAGTCCTACAAGAGATGGCTCGTGTGATGTTGCTTAGCAACAAAGTCCCTAGAAATCTTTGGGCCGAAGCCATTGATACAGCTTGCTATATTGGGAATAGAGTATTCCTTAGGCCCGGGATTAAACAAACATCCTATGAGTTATTGAAGGGTAGAAAACCCAATGTGAGCTACTTCCACATCTTTGGAAGCAAGTGCCATATACTTAATGACCGTGATCAACTTGGAAAGTTTGATGCCAAGAGTGATGAGGGTATTTTTATTGGATATGCACTTAATAGCAAGGCCTATAGAGTTTTTAATCTAAAGACTCGAAGTGTGATGGAATCATCAAATGTTGTCTTTGATGATTGTAGGCCCAAACATGATGACCATGAGGAGGATGTTTGTGAGAGTGATGACCTTCCATTGAAGGAGTGTGGTGAGACTTCAAGTGGTGTGAAGTCAAACCAAGATGAAGAGGATGATTTTCCTCTTAATAGAGTTCCTCCTTTGGACTCTAATGAACCCGCTCTTTGGGTTAGGAAACTCCATGATAAGGATGAAATTAGAGAGGGTGTTAGGACTAGACGTCAAATAGCTAATCAAATTAGCTACACTTGTTACACCTCTCAAATAGAACCCAAAAAGGTGGATGAGGCCTTGAATGATGAATATTGGGTTCTTGCCATGCAAGAAGAGCTAAACCAATTTGAGAGAAATGAGGTTTGGACTTTTGTTCCTAGACCTAAAAACACCAATGTTATAGACACTAAATGGGTGTTTAGGAACAAATCCGATGAGGATGACAACATTGTGCGAAACAAGGCAAGGCTTGTTACACAAGAGTACTCTCAAATTGAGGGTATTGACTTTGAAGAGACTTTTGCTCCTGTTGCCCACTTGGAGTCCATTAGGCTTCTCTTGTCCATTTCTTGTGTGTACAAGTTCAAATTACACCAAATGGATGTCAAGAGTGCCTTCCTCAATGGCTTCTTGCATGAGGAAGTGTTTGTTGAGCAACCCAAGGGGTTTGTGGATCCACACCAACCCCCTCATGTCTATCGCCTCAAGAAGGCCTTATACGGGTTGAAACAAGCACCGAGGGCTTGGTATGAGCGCCTCACTCTCTATCTTGTTGGCAATGGCTATTCTAGAGGTAGTGTTGACAAGACCTTATTCATCTAGTGCACTAGAGATGAACTATTCATAGCTCAAATTTATGTTGATGACATTGTATTTGGTTCCACCAACAACTTGAAAGTTCAACAATTTGTTGATGTCATGTCTCATGAGTTTGAGATGAGCATGGTTGGTGAACTAAATTACTTCCTAGGCTTGCAAATTAAGCAAATGCATGATATGATCTTCATATCCCAAGCTAAATATGCAAAGAGCCTAGTGAAGAAGTTTGGCCTTGAGAATGCCAAACATTGTGACACACCCATGAGCACTACCTTGAAACTAAGTAAAGATGCTAATGGAAAGGATGTGGAGCAAAGTCTATATCGTGGCATGATAGGAAGCTTGCTTTACTTGACCGCAAGTAGGCCCGATATAGCATTTAGTAAGGGTGTTTGTGCTAGGTACCAAGCTAATCCTAAGGAATCTCACCTTGTTGCGGTCAAGAGGATCATTCGGTTTGTGAATGGTACCTCAAATCATGGGATTTGGTACTCTTTTGACACTAATCCAAGTCTTGTTGGATATAGTGATGCCGATTGGATGGGAAATTGTGATGATAGGAAAAGTACATTGGGCGGTTCCTTTTTCCTTGGAAACAATTTTGTTTCTTGGTTTTTGATGTGTAAAATCGTGTTATAAAAACCTAACTCGCAAGTGCACGAATCGTGAGATAAGTACATCGACAAGTAGGGATCGTTCCCACGAGGAAAAGAGATTTATCGACTAAAACTAATTCTAATTAAAGCTAAGCAATTAACAGTAACCAAGAGATTTCAGATTGATTTGATTGATTTGAGATTAAAACTAGATTAAACTAAGAAAACAATTAACAAGAATATGAGAATGAGATCAAGAGGTGAGAAGACTAGGTCATCAATGATCACCAACTACGTTTACTCAATGCTTCGAATTGACTTACACAAAGAATATTAATCAATTTAAGGGTTCGTTCTTAAATCATGTATAATCAGTGCTATGTGGTCCTGGGATAAATTAAGTACTTCTACTACAATCAATAGCAAACCCTGCATATAAACTATAACAGAAAATAATCAACCATACACCAAGCGTTTCTCAGTTGAGTAAATAGCAAACCCTGCATATCAACTATAACCTACAACCCACACAGCACATAATCAAGTATTCTCAATCACAGTCATTAGCAAACCCTGCGTGTAAACTATGATTGAAAACCCATTAAGCACAAGAACAAGAGAACCAAAGATAACGTGCAATAACCTGCTACGATAAATTAATTCATTCAATTGACTATTGGTTAAGACTGGTGAAACCCACACATCTCTCAACCTTAACATATAAACCCTAGATTCAAGACTAGCACAAACCATGCATAGACAATAAGAAATCCCAAATTGAATGAAACGAAACTTGAATTACTAAAACATAGTCAATTCTAACAAAGAGTATTTATAGAGGTTCACATTGAATCCCTAGTAAGGATTTAGTTACACATCAATGGAGGAAACAAAAATATAGAAGAGGAGAAGATAGAACCCATTGTTGTCTTCTAATCTTGCTTCGAATCCTTCGTCTTCTTCTTGCTTTTCGGTGTCTTCCAAGGATGGATGGTAGAATAGCTCTCAATCTCGCAGTCTCTAACTTCCCGATGTGTAAAGATGGATGATGGTGATGGGGGATGGCCCCTTTGGTGGCTGGGGACCTCCCTTGGCCGCCTCTCGATGGCTCTCTCTCCTCTCCCCCGAAATTAGGGTTCAAAGGGGCTTAAATAGGTGTAGATGCTAAGCCAAGCCCTTAAACAACAAGGAAATCACTTCCCCTTTAGAACTCTACCTTTTTGGGATTCTAATTCTTTCCTAATCCATCCAAATTGATTGCTTATTGAAGGAGGATAAGGATTAGATGTCTAATTGCTTTCCAAGACTCCCACACATGTCCAAGAAGGTAATATTTCCCATTCCGACAACTTGCGAAACAAATCCCGAAAGCATTCACGGATTTAATAACTGACTGATCTGACCTTCGGACACTTAAACGGGAATAACCTCTTCTAGAAAATTCGGATTGACAAGCAATAAATTGGGTTGGAAACTAGACTTCTGGGGCTTCAAATCCATTGGTGGTAGGACACACAATTCAATCGGATCTGAGAGTTATGGGGCCCGCAATATGGGTCATCTGCACTGACGGGCTACCGCTGGATGTACCGCTGGGTAGGTAAGTTGCCTACCCCGCGGAAAATACAAAGCGACACCTCTGGAGCTGACCGCTAGGTAGGACAGCAAGGTAGGCAGGTGCCTAGGGGGCGGTAATTTGGATGTTGCACCTCTAGACTTTGACGCAAGATGTTCCGCTTGATGTATATTTGCCTGAGCCGCGGTATTTGGCCAAATTGCCCTTTTTTTCTCTGAAATACTTCAAATACAATACTTGGATCCAACAACCTAAAAATGCTCAAACACACAAATTGAAACACTAAAAGACTCGAGAAACAAGCAATTGATTGGAGGAATGGGGATTCAAAACATATACAATAAATGACCTATCAGTTTTGCAAGAAACAAAACTCAATTTCCCTATCCACGGCCGAGGCAGAATACATTGCCGCCGGTAGTGCTTGCACTCAATTGATTTGGATGAAACAAATGCTAGCCGACTATGGCTTGGAGCAAGGTACTCTTACTTTATTTTGTGATAACAGAGTGCCATTAACATTTCTAAGAATCCCGTTCAACATTCTAGGACCAAGCACATTGACATTAGACACCACTTCATTAGAGAGCTAGTTAAGAGCAAAACCATTGCATTGGAACATGTGGGAACAAATGACCAACTAGCCGATTTGTTTACAAAGCCCTTAGACACTCATAGATTTGGGAACCTTATCAAGTCTATTGGGATTTGTCACTTGGGTTGAAGTGGTTTGTCTTGACCCCATATGGGGAGCTCAAGCAAAGAGAGCAAAGTTGCATAAACATGCATTGTGCTACATTGAAACATTTTATGCCTCTTATTTAATTGCTTGAGATGATTGGTTGTACATGCTTATATGTATTTTTCTTAATAAGTGTGATTTATTGTCTTGCTTGCAATCCATGTCATATTTATGCTCAAACATGCATTTTTGGAATAGGAAATGTACTTTGGAAGTACTTGATGAATTACCTTTAATTTGTTCCTATGACATGATGATTCTTTTGTTGACATGCTTATAAGTGAAAAGTATGATTTGCTAAATTCCTTTATCTTGAATGGAAAATATGTGTGCAAAAGCAAACTTTGAGACTTCAATCAATAAGGTTTTTTATATCCAGAGTCTCTCCCTCTTTATTTGTAGAACAAAGCTACTATCATACGGGAATCTCACTCGGAAAAATCAAATAAGGTGCAAAGTCGCCCATGTCTTGTTTTGCTTATAAGGTTGGATATAGTTGCGTGTTGAAATTTGAAATGTTTAAACTCTATATCTTTATCTCTTTCCATGCAAAGGGTGAAATTGGTTTGAATTCTTTAGGAAACCCTTGTTTTGCTTTGCCAAATATCATTGCTTTTATGCTTAAATGCAACATGTATTGCATGCAAAGCATCCTTGTCACACATTTTTCTTATAATAAAACTCCTTGAATCTCTCTTACTTAATTGAGTTACATAAAATTGTTTATATGATTATGCATATGTTTTTGTGCTACAAGCTCTCATTGCTAAATGCTTACCTACTAGGGGAGACTCCCTTTGCCTATCTCATGACAAAAAGGGGGAGTAAGGTTGGGGAGATATTTTTTTGCTTTAACATTGCATTAAGGGGGAGTTGAAAGAGAGAGTAACCCTTGTTGGGAGTTGATGCATTTAGGGGGAATTGCATTGCATTGCATGATTACATTATTATTTTTTTCATTGTAATTTCTTTCTTTTGATCAAGCACCTCTTACACACTTGTTCTTGTAAGGTATATTTCTTGTTTATTGTGTATAGGTTGGAATTTTCTACAAGCTTGGGAATGACTTGAAGATGTTCAAGACTTAGACTAGGGCTTATTTGTAATGTTGATATTTTTGTTGACCAACCTTTTTTTTTTTTTTTGTGAGGTTGCTTATGAGTGTTGATTTTGTCACGAAATAGCCAATGGGGGAGATTGTAAGTGCCTCTCTTTTTAATTGGCTTATTTCGTTGATAAAATCACAATGGGGTTCAATCTTGTAAGGGTAGCTTAGGATTGAAGATTTTCTTCTCAAATGCTTAAGGACCTCATTGTGGATTTCAAGAGCTTCATGGAAGGTAGCTACTTGATATTGACTCTTATTTGAAGAGATTTAGTTGCACACACACACTATCTAGCATGCATGTGTGATATTTACTTCTTGTATGTTTGTATTTCACATCATTCACACTTGCACTTTTTTTGGTTGTATTTTGCTAGCTTTAGGTGTGTGCACTGGTGCCCTGACCTGCGTTGACCCGCGTATTGCACTGGTCCACAAGCGCAGCACCAGCGCAAGTCACCAGTACAACCTTGGCAGAGGTTTACCGCTGGTGTTGCGCTAGTCGTCAGGTGCAGCCTCACCAGTGCAACTCCCTCAGAGAATTGCCGCTAGTCATGCGTCTGTGACTTGCACTGGTCATCTAGCACAAGGTGCGTGCATATGCTGTGCGCTGGTGTGGGTGCGCTGGTCCACCAGCGCACCACCAGCGCACATGACAGGATCTGAAGCGTTTTTTCTAAAACGACATCATTTTACTTAGATCTCATATATATATATGTCTTGTTTGGCCTTGGCTCATTTTTAGAGCAAAAATTACATCTTTTTGAGAGCTTATAAGTATCTTCAAAGCCAAGGTATCAATAACACTTTTTTATTACTCAAAACACCAAAACCCATCATTCTTGTATGCTTCATTCATCATCTAGCATGTTCTAATTTGATTTTCTTAGGGTTTTCATCTTTGCTCACATGACTTATAGTTAGAACATCACTTGCATCATTTCACATGTTCTCTATCTATAAGATTGCTCATTTATTACTTGACTAGGTTCAAGATTTCTCTTTTATGACTTGACTTAGGTTCAAGATTGTGTTATTGTGTTTTGTGAGTTGTATTGTGGTAGATATTGCATATAGGACTTTGTTTGTCTATTTTGTTATGTTTTATGCATGCCGCTTAGTAAGATGATATCTAGGAATGTCTAACATGTTCATCCATACCTAGATAAGCTAAAATGTCTAACCTTGCATTTTGAGCATCTTGAATATTGCACATATTCACACTAGGTTGTTTTATCTCTTCATTTAGAGTCAAGTCTTGTATTTGCCTTTTGGTAGTTTGCAAGCATGAACTAGGTTCACTTCTAAATGCCCGTGGGTAGCAAAGACGGATTAGTAATCTTAGGTGTGATGCAGTCAACCTAGATTGTAATCGTATTTACAAGTAGTGGATTGAGGTTCTAGTGTGGCGCACAAAACAGCTCGTGGTTTTTCCCCTTGTGGGTTTCCACATAAAAATCATGTGTTATTTACTTTCAGCATTCTCTACACTTGATTTCATTTGTTGACTAGTTGGGGTTAATTTTGTAATCTTGATTAATCTCGAAAATTGGTAAAAAGGGATTAAAATCTATTCACCCCCCCCCCCCCCCTCCCCCTCTAGATTATATTAGGACTCATTAACATATATTTTCAAATGTGTCCATCCAAAGCCCCAGCAGAAGATGGGTTTCCTGCAGAATGTTTCAAAAATTCTATACGAGTTTATGTCTGGAATGTCTTAATGAAGGCCGCTCCGTGGAGATGATTAATCACACCTTATTGTGCTTGATTCCGAAGGTTAGAAATGTGGTTGACTGAAATGAGACCTATCAATTTGTGTAATGTGATTTATAAATGTGTCTCCAAAGTGTTGGCGAATCGTCTAAAAAGTTTCTCAATTGTGTGATAGTTGATACTAAAAGTGCTTTTATTCCTGGAAGATCAATTACAGACAATGCAATGGTGGGATTTCAGTGTATGCACGCTCTGAGGCGGAAGGTTAATAGTAAAAAGAAGGGGTTCATGTCTTTTAAGCTGGACATGTCCAAGGCTTACGATGGAGTGGAGTAGAGTTTCATGGAAGGTATGATGAGGTGTTTAGGTTTTTCTTAGTCATGGATTGTAAAAATCATGAACTGCATGTCCACGGTTTCATATTCTTTTATTTTAAATGGGAAAGCCAAGAGTAATATTAAGCCAACTTAGGGCCTGAGACAAGGTTATCCCCTCTCTCCATATCTCTTCCTATTATGTGCTGAGGGTCATTCTAGTTTGATTGCGGATTTTGAGAGTTGTGGTGAGTATTTTTGGTTTCGGTGCAGTAGGTCTGGTCCGAAAGTGACTCCTCTCTTTTTTGTTGATGATAACCTCTTGTTTACTAGGGCTGTTTTTGGGGAATGCAATAATGTTAGGAGGATTTTTTAGCTTTATTCTCTTGCCTCTGGTCAAAGCATTAATTTTCAAAAATTGGCAGTTTGTTTTAACAAACAAATTTCGGGCTATAATAGGTATTTTTTGGCTGGTGTGCTGGGTATGACAGTGGTAGACCATCATGATAAATATTTGGGGCTCCCTTGTGTCACAAACAAAAATAAACGTCTCCTTTTTTTACAGTATTAAGGAGAGAGTTTGGAAAAAACTTCAAGGGTGGAACAGCAGATTCTTCTCAAGCGGGGGTCGTAAGGTTCTCCTTAAAGTTGTAGTCCAGTCTATTCCAGTTTATACTATGAATTTGTTCAAACTTCCCTCTTTCTTTGTTTCGGATCTCCATCGTATGTGCGCTAGATTTTGGTAGGGAGGGGGAGGGACCAAGCATAAGCTTCATTGGTGTTCTTGGGAAGCTTTGTGCAAGCCCCACTGTAATGGTGGTCTTGGCTTTCGTGATCTCAGTGCTTTCAACAAAGCCTTGCTCATGAAACAAGGGTGGCGTATTCTTAATAACCAGAATTCTTTGGTGGCAAAGGTTATGAAAGGGTGTTATTTTTCGGAGTCAAATTTTATGGATGCTAAGGTCTCAAAAAATGGATGTTTCCTCTAGAAATGTTTGCTTTGGGGAAGAGAGCTGCTTGATAAAGGCTTGAGAAGGACAATTGGTGATGGTTGAAATACTTACATTTACAGAGACCGATGGGTTCACGTTTATCAACTTTCAAGATCAGTTCCCCTCCGATTTTTGGTGAAAACTCTACTGTCAATTTGCTTATGCTGGATCGTGGTTCTTGGAACATCCCTCTTGTGCGGCAGTCTTTTTGAGGAGGAGGATGCTAAGGCCATTTTGAGTCTGCCCCTCAGTAATTATGAGCTTAATGACAGTTTTCTTTGGCACTTCAGCAAGTATGGTGATTATATTGTGAAAAGTGGTTATTGGGTGGTTATGTCTTCCGTCAATAATCCTAGCATCTCGGGGCTCAATCCTACAGTCTCTTGGTGGAAATTTTTCTGGAGCCTTTCCTTACCTTCTAAGGTTAAGATTTTCTTGTGGAGAGTGTGTAATGAGTGGCTCCCAACGGAGATTAGTTTGGCTGCAAGGGGTATGAAGATTGATGTTCTATGTCCATTTTGCTTGCAACAGAATGAAATGGTGCTCCATGCCCTATGGCAGTGCTCTTCCCTGAAGTCAATTAGGCACACCACTTGTATTTCCAGTTTTGGAAAGAGTCAGGAATCGTTGTCTTTCTTCGATTTCAATTTAGCTTGCAAGGATAGAGTTGGTTTGTCTGATTTTGAGCTCCTGTGTGTGATATGGTGGAGGATTTGGTACCGTCGTAACCACTTGGTACACTCGTCAGTTTCGATCCCTGAGTCTGATATTTATGAGTGGGCAGGGGTTTTTATTGGAGACTTTCGGCAAGCAAATCAACTGAGCATTTAAGGTTCCTCTAGGTAGCTCGCAGTGGTATCTTGGAAAGCTCTGGCAACTGGTTTTTTCAAGATTATTACAGACGCGGCCTTGTGTGTTCAGAAAAGAGTTTCAGGGATTGGTGTTCTCATTCGTGATTCCTCTGGTCACGTCATGGCTTCCATTTGTCTGAATTCAGGTGTTGCCTACAAGCCAGAGGTCACTGAGGCTCTTGCCATCCTTAGAGGTATGCGGTTAGTGCTTGAAATTGGTCTTGTTCCTGCTGTTGTGGAGTCTGATGCTTTGGTTGTGGTGGATATGATTCAATCTATGCATTCTCCTTTTTCTGAGATTGGTGTGGTTATTCATGATATTGCCAAAATCTTGAGGAACTCTTCTTTTGTTTCCGTTAATTTTGTTTCTAGTGTTGCCAATAAGGTCGCCCATTGTCTAGCTAAGCTTAGCCTTGGCTATGTGGGTGAATCGGTGTGGCTTAAAGACTGTCTGCTTTCTATGGAAAGTCTGGTCTTGGACGATTGTCCCATTTCTTTGTAATCTTTTCTTTTCGTTAATGAATTCCATTTTCAAAAAAAAAAAAAAAAAAGAATACTAAATTGATTTTACTACAAAATAATTTTGAATAACATCATAAATAACAAATCAAATTGTTATGTAAAAAATAAAATCTTTAAACATCCAACCAATTAAAAATAATTTTTGAATATTAAATTGATTAACAAATCAATTGGATTTAATGAAGTAAGGTAAAATGTTACCGATCATAGAGACATGAAATTTATATCCTAACATTAGGGGTGGCAATATGGGTTATGACACGACAGGTTGACACGACACGAATACGATTATTGCAGGTTTGGGTTGAGCTTAAACGGATCATTTCAGTAAACGGTTCAACTTGTGTAACCCCGTTTAATAATCGCGTCGTGTTCGGGTTATGCTTCGCGGGTCACAGGTTGGCACGATTAGCAAGGGCAAATATGTAATTTGTGTTTTCAGTGGCATTTATGTAATTTTTATATATACTATATAAATATAAGATGTGAAAGTGAAACCTAAACCTAAACCTAAATTTCATTTCACACACAACTCACCAGTACACCACACTCATCGTCATCAGTCATCAGACATTGTTTCTCAAGTCTCGACCATCTACTGCTTCTCGGTGACGGGCGACCCATACTTTTTGCCGTCTCTCTTCACGACCTCACTTTCGTCGATCTTGTCTTCTATATCTACCGCCAATCTTGTCTCTTTTCAATGGTAAGAACACTTTACACTTATGATTCATTTCTTGTTTTGCTTTCCAAATCTTGTCTCTTGTTTTGTTTTTCCAGATTTTTGTTTGTGTTGGTTGTCATTCTTTCCATCTCTCTCTTAGTCGAACACTCAAAACTTAATTTTTAGGTTAGGGTTAGGGTACAAATTTGGGGAAAATGGATTTTATGTATGCATGATGAAAATTACATGTGTTCTTAATTGTTTAATGCATAAATTTCGAACAAAATTTGGGTCAGGTTTGCTATGAGTGTGCATGTGGTTAGTGCAAGGTTGATGATTTCTATACGCATGTGTTTTTATGTAGGTAATTGTGGGTATATGTTAAATTAGTATATAGTTTAGTTTCTATGATCCTGTATCATGTGAGTTTGATGAATTTGTTTTATTAGGTTGCTTTTATGTAGTTTCACCATCGCAAAGTTTAGTTCAATGAGTTACAAAGCTATGATCTTAGTATTGTAGAGAATACAATTTCTTTTTGTTCGGTTTATTATTCGAATGGTCTCCAAGTAACCAGTCTGTGGTAGTTAGGTTGCCAGTTAATTTTATGCAAAGCAAGAAGCTTTGAAGTCACATTATGAAAATTTGAATTTGGATGAAAAAAAAAAAGGGAACTTGATGTCAGTTTGTTTGTTTAGGATGTCCAAGGACCTAATTTGGGGTATCGAAAATGTACAAATGTCTTTTTTGTTTGCTATTAATGTTGTTTTTTTTTTTTTTTTTTTTAAGCAATTGGGTTACTTGTTGGTTTTAATTATTATTCACATTTTACAGATCAAACATCTATGGATTCCAATGACATTGATATCGATAATTTTGCCTTCAACGAGTCAAAGGGTATGGAAGAGGAGTATGATGATGATGGTGATACACAAGTAGAAAATACCAGTGCTACTGCTGGTAAAGGGAAGACAGATGTGCAAAGCAAGCCTACTCGCAAAAGGAAGGAGACTTCAAAGGTTTGGAAAGTTTCTGTGAAGCTGCCACGAGGTAAAGATGGAAGGTTGCAGTGCAAATGCAAAGGTTGCAGTAAGACATATCTTTGCGAAAGTATTCATGGCACAGGTAATATGATACGACACATGACATCTTGCACTAAGCTTGCACATCACGATTTAAAACAAATGCTATTGAATAAAAGTAGTCAAGGTGATATGGTAGTCTCTAATCATAGGGATCCTCAAGTAGTTCATGATATAATATCTGCTGCCATTGTTTCTCATGTTTTACCTTTCAAATTTGTAGAGTGGACATGGATTAAAAGACTTATTGAATACTTGTGTGATGATGTCACTTTAGTGTCTAGGAATACTGCGAAAGCTAATGTGTTAAAGTTGTTTTCTAGAGAAAAACAAAAGATAAAAACAATGCTAGAAAATACTCCTGGTAGGATTTGTTTGACAAGTGATTTGTGGACTTCTATAAATACCGATGAGTTTTTATGTCTTACAGTACATTTTCTTGATGGAAATTGGGTCTTACAAAAGAAAGTGTTGAATTTTTGTATAATGTTACCACCACATGATGGAGTGTCATTATCTCACAAGATATATATATATATTGTTATGTGAATGGGGAATTGAAGATATTTTCGATTACTTTGGATAATGCTTCATCCAATAAATCGTTTGTTGATATTTTGAAAACTCAATTGAACTTAAAGTGGCACTTGTAAGTTATGGAGATTTTTTACACATTCGTTGTTGTGCACATATTGTTAATTTGATAGTTCAAGATGGCTTGAAGGAAACAGATGAGGTTGTCCTTAAAATTCGTGAGTGTATTAGATATATTAAAGGATCACAAGTGAGAAAGCAAACATTTTTAGGTTGTTGTAAGCAAGTTTCTTTGGATTCTAAGATGGGTTTGAATCAAGATGTTCCAACTAGATGGAATTCAACTCATCTCATGCTTCAAAGTGTTATTTATTATCGTCGTGCTTGGTGTTCTTTAGAGTTGAGTGATAATAATTTCAAGCATTGCCCTTGTCCAAGTGAGTGGGAGAAAGTGTAGAAAATTTCCATTTTTTTTCATTATTTCTATGATCTTACTTGTGTTTTCTCGAGAACAAAGTACCCAACCTCAAATCTGTTTTTCCCTAAGGTGTTTTCAACTTATATGTTTTTGAAGCAAAACATGGAAAGTAGTGATGTGTTCTTGAAAAAGATGGCCACTCAAATGTACAAAAAATACCACAAGTACTGGGGTGAGTTTAGCGTTATCTTGGTAATAGCTTTGATTTTAGATCCTCGCTATAAGATGACGTTTGTGGAGTTTGCTTACAAAAAAGTTTATGGCATTGATTCACTGGAGTTGGAAATTGTTCGGAACAAGTTGATATCATTGTTCAATGAGTACACGCTCACTTCAATGAGTACAAGGGGATCCAGTTCAACATCATTACCTAGTTCTAGTGGAGGTGGTGACACCATCACCAATACGGGCAATAACATCTTCACTACAAACATTATGTAGGTAACTTATTTTTCTATTTTACAACTGTTATTTTTTAGTTTTACAGCTATTATTTTTCTATTTTACAGCTGCTATTTTTTTGTTTTGTTTTATAATTTTATTTATAACATTAACTTTGTTTATTTATTTATTTTGCTTTAAACTATATGTACAGGAGTATGAAGCTTACAATCAACAAGAACATTCTACTGTTGCCAACCAAAAATCACAATTGGAGCTATACTTGAATGAACCAAAATTTGTAATGTCATCGAACTTGGATGTTTTGGACTTTTGGAAGGTCAATATGATCCGTTATCCCGATCTTTCGATCATGGCCCGTGATATTTTGAGCATCCCAGTATCAACAGTGGCATCCGAATCGGTATTTAGTGTTGGTGGTCGAGTCTTTGATCGGTTTCGCAGTTTACTAAAACCGGATGTGGTAGAGGCAATAGTTTGCATTAGAGATTGTATGCAAGGAGAATATGGTAAGCTTTTTATTACTTAGTGTTCACTTGATTAATATTTAAGTATAATAACATTAATATTCGTATTATTGTAGTGAGTGAAACTCTTGAAGTGGACAAAATTGCTAAAGATATTTTAAAATTAACTCTCGAGAACAGTTCAGTTCCATCGGTCGAAACTGCCACATCTCAATTTGGGGATTAGTGGTAAAATCATCACTTGTTTGTTAAAAGTATTTTTCTTATTTCTTAAAACTTCCAAGTTATTATCTAATGTATTAAATTTATCTTGTAGGTTTGTGGACAGCAAGTCAGTAAGAAGTTTAACATTAAGTGATCAAGGTTGTTTGTTTGTTAAGAAGAGTTACTGTTATTTGCTGCATTTTATTTTATTATGAACTTGTGGAATGTGGATTTGTATTTATGGACTTAATTATGGATTTCTATTTGTGGATTTGTATGTGGACTTAATTATGGATTTGTATCTGATGATAATGACTTTTTAAGTATTGTTTTTAAATTCTGTTTTTAGGATTTATTTGATTAATATTATAATTATTGTTGTTTGTATTCACTTGATTATTATTTCTATTTTGTGGTATTGGTTTGTGAATTGATTTTATTTGATTATTTGTTTTATTTTTAATGTATTTTAGTGAAATGAATAGTAACAGGTTAAATGGGTCGTGTAAACGGGTCATTTGACATGACCTACCAAACCCGTTTATTAAACGGGTTATTCGTGTCATGTTCGTGTTGACCCATTTTTAATTGTGTCGTGTTTGGGTCAAGGGGGTATGACCCCGTTTAATAATTGTGTCGTGTTCGTGTCGACCCAAAAATAATTGTGCCCGTCAACCCGTATTGACACCCCTACCTAATTTAACATATAAAATTATATTCTACTATTTATTGTGTAAAATAATAGAAAACTTGACTAAACTTGTAGCACAACATTCTAAAAAAAATTAAAATAAAATCAATACAGTAAGGTAAGGTATTACCAAATGTAGACTATCTCCGTCAATTCTTCCAAAGAGGGAATGCGACCCGAAACGTTGCTGTTCTGACTCAGGTTTACGGATCCCGTATCACATTGTATGGATAATGCCTAAAACACCTTTGCCAAGCAACAATGGTAGCTGCCAATTTTTTTTATTTTTTAATTTTTTATTTTTTATTTCTGAAAAAGAAGGTTTTTGGGTAGGACACAAACCAATCGTATAGCTCCCCACAAATGGCGCCATTGTTAACGACAAAAGTTCGTTAACTAGATTTTGAGAGGTGGTTCTTTGCTAAAGGTCTACCTCAGGTCAACCCCGAGCACTTTTGGAATAGCCCTTGTTAAGACTTTGAAGGTTGAATCTGAAGAGAAAGGTGCAACGAATGTTTATGCCTTTGAAGTAAAAATCGATCATCACATCAAAATACAATACTTATCCATCAAATAAAGTAATGAAAAGAATGATCAAACTCAAAAGTGAAAGGTTGAAAGTTCTTAGTGCTCTTTTATTTGATTGATCATAGTTTGTACATAGTCTTTTAGGTTTCTTTTATACATGTTTCAGTTATACAACTGTTTTATAACTATTTTGCCCTCTTTTTTCATGGTGGATCTCATTATCTTCTTCTCTCATAACATGGCCAAAGTGACTTGACATTTTCTTCATCATGTAGTAATTGTCAATAACCACCTTGTCCATCTCTGGAGCCATTAAAGTTATGGATTGAGATCCCTTAACCATCTTTTTTTCCTCATCTTTCAAACATCCGCTGACATGTGGCAAACAAGCAAACGAATGGTTATGATTGATTTATCTTATTTTTTTTCTCTCTCCACCTAACAAACAACACCGTATTAATCAAAAAGTTAGATTTTTTTTTTTCATTTTTTCTCTCCTCTCTCATCACCGTCTTCCTTCCTCTCTCTCTCTCTCTCATCTCCCATCACTTCAAACCTTTTTTTTCTTCTTGTTTGTTTCATAATTCTTCGTACACTCTCCATTTCATAGATAGTTGTTTACTTCTTTTTTTTTTTTCCAGCTGATAAGCTGATCTAAAGTCTAGATTTTTTATTTTTTTAAGACAACTCAACATTCCTTAAAGCCCCTGATAGAGCAACATAGTGACCCTAACAACATTGCTTTCCAAGTAAGAAAGCAAACAAGATCAAACTTATTTTAGGACCATATCAAAACCACACTTTTTTTTTTCTTTTCAATTTTGCTTCTAAGTGAGATTTTCCCAAAATCAAACCAAAAATCACAGTTACAAACCTTAAAAATCCCAACCGAAATTGACCCCAACCCTATCGAAATCCAAACAAATAGTCAAACCCAAAAAATCAACAAAATCAATCACCACTACCACCAGCAAACTGACATCCACCTAAACCCAAAAGCCAAACCACCCACCACAAACACCTTCAAATTCAAACTACAACAACCAAACCCTTTTGATTTTTAAAATTTTTGAGGTGGAGATGAGAGATTGAGTTGGAGATGGAGAGGAGTATCGAGAGAGAGAGAGAGAGAGAGAGAGAGAGAGAGAGAGAGAGAGAGAGAGAGAGGAGGACGGTAATGAGAGAGGAGAGAAAAAATGAAAAAAAAAAAATTTAACTTTTTGATTAATATGGTGTCGTTTGTTAGGCGGAGAGAAAAAAATAAGATAAATCAATCCTAACCATTCATTTGTTTGTTTGCCCCATGTCAACGGATACTTGAAAGATGAGCCAAAAAAAGATGGGTAGGGGATCTCAATCCTAAAGTTATGAAGTGCTTCTATGGATAACTTGGACAAACGTGTAAATCCTTTATATATGTAATAAATCCAGCTGTCATCCTAGGTGGCATGCCATGTTTGAATTTCAAAGATAAATCTATTAGAGTTGTTATAGGATTCTTCTTTGTGATTTTAGCATGTGTGGATACTATTTATTTGAAAATATTTGGTTTAAATAGAAGTCTTCACATCCTAGGATTCTATTGTGGTTTAAAGAGAGTGGATAGAGTCCCTTTTCCTACGAACTCACATCTGACTTTCCTTATTTCCTCTGGCTTGAACTCTGCATTGTATCTAATCTCAATGTTGCTTAGATTCATTGTAACTCTTGGAGATATTGAATTGGGTTACTTACTTCATTCAAAACAGGAAGCTAGTCTATGTTGGAAAGGTGGCCTCATTATGTTATGTGGTTAATTTTGACTAGTGGTGTGGACTGAGTGTCAAACTACAAGCCATGAGAATCATGAATTGATAAAGAAGGGCTTCAGCTGACTTCCATATTTGTAGGGAAATGACATCGGGCTTCTACATCGGAAAGATGTCAAAGATTGGAGGTTTCCTGTGAGGTACCCGCTTCTCTTAAAGTTCTGAAATTGTGAAGGTTGACAACATTTATCATCAACAAATGAAATTTGTAGTTTGCTATTTAAGTTTAAGATAACTAATAAAAAAAAAAGGGTATAAATGATTTTATGATAATAAATATATTTTAAAAGATTCATTAATTTAATATTGTGATAGATTATTACATAATCACTTTAAAGTAGTTTCTTTCAATTTTCCAAAAAACAATATGAAACAGCACATTACCTCTTAGTAAAGATAGTAATGCACCTCCCTTACACAGTGATGATGATTGGTGAGGGGTTCGAATAGTTATTTGGGCCCACACATGTATTATTGGGGTTATCTCCATATTTGTGGGGGTAGTTATCTGGGCCCACAGATGTATTATTTTATCTTGGCATGTATTATATTATCCCTACATTCATGCTTATATATATATATAGTATTTTACTGTGTCGTTATGATATAAAATATATCGAGACGAAAAATGTGGACCATAAATTATTGAGAAGTTTTGACAAGTGTATACACTTTGAGTCAAGATATGTAAATCTAATGATCTACATTACGAACTGACAATAGAAAAATTATATATATATATGCTACGTGGCACCAGCCCACACATACCCATCTATATATGTCCTACTAGAAATTAATAACTGGACTTGATCATGCTCAAATTTGTGGTGGTGATTCTGCGATGATCAAGTTCTTTTCATGGTTGAATCATTAGGTGCCATTTTTGTTATCTAGCATTTAAGATGATATATGCTATCAAACATGTCAATATGTTTATGATATTGTGGTGGGGGTGGGGCATTATGTCATGGTATGTAAAGGTTTAGGATGCCATTTTCTATACGAAATCGTCTGGTAACCACATACTGATTGATTAGATGTGGCGTGTGATTTGTAACCATCATGGTAATCTTGCGATGGTGAATGAACTGTTATTAACTTGGTACCACATCATTTATAGCATAAATTTAAGCAAAAATTTTGGACAATCAAAGTATGAACTATTCTAGAGAAAGTGCGAGAAATATGAAATCAAAAAGAAAATTTTGCAATTATAAATGCTTGTCTTTTTACTAGTGTTCTAGTAAACGATAGGTGCTAATCAGGCGTCAGACCAACGTTTAGCGCCTAGGTGGTACCTAGACGTGTCTAGGTGGCTGGGAATTTATTTATTTCTTAAAATTATTTTTCCTACATAGAAAACCAATATTCAATGTTTTTTTAAAAATTCAATATTCAAATTTTAAAGAGTATAACTAGGATATAAAAACGACTTTGATTCTGTTTAGACCGATTTATCGGCAAAATCGGCCGACAAATTGGCCAAATCACCTTCTTTTTTTTACCCACTGCCTTACACGGTTGATTTTGTCCTAATCAGACCGGCCAAAGACCTCCTAGTGCCTAGACGCGTTTTTTCAAACACTGCTTTTTACACATTAATAAAATCTTACCCGTATGAGGTTGGAGATATTCGATTTATATCTGATGCATTATTTATTTATTTTTATAAAAAAATCTGGAAAAGTTTTGGAATCCAAACGGGCCAAGCCCACTATGGGTACCAACAATTTCGTTACTTAAAAATAATAATTTGGCATAACATTCACATTTTTTTAATGTTGAGAATATATTAGTAATTTCATTATTGAAGAGCCCGAAAATCTTCAGTTGAATTTTTCATAAGTCGGTGGGCACTGACAATGGTAGAGTGAAAATTAGTAGGTCGTGCGCTACAAGATCCGTAAACGAAGCTGTCGAATCCTAGGTGGTGTCGTTTGGAGAACCTTATGTTCGCTTGGGCTGAGCGTTTAGCAAATTAAATTGCCAGGAGGAAACGAGGCAAGGCCGTTGTCGATCTATTTATAAGCGATTTTCTATACTTGGAGGTTCGTTGAATGCAAGTAGTCGAACGAAATAAAAACAAAAGATAGAGAAATGGACGATCAAGTGGAGGTCGAACGGATTGATAGCAACAATGCAGCTGGATAAGGTCAACGTGAAATGCAAAGCAATTCATTTGCTCTTACATGAATTGAGAATAGTAAATTATGAGTGATTTGTGTGAGTCAATAGGCGAGCCAAAAAGTCATAACTTTGTGTGTAAGTGAGTAAAGAAGAATTGCCATGGAGAAATAAAGCTTCTAACGGGATTTTTAGAGCTTTTTTCCTCCTCTATTTCAAACTCTCTATCTTATTTATAGGCCTCACAGGGAGGTTTTTTTTTTTTTTTTTTTTTTAGGAGAATCTAATCCCAGAGATCATGTCCTGATTTCGTGGGATTTGATAGTTGAAGACTGAATGGAACTCAGGCTAGTTAGTTATCAAATGATAACAGCTAGCTGACTTTATCAATTTCTTGAGCTGGATAACAGCCAACTAACTTGGTCCTTCTCAGATATGTCAAAGCTTATCACATCAAATTGGGCTTGTATTCCGTTGGGCCTCAATATTTGAGCTGTGCTATTTTTGGCTAACACAGTTAGCCCTCCACTCTTTGAGTTGAAGTCTTCAAGTTAAAGAGTGGAATGTTTTGATACTCTTGCGTTTGAACGGTCTACAAGATAGTCATTGGTAGAAACGTTAGTTGAATCGAAAAATCATGGGTTGGCTTATTTTAAACAGCCCCATTCTTTGTAAAGCTCGGTGTAGAGCGAAGTTTGTAAAACGCTCGTGGTAAAGCGACGTTTGTAGAATGCTCGTTGTAAAGCGACATTTGTACATCCTTAAAATGCAAGTATACAAGTAAACAATGCTTTTATTAAAACGACAAAGCAAGAAACATAGTGAAATGCGTGTTTGGGGATAGATAGATAGATATAAGTGTTAGCTGCTATGCAATGTCGTGATAATATAAATAAAAAGTAAAAGATAAGAGAAGATATATAATTGTAAAGTGCAGGACATACCTTATAATTCCAATTTGGCGGTAGTATGCTAACTCGGCAAGCAGTGATATATTCGTAGCTTTAGTTTTTCGTTCACTTCTTGTTACAATTCGACGTTCAACTTGGAGTTGTAGAGTGCGCCAAAAACTTTGGCCTGACTTGGAGCAAGCAATGTAGTATGACGGAGAGAGTTCGATAGTCGACACGAAGCTTGACAGAGAGTTCGATAGTCGACACGAAGCTCGACAGAGAGAGTTCAACAGCCGACATATAGCTTGATAGAGAGAGTTCGACAATCGACATGTAGCTCAACAGAGGGAGTTCAAAAATCGACACGAAGCTTGGCAAAGAGTTCAAAAGTCGACATGTAGCTCGACGGAGAAAGTTCAACAGTCGACATGTAGCTTGACAGAAAGAGTTCGACAATCGACATGTAGCTCAATGGAGAGAGTTCGACAGTCGACATGAAGCTTGACATAGTTCAACAGTCGACATGTAGCTCGACGAAGAGAGTTTGACAGTTGACATGTAGCAGAGATAGTTCGACAGTCGACTTGTACCTTGACGAAGGGAGTTCGACAGTCGACACGAAGCTTGACAAAGAGTTCAACAGTCGACATGTAGCTCAACGGAGAGAGTTTGATAGTCAACATGTAGCAGAGATAGTTCGACAATCAACATGTAGCAGAGATAGTTCGATAGTCGACTTATAGCTTGACAGAGAGAGTTTGACAGTCGACTTGTAGCTTAACGGAGGGAGTTCAACAGTTGACATGTAGCTCGACGGAGGGCGATATTATAATGGATTTCAGCTCGACTTGGAGCATGAAATTTAGCTCGACGGAGAGCAATATTCGTATGAATTTCGGCTCGACTTGGAGCACGAAATGTAGCTCGACGGAGAGTGATATTTGTATGAATTTCGGCTCGACTTGGAGCACGAAATGTAGATCAACGGAGAGTGATATTTAAATGAATTTTGGCTCAACTTGGAGCACGAAAAGTAGATCGACGGAGAGCGATATTTGTATGAATTTCGGCTCAACTTAGAGCACAAAATGTAGCTCGACGGAAAGTGATATTTGTATGAATTTCAACTCAACTTGGAGCACGAAATGTAGCTTGACGGAGTGTGATATTTGTAGAACACTCGACGTAGAGCGAAATTTGTAGAACGCTCGACATAGAGCAAAATTTATAGAACGCTCGACGTAGAACGAAATTTGTAGAACGCTCGATGTAGAGTAATTTTTTTTTAGGCTCCGTAGAGCGTTTGTTGTGGCTTGTTGTAGAGCATTATTTAGGCTCCGTAGAGTGCTTTGTGTAGCTCGTAGTAGAGAGTTTTTTTTTTTTTTTTGGGCTCCGTAAATGATCAAACCAAAATTGGTATGATTTTGGTCCTCATTTCCTTCTCCTTTTGCTTGATTCTTAGGCATTATCCCGTGATTTAATGGTGTAAATTAAGTGTTTTCAGGAATTTATAGAATTCATGGGCATTGTAGTAATTTTGGTCATTTGGGGGCAAAAGTGTAAAATATGAGGGAAGTTTGGAGTTTATCGCAAATACAGAGGAAGACAGGGACCGAATTGCAATTGACCAGCCAAGCGCGCTACGCAGGCAAGCAAAATGGTGCGTTTAGGAGATTGGGCCTCTAAGTGCAGCCCATGGTGTTACTGAATACACCCCATAAGGGCAAGCCCACTGCCTTGTTTAATGAAACGGTGCGTTTAAGGATTAGGCCCTTAAACGCACCACTTGCTCTTACTAAGTACACCCTCCCCATATGAGAAGCCCACTGCCTTGCACAGTTTTAATGAAACAATGTGTTTAAGGGTATGGGCCCTTAAACGCACCCCTCCCTCTTGCTAAACACACCCATAAGAGACAATTTAAGCCTGCTGTGTGCACCCCAGATCTACTCTAATTGCACCCCTTTTATTACAAAAAAAGAGCAGCCTGTTTGCACCCCAGTCTTCTGCTAAACGCACCCCATCCCACTATTCATCATCTCCATCCTTCCTCACGCGTGCAGCAGCTATCACCCCCTAAACGCCGTCGTTTTGCACCATCAATTTCCGACCATTTTTCGACCTATTTTCGATCGATTTTCGACCGGAATTAATGTCCAACCGAACGGCAACCTCTTCGTTCCATTTTTGGATTCTCAAATGGTAGGATTCTCCAAACCCCAATCACGCCCAAATTTCCCATTTTGCCCCTAGGTCGCCATTTGGCATTCTGAGTTGCCATAGCGATAGAGACTTGATTCCCACACCTGATAAGGTCGCCATTTGCATCCCCAATATCGCCATTTGTGCCAAGCCGCAACCATTCTGCTGTTCTTCTCTGATTGGCCAATTTTGGCTGGAAAATTACACAATGACCCCCTCTGTTGGACTAAATGATAATTTATCATGGTCAGGGGTGTTTTGGTAATTTGCCACCTGAGACCTAATTTGAAAATCCTATAAATTCATCACATTTTTCCTATTTTAGACAACTCTTGACCACCAAGAAACCTCCTTTCTCCACCATTCATTTTCTCTCCATTTTCTCTCATACCTAAACTTAACATCTAGATTACCTCCCCTAAATCATTCCTTTTCTTCACATCTTCTCCACAAATCTCCTTAGTCACTTCCCATTTGACTCCACCTATCTAGACACATCATCAACATCCACTCTTTACACAAGGAGCATCAAAGGCAAGGAAATGATCAAGCTTACAAAAGGTGGCACATGGGTGATTTCCTAATCTTTTACTTGCCTTCCCTTTGATTGTAATATGTGTAATTAAATCCCCTTTCTAGGGTTTTGATGTGAGAATATTTGGATTGGAAACCTTTAATATATATTAATTTCTATATGTGTTTTATTCATTTTATAATTAGATTCTTTGCATTATATAATTGACATGTATACCCACTAGTTGATTATAATCTTGCTTAGGATAATTTGTTATATAATCCTGATTGGATTGACAACCTTGATGGATTGAGAACATAGTGACTAGGATAAATTATCGAAAGGTATATCAACCGCGATAATCTAAACCGTTAATTGTAATGAACCGATCCCGCCGTGACCCCCTTTCCTTAATCGGTTAGGCATTGCGGTGGGAAGTTGTTTAGGGTTCATAATAATGGCCTAAACACATTTTAGAAATGAATTGGTTAACATTTATGAGATTGTTCACTAATGTAGCTTGATAAGCATTTCCCGTAATTCACTTGTGATCCCATTAATTCCCTAGCTATTCTCTTAATTGTTTATTCCATTTATCTTATCTAGATTTGTTAAGTATTCTTTTATTAGTTATTAGGTTTATTTTTCATGTATGTTTGATGGCTTGACAACCCATTCACTCATCCATATTTCTATGATTTATTTTATTGCATATAGATTAGTTAATTTATTCAACTAATCACTCTAATTCCCTGTGGAACGAATCCTACTTGCCACTTTACTAATTTTCTATCTAAGTGGTGAAAATTTGGTTTTCTAAAAGATCACATTTAAATATCATTTTGTTGAGCACACAAACGACGCTCATCAGTAAAGCACTTTCGTGGCTCTCAATCGAGCGCCACTTTTTTTTTTTTATGCTAAATGAAATTAAATACTTAGTTTTACTATCTGAAACATCAAACAAAGAACATAATTTTGATAATGCGGAAGCGAATTTTTGGCAGAGAAGAAAACTAAAATTGGAAATAGGCATATTTACCTTTCCCGAACGGGTTATAGGAATTGGAATATCACATCTAGCGCAATGGATTTTGCATTACATAATTGTCAGGGCGCCACGGTGGGCACCAAACTGAAGAGCCCGAAAATCTCCAGTTAAATTTTTCGTGAGTTGGTGGGCACTGACAATGGTAGAGTGAAAAGTAGTAGGTCGTGCGCTACGAGATCCGTAAACAAAGTTGTCGAATCCTAGGTGGTGTCGTTCGGAGAGCCTTATGTTCGCTTGGGCTGAGCATTTAGCAAATTAAATTGCTAGGAGGAGACGAGGCAAGCCCGTTGTCGATCTATTTATAAGCGATTTTCTATACTTGGAGGTTCGTTGAATGCAAGTAGTCGAACGAAATAAAAACAAAAGATGGAGAAATGGATGATCGAGTGGAGGTCGAACGGATTGATAGCAACAATACAACTGGATAAGGTCAACATGAAATGCAAAGCAATTCATTTGCTCTTGCATGAATTGAGAATAGTAAATTATGAGTGGTTTGTGTGAGTCAGTAGGAAAGCCAAAAAGTCATAACTTTGTGTGTAAGTGAGTAAAGAAGAATTGCTATGGAGAAACAAAGCTTCTAATGTGATTTTTAGAGCTTTTTTCCTCCTCTATTCTGAAGACTCTGTCTTATTTACTGGCCTCATAGGAGGCTGCTTTTTTTTTAATTTTTTTAGGAGAATCAAATCCCAGAGATCATGTCCTGATTTCGTGGGATTTGATAGTTGAAGACTGAATGGAACTCAAGCTAGGTGGTTATCAAATGATAACAGCTAGTTGACTTTGTCAATTTCTTGAGTTGGATAACAGCCAACTAACTTGGTCCTTCTCAGACTTGTCAAAGCTTATCACATCATATTGGGCTTGTCTTTCGTTGAGCCTTAATATTTGGGCTGTGCTATTTTTGGCTACCATAATTATCAAACAAAAAATGTAGGGCTCTAAATATGGAATTCATCTCCTTTTTTTATATAACAAGATTACGATGTCTAAATTCAAATCAAGTTAAAGTAATAATAATCTTAATGACCCGAATTATAGACAACTTTTAACCTCAAATATCTCCTTCAAAGGTATTAATCATAATTTCATAATATAATACTTGAGAACCTAATTAAAATTGATTCTAAAAAATTTCCAGCACTTGGAAATTATCCATTTCCAATTGAATAACAGTCTAAGGCTATCTTATTCCTCTATTTCTTATTTTTGAAATTCCACAAATTAGATAACATTATCCTCATATAATAAATTAATAATTGACATCAAATATTTTAAATAAACTAAATATCCATCAATCCGTTGATGTCACAAGTATACACAACCCATAATACTCTTTAAATAATTTTTTGTTAAAACCCAATTGTTTTCATTCACAATTTCCACTTCCAAAGTTTACTGCAAGTATATTTATTTTCTAATCTTATTCAAAATTGTTTACCCAACTTGTAAACCATAATTTAAACATAAATTTACCTAAAACATAATAATTCATTCCTACAGAGAGAAATCTCTATAAAACTGACAATAATAGCAATTCTTGAAAATCAAGTAAACATATGAGTACTTATCTTGAAAACCCATAGGAAGGTTTCTAATATCATTCCACCTATCTTCCTTTCTCCTCTAAATCTCTCTCTCAGTCACTCTCCCCCTTCTTTCTCTTTTCTTTCTTCCCGGTTCGTTCTCTCTCTACTGTATTTCTATTTGTACTTTCTTCTTTTTTATTTTTGTATTTATCTATCTTTAGTACACTATGTGAACTTTGATCAAATCCCAATTTTTTAATATTTTCCTTTGCTTTTCACTTTACACATGGCTCTCATATATTTTAAGTCATCAAATTTGCATGGCAAATTACATTTCCATCCCCGATATTATTTCTTACATCTTTTCAACTCATCAAATGCATAGAAAAAGTACAATCTTTTCCCCTTGAATTATACTAAATTTAGTTTTGGATTACTATACAATCTTTGCTGTATTACTATTACTAAGACCTGTCTATTAAGTAATTCTACAAACTCAAAGAGTTATACTTATTATTCGACGTTCAACACTAATCTAAGGGATACAACAATTGAAGTCTTAGTAAATCATGTTCATTGTGTAAATATATAAACTTTAAGAATTGTAATTGTAATTTTACTTTCAAAGAAACTAAAAAATTAAAAAATTAAAAAGTTGCTATAATTAAAAGCAAAACTCTTATCTTTTTATATAGCTTTGTTTTTTTTTAATATAAATCTTTTTATATAGCTAATTTTTTTTTTTTTTTTTTTGATGGAATTTTTTATATAGCTAGTAGATATGATTCGCTATATATTTGTGAATTGAGATAGATGATTATATCACCTTTAACATTTAAAATATCTTTTGCCAAAAGATTCATGTAACTTTATCACAAGAAGCACATTGAATATAATATATAGTTTAAAATACACGAGTCCGTGAATGGAGTGAAATAGCAGCAATTCTTGTGACTAAAATTCTTTTTGAAAACAACTTGTCGAGAAATTAAAATAAAAATTATATGGTGACAAAATAGCGAAGTACGTGGTGGCATGATATTGTATGTTAGTGGGTGTGGTGAATGATTCTGAGATCATAAAGTTAAAACTTTGAATATCAAAACAATGGGCTCGGTAAGGGACATGGGCCACATCTAGGGGTCATAATCCATAAAGTCTAGGTTGAATTTGATGCATCATAATTCATAATTGGATCATTGCCACATCAGGAATACAGTCTAGCTAGGTTGAATATATATATATATATATACACGGTGCACCCCCTATTAGGATTATGTCACATCGAGTTTAGGATGAATCTGATGCATCACAATTGGAGATCAAAGAGTTTTTATATATGCATCGGATGTATACCATGTGGCAAGATTTGGATCCAAATTTTGCCATGGTAGATGATACATCTAATAACATATATCAAGTGAGAGTGAAACAAAATATAAGTTTTGTCTTAACTCCACTTTTTTCAAATTTCAAAAATATCGATATTTACTTCCTTGATTTACAATCTCATCCTGAAACATGTAGTAAAACTGAATCTTCTACTACTATGTGGAACTACGGAAGCGTATTATGGCAACTTCAACAACGAGATTATAATATGATTATATATCGAGTCTTCCATGTATACACTAGGATGTACATGTATCTTCCGTTGCGATTATGACATGTAAATACAAGTTACTATAGTAATGGAAACTGTAGGGTGCATGAATCCCACCCCACCAAAGATTGTTTCAATAAATAAAGAATGAGGGCTTTTTGTTCCATGGATTACATAGACCTAAAGCCCTAAAAAAACAAATTAGCCCAATTTCACTATAATTTCAAATCAAGCCCACCCAACCCAAGTTGGAGCCTATCGTCTTTGGAAGTTTTTGTTAGGTCCAAAATAGCTTTAAAAAGACTTTAATTATTATTATTATTTATTTTTATACGTTAACACGTCCTCCGAAAGAATATTTTTAGTGACTATGTAACGATACATAACTCAAAACATTTTTTTATTTTTATTTTTAATTTGAAATTTTGTACTATATTACATATTCCGTAGCTAGTTATGCAACGTTATAATCAACTAACCGTGTATTTTTATAGTTTCTAGAGGAAAAGAAAGGTAGTTGAGATGAGAGGTTTAAATCTGAGAACTTGTATAACACTTGTACGTAAACCAATTTAACTAGATCTCCTTTATGTCAATTTTAACACAAATTAAATTACTATCTATAGCTACCAATATATATAGATAGATATTATTATCATGAATCACACAATCTGTTTTATAATCCTCGATCAATTAGTCATGATCTCACCAACTCCATTTCCATAACTGGATTAATAATAATCTATTTTAACCAAGACCCGTAACCTTTCACGTATGATTATTAGGAAGATGTTCGTTGTTTGTATTTGATACGAGAAGATCACAACATGTCACGTGGTGCCGTGATGTGTTAGCGAACAAACCTTTCACTATACGCGCGGAAGCGTTGCCGGATAGAACACAAACAAACACAATAACAAAGAAAAGATAGATGAAGAGAAGTAAATCAAAAATCCAAGCACACAACACAAGAATTTACGTGGAAACCCAAATCAGGGAAAAAACCACGGCTGTCAGGACGACAAGAGAAAGTTCCAATATGTAGTAAATTGTTACAACCACACACTCAGGATCTCTCTCTAAATAATACCCCAAACCCAATTACACCCAATGCTCACTTTGAGATCTCTCTAGTATTTACTATTTTGCTCCACAGTCTTCAAATCTAATAACATAAATATTAGGACTATTTATACTAGTTACAGGGAGTTTAAGATAAAAGGAAATCCTACTCCTAAACGTACAAGACTTACTTGTTCCACATAAATACTATTTCCTTTTATGACAAGTCTTCTTGTAGGGAGTAAATCCTTTTCCTTCAAGCACAAGAACTTCCAGAAGAATACCTTTTCCTATTCTGCGCAATATTCCTGATCTCAGCAATACATCGTCTCCGCCGTATAGGTTACGGTGTGCACCCCGCTTCCAACACCACGAAAAAACTATTCTGCTCATGACCGCTCCATGTGCCACTGCCTAGGCACTTGCCTATGTCGCGGTCCTGCGCAGCGGTACCTACTAGATTACGCTTATTCAGTTCTTCTTCAATCTTCAATCTCCCTTAAACACCATCATTCAACTTCCAAACGTATCCCACGTCTCCAGGAAGCTTCACATCAGTTGAGTCTCGTTTGGTTCACATTTAATTCATTTGAGAATACGAGCCAAAACTAACAATTCTCCCCTTTGGCTAGAATTCTCAAAATTTGTCCATAGCCACAATTCTCATCACCGAGAATTAACATACCTCACCACAAGGTATAACCACTTAGGAACGAACCATCCTAAGATTTTTCTTCAACACTTTTTTTTTTTTTTTGTTTGTTGTTCGTTGTTCCGGCACCATGTCGAAATAACCTGCTGAAATTGTGGTGCAACTCCTCAGGTCAGATTTCCAGGGAGTTCGTCAGCCATCGACATCTTTGTCCACCATACACCTTGCATCACTTTCTGACCAATGCCTTGTGCACAATTATGGACCACTAGTAGCAACATATCCTTTTCCATGGCCAATGGGGAAAACTGCCAAAAAGATAAACATGTCCTTACATCACCCAAACCTGTGAAAGACCTTCCGTCCTTACATCACATACCTGGTGAAAGACTGCTACTAGAAACTGGGAGTGCTTTGCCGGATAAGCCCCACACCATACCACAGAGAGTTTTTTTTTTTTTTTTTAGTAGTCAGGAGTTTTTTTTTTTTTTTTTTTTTTTTTTTTTTTTTTTTTGATAGTCAATCAGCTCTGATACCAATTGTTGGGGATAATCCCTGTATACCGATGAACGCGGAACGCCGTGCCTAGTATACGCTCATAACTCATAGCAAATAATAACGTCAATAAGCAGAAAAATAGATGAGAGAGAATAAAATAATCACAACACAAGATATACGTGGAAAACCCAAAACGGGTAAAAAACCACGGGCCGTCAGGACGACAGAGAAAGTTCCACTATATGATAAATTGTTACAACCATATACTCCAGGATTCTCTCTCACACCTAAACCAAACTCCACTTACAAGATCCTCACCAAGAACCCCACAATATCCCCTAGGTCTCCCCTAAATATCACCCACGGATCTCTAACTAGATCCACCGATATTCCCTTGGATCCCTCCTCGGATATTCCCTTGGGTCTCCCCGGATCTCACTCACACTCTCTCTAATGTTACATGGTGTTCTTTTTTGCTCCTTGTGTAACCTAGATTGAATCTCCATGACTCGTACCTGTCACCACAAGCCAAACTTCTCCTCCATCAATATTCTTCTTTTCATCAAACACTACCGAGTTTAAATACCGCTTTCAAGACGCATCTCTTTTACTAAACCATATTAAGCAACCATGATCATCATTATCCCAATACCACCAAGTCCTCCATACGATCTCCCGTAAAGACTTGAAATTGCCATCGCCAAACCATATGGCTCTGATACCAATTGTTAGCGAACAATCTTTTCACTATACGCGCGGAAGCGTTGCCGGATAGAACACAAACAAACACAATAACAAAGAAAAGATAGATGAAGAGAAGTAAATCAAAAATCCAAGCACACAACACAAGAATTTACGTGGAAACCCAAATCAGGGAAAAAACCACGGCTGTCAGGACGACAAGAGAAAGTTCCAATATGTAGTAAATTGTTACAACCACACACTCAGGATCTCTCTCTAAATAATACCCCAAACCCAATTACACCCAATGCTCACTTTGAGATCTCTCTAGTATTTACTATTTTGCTCCACAGTCTTCAAATCTAATAACATAAATATTAGGACTATTTATACTAGTTACAGGGAGTTTAAGATAAAAGGAAATCCTACTCCTAAACGTACAAGACTTACTTGTTCCACATAAATACTATTTCCTTTTATGACAAGTCTTCTTGTAGGGAGTAAATCCTTTTCCTTCAAGCACAAGAACTTCCAGAAGAATACCTTTTCCTATTCTGCGCAATATTCCTGATCTCAGCAATACATCGTCTCCGCCGTATAGGTTACGGTGTGCACCCCGCTTCCAACACCACGAAAAAACTATTCTGCTCATGACCGCTCCATGTGCCACTGCCTAGGCACTTGCCTATGTCGCGGTCCTGCGCAGCGGTACCTACTAGATTACGCTTATTCAGTTCTTCTTCAATCTTCAATCTCCCTTAAACACCATCATTCAACTTCCAAACGTATCCCACGTCTCCAGGAAGCTTCACATCAGTTGAGTCTCGTTTGGTTCACATTTAATTCATTTGAGAATACGAGCCAAAACTAACATGATGATGATGATTTAATTGATAACGAATGTGACAAATTTTGTAATTTTTTTAGTTAAAATATCTTAGTAATAGTTTGATGTAGATGTATATGGATTTAAATGCTTACATTATTTAGAGACATTCATGGAGATGTGAAAGGGTAGATTTCAACCCACAACAATTGTTCATCAATTTAATATGTTTGCTTATTATGGACATCTAGATTCTTCTCTTTGTTATCTGGGGTTGATTAAACAATCCAAGAAAGCTAAATTATAATTAATCAATTTGATTGTAGAAGCATATATATATTCAGGAATGGATGTCTGCACTTTTATATCGCAAAACTATCAAAAACTCAATATCAAGTTCCGTGTGCAAGTAAAAAATGTAATGTTTACTTACCAAAAAAATAAAAAATGTGTAGATGTCTGCATAACATTCATATATATATATATACATATATATAAAATAATAATAATAAAGTTTCATAGAGCCACGTAGGGCCTTAAGAGAGCTTTGATATTAAATATAAATTCTATTTTTATTATTTATATTTCCAAATTTAATGGATTTTGAGTTGATAGTATAAGAAGAATAAGAAGAATTAATGGGTTAATATGAGAATACCGAAATTATGCATTCAATGTTATTAATTTTTAAAAATTATTTTTCATTTATATAATTTATATTTCCAAGTTCAATGGATTTGACTTGGAAATATAGTAATTGATCAGTATAAGAAGAATACGAATAATTAATGGATTAATATGAGAAAATCGAAATTATCCATTTAATATAAGAATGTACCAAATGGTCCAAATTAAATGGTTTTTGACTTAATTAATATCAGTAATTGATTAAGAGAGCTTTTTTTGACAATCTAACTTTTTCTTTTTACACTTCTTTTCTAAAAACACTTTATTCTCAAAATTTAAATTTTAAAAAATTCTAAAGAGACTTCATTTTGTCACAAGATTATCATTTTTATCTTTTTTGAATTAAATTATTTAAAAAATAAATTATCTCTCCTAAATCATTAGATTAATTATTACATATTAAATACTCTCTCCTAAATTTTGTAATTACCATATTAAACTCTCTCTCCTCCAATAAATATCTTTAATTTTCTATCTACATTCTTTCTCACAATTAAAGGAAAAAAAAAAAAACCTTACTAATAAGCTTGATTTTTAGAAACCATGTGTGTAAAAAATATCGAAATATGAAAATGTTTTTTGTTACCAACCTTTCTTATATCTTTTTTTTTTTTTTTTTGAAAACTTACTTTATATATATATATAGAGAGAGAGAGAGAGAGAGAGTATGGAAATATATATATATTACTGTTAGTAAAAAACTAAAATATTCATAGGTTTTTTTTTTTTCTTTAACTCTTAATCAAAGATTGATAGAGAAAGTATGGAAATATGATATTATTATTTTTAAATAGAGAGAGATTAATCAGGAGAGAGTGTTTAATATGGTAATAACAGATTTAGGGAAGAGAGTTTAATACGTAATATTTAATTTAATGATTTAGGAGAGAGATTTTTTTTTTTTTTAATAATTTAATTAGTTTGGAGTGTCTTTAAATTTTTTTTGTCTTGTTTAGTAATTTTAGTTTAGGTTAAAATTGTCATTAATAAAAAATTTCAATTTGAAGTGTGAATAGATAATTTATGGATTGTAAGGAGAAGCTCTCTTGATTAATATAAAACGAATTAATGGAATTATATTAGAAAACTGAAATTATCCATTTAATGTGAGGATTGTACAAAGTTCACGATTTGGTTTTTTTTTTTTTTTTATAGATATTTTTTAATTTGTTCATATATTATATATAATGGTATTCTTCCTCTCTCTCTCTCTCTCTCTCTCTCTCTCTCTCTCTCTCTCTCTCTCTCTCTCTCTCTCTCTCTCTCTCTCTCTCTCTCTCTCTCTCTCTCTCTTCAATAGTTGATTTAAGATTTATATAGATTCATTATTTGGTTGTTCTAATAATAATAATTTTTTTTTTTCAAGGCACAAGTAAATGATGGATTCAAAACCCATTTTAATAGGTAAAAATCACTTATTGTTCTTTCTATTAAATTATGCTTATGCTCTTTGATTTGTATGTATTTTAGTTTTTGGTTTTATAGGTATATCATTTCATACTAATCAAAATCGTAACAATAACTAGAAGTGTATTTGTTTGGTTATCATTCAAAACCTTAAAACTATGATTTTAACACGCACTATCTCTCTCTCTCTCTTCAATAGTTGATTAAAGAGTTTATATAAATTTATTCTTTGGTTGTTCTACACAATAATATATTTTTTTTCCAAGCACAAGTAAATGATGGATTCAAAACCCATTGTAATAGGTGAAAATCATCTATTGCTCTTTAAATTAAATTATGCTTATGCTTATGCTTATGCTCTTTGATTTTTTTGTGTTTTAGTTTTTGGTTTTATAGATATATCATTTCAAACCAATCAAGATTGTAACAACAACTAGAATTGTGTTTGTTGGGACATCATTCAAAACCTTAAAACTATGATCTTCATTAGTTTTTAAATATGATTTTGATTTGTTTTTCTATATATTAATTTTTGATAACAAGTTTTTTCTACTAATTACAGATTGTTACAATAATGTCTTCCATTGTATCAAACTATTAGTTTATGCCTCAAGAGTCGATCAATCTTTCCTTTAGGTTCATGTGACAGGAGTTTCATTACGTCCACTAAGCATGTATTTTCAATCATTAGTGTTGCAATACATTATTGCTTTTTTTTAAAAAAAAATTATATTAGTTTTCCTATTTTATTTTATTTTTTGTTAATTACTTAATGTTATTGATTTTTTTAAATGTAAATATAAAATTTTGATCATGTGATTAAATCTATAATTATTGTTGTTCTCAACACAACAATATAAAGAAGGGATGATGGATTGAAAATAAATCTTATTTTACGTTCAATTTGTTTAATTGTTGATTCAAAAAATAATTTGTCGATCTACCGCAAAATAAAATAGTATTAAACACAATATTTAAAATTATCTTATTAAACAAAGGTTGTGCATCACATGGTTGACACACTAGTATATTATAAATTTTATATGCAGTACTCAATTTTTGATTGAAGGTATAATTAAGGATTTTGTTACACATTATTTATTGTACATGTGTATTTGTGCTTTTTTTTTTTCTTTTTCTATTTTCCTTTATTAAGTTTATGTGCAAAAAATGAGAAGGTGATAGATAATTTTGTAAGAAAACGGACACATACACAAATTTAAATCGCAAATAATTAGAAACCAATAAGAAGAAAAATAAACGATATGAGAAATTTTACGTGGTTCAGCAAAAGTCTACATCCACGGAGTGCACCTACACTCGATCCAATATCAGAGTTTGATTACAATCGCTATGTCTCTTTCTTTCAGTCTCTCTACAAGTTGCTCTCTTTCTCTCTTTCCCTCTCTAGCAATTTCTCACACGCCTCTAAACATAGGGAAACACTTGTATTTATATCAAAGAATTAGGGCAAACCAAAATCCTATGAGGAGTCCTTTTTCCTCCAACACAGGATTTCCTTTTTTCGCACAAAATCCATCATTACCACGATCTGCAGCCCGCGCCATGTACCGCGGTCTTCCTCTGTTTTTCACCACTCAGAAAACCGCAGTGTGTGCTTCTTTGCCTTGGCTGCGGTCTACACCGTGTGTATCCTTTGAAATTATTCACGATTTGTATCGTAGTCTATGAACCACATTTCACACCACGACAACATCTCTGGAATTCACCGTGGTCTACACTGCGGTCTATGCCGTAGTCTTCACCGGAGTTCAATTCTTCAGCTTTTTCCAAGCTACACAATAACAATAATCTCCCATTTGAAGACTGAAACTCAAATTGACTTCTTCCATCTTCCTTGATAACTAGTGGATAGTTACGGTATGCTCATTCCTTCTGTTTTCACTCTTGAAGATCCAGTAAAGTTGCGCACAACTTTAGTTTCTTCGTCGTGAGTGGCTTGGTTAACATGTCAGTTGGGTTCTTGCTTCTTGCGATCTTCACAAGCTTCAACACCCCATCCTCGATTAATTACCAAATGAAGTGGTAATGTAGGTCTATATGCTTAGTCCAAAAATGGAACGCTGAATTCTTAGCCAAGTGTATCGCACTCTGACTATCACTATGCAACACATTCATCACTTGCTCGAATCCTAACTCCGTAAACAACCCCTATAACCATGTAAGCTCCTTGCTAGTTTCTGTCACAACCACATAGTCCGCTTCAGTTGTAGATATAGTCACTATCTTCCGCAATTGAGAAACCCAACTAATAGTGGTACTCCCTATCGTGACCACATATGTGGTGGTGCTCCTCCCGTGATCCACCACTCTAATAAAATTGAAACCTATATAACCTTCCAACTTGAGCTTATCTCTTCTAACGATTAGATGTTTCTCTATCGTACCCCGCATGTATATTAGGATCCACTTTACTGCTTCCCGGTTTTGCTTGCCTATGTTGGATATGTATCTGCTCACAACTCCCATTGCTTGGGAAATATCCAGTCTCGTGCAAATCATGACATACATTAGACTTCCAATGGCTAAGGCATATGAGACTCTAGCCATAAAGTCATTCTCTTCATCCATCTCTGGACTTTACTCATTGGACAATCTGATATGACTAACTAAGGGTGTTCTTATTGGCTTCGTATCACCCATGTAGAACCTTTGTAAGACCTCGCGAACATACTTTGCTTGAGATAGCTGCAAAGTACCTCTTTTTTCATCTCTGCTAATCCTCATTCCAAGTATCTACTTTGGTGCACCTAAATCCTTCATCTCAAATTCACTCGACAGTTGTCAGTTGCTTCTTCAAGTTGTTAATCTCTTCCAAATCTACACCGGCTACTAACAAGTAATCAACATAAAGTAGCAAAATAATGAAACTCAACTTAACCTTCTTAAAGTTGCAGCAATGGTGAGCATTGCATCTGAAGTATCTATTCATTTGCATAAACCCATCAAACTGTTTCTACCACTATCGGGGAGCTTGTATCAAACCATACAAGCTTTTCGGCAACCTGCAAACCAACTCTTCATTGCCCTCTATCACAAACCCTTATGGTAACTGCATGTATATCTCTTCCTCCATATCACCATAAAGAAATGTAGTCTTCATATCTCACTACTCGAGATATAACTCTTCCAAGACATTTGATGAATATTACAGATTAGTTGGGATTGATGTTGAACATCCAGTTCCACACGTTCATACTCAGAATTGGTTAACAGAATCACTTATCAAGCGTCTCCAGATAATTGCAAGAATTTTATTATTGCGAACACAATTACCAATTTCTGTTTAGGGACATGTTATTTTACATGTTGCTACATTAATTCGTCTTTGTCCTACTGGTTATCATCGATATTCACCAATACAACTTGTATTTGGCTATCAATAAGATATTTCTCATCTGCGTACCTTTGGTTGTGCAGTATATGTCCCAATTGCACTTACACATAAAACTAAAATGGGACCCCAACGGTGTTTAGAAATATATGTTGGTCTAGATTCACCATCAATTATTAGACATATGGAACCTTTAACTGGTGACCTTTTTACTGCACAATTAGTTGATTGTCATTTTGATGAGAGAAATTTCCCATCATTAAGGGAAAGAAAAACTTCTCCTAAAGAGAAGAATGAACTTTCTTGGAAAGTTCCTAGCCTAATTCATTTTGACCCATACACATCTCAATGTGAGAATAAAGTACGCAAGATAGTTCATCTTCAAACAATAGTAAATCAGTTACCAGATGTATTTACAGATGCTACTAGGGTAACAAAATCATACATCCAAGCTGTTAATGTACCAGTACGGGTGATTGTTCCAGAAGGACAATCTAAACAAATAATAGCAAAGGAATCATTTGTTGTATTCTAAAAGCGTGGTAGACCATTTGGTTCAAAGGATATTGTTCCCCAGAGGAAGAAAACAAAATACTAGGATCATATTCCTGAATCTACTTTCTTTAAATTAACTCCACAAGAGTTAGATGTCTCTGAAAGGATACAAGAAACCCATGCAAGAGAAGGAATCTCTGAAGAGATACAAGAACATATAAATGTGGAAATTTCTATAAATTATACAAGAGGAATGTGGAATCGTGAAGAAACAATCATCGATGATATATTTTCGTACAAATTGGCTATTGAAATTTTAAATAATGATTATGAGCCTCATAACCTCGATGATTGTAGGCAAAAGTCTGATTGGCCTAAATGGAAATAAGCAATTCAAACAGAATTGACTTCATTAGCCAAACGTAAAGTATTTGGATCAATATTCCAGACGCCTAAAGACGTCAAACCTGTTGGATACAAATAGGTTTTTGTACGGAAACATAATGAGAAAAACGAGGTGGTGCGATATAAGACACGACTCGTAACACAAGGTTTCTTGAGACCTAGTATTGATTTTGATGAGACATATTCACCAATGATGGATACAATTATGTTTCGATTTCTAATAAGTTTGGCTGTCTTAGAAAGACTTGAAATACGTCTTATGGACATAGTAACTGTCTATCTATATGGCTCACTCGATTCAGATATTTATATGAAAATCCCTGAAGGATTTAGAATGCCAGAAGCATATAACTCGAGACCTCGTAATTTATATTTGATTAAATTACAAAGGTCATTGTATGGATTAAAGCAATATGGGCGCATGTGGTATAACCGCCTCAATGAATATTTGATAGAAGAATGATATATTAATAATCCTATATGTCTATGTATCTTCATAAAAAAAATCAGAATCTGGATTTACTATTATAGCAGTTTATGTTGATAATATGAATTTAATTGAAACTCCTAGAGAGCTCCTGAAAACTGCTGAATATTTGAAAA
This sequence comes from Acer campestre, assembly GCA_954870605.1. Taxonomy (NCBI): domain Eukaryota; kingdom Viridiplantae; phylum Streptophyta; class Magnoliopsida; order Sapindales; family Sapindaceae; genus Acer; species Acer campestre. The sequence continues at coordinate 35,671,951 of OX940799.1, forward strand.
GAGAATTTGAAATGAAAGACCAAGGAAAGACAAAATATTGTTTCGGCCTAGAGATAGAGCATAAATCAAACAGAATACTTATCCGTCAATCAACATATGTTGAAAAGATTCTGAAAAGATTTTATATGGACAATATGCATCCATAAATACTCCTATGATTGTTAGAACTCTTGATCTTAAGAAAGATCCATTTCAGTCAATTGAAGATGGTGAAAAGATACTTAGTTCTGAAGTACCATATCTTAATGCAATTGATGCTTTATTATATCTGGCTCAATGTACTAGATTAGATATTGTATTTTCAGTGAATTTGCTTATTAGATTCAGTTTAGCACCAACTCGAAGATATTGGAATGGGATTAAACATCTATTTTGTTATACTCGTGAAACGAAAGACTTAGGGTTATATTGTTCAAAATCTAACAAATTTTTAGGTTTACTTTGTTATGCTGATGCCGGGTATCTATATGATTCCCATAAAGTTCGTTCACAGACGGAATATGTTTTTATCTATAATGGCACAACAATCTCCTAGCGCTCCACAAAGCAAACTTTTATTGTTACATCCTCTAATCATTCAGAGATCTTTGCACTTCATGAAACAAGTCAAGAATCTGTTTGGCTAAAGTCAGCTATTCATCATATTCAAAAGACATGTGGGTTCTCATTATCTATAGAAATACCGACACCGATATTTGAAGATAATGTGGCCTGTATTGCTCAAGTTAGAGGGGGATATATCAAAGGAGATAGAACCAAACATATTTCTCTTAAATTCTTCTATACTTATGAACTTTAACAGAGCTGACAGATTGATGTTAAATAAATACGGTCTACAGATAATCTTACAGATCTGTTTACCAAAACATTGTCTACATCAACTTTTGAGAAACTAGTATATGGAATTGGCATGTGTCAGCTCTATAAATTACAAGATTGATGTTGAAGTTCAATCAGGGGGAGCAAAATTTTGAATTGATATATGTATACTGTATTTTTTTCCTTCTACCAAATTTTGTTCCACTGGGTTTTATCGGAAAGGTTTTAATAAGGCAGTTCTGAACACATCTACACCGCTTGATCAAGAAAATCGTTGTATATATTTTTGCTAAGGTTTTTATCCCAATGGGTTTTTTCCTAACAAATTAATATACAAATGGTAAAAATCCAAATGGGAGTATTGTAAATGCTTGTGGATTTACCACCATCTCACCATTTGTATTTCACATGTTTAACCTCTCTAATTTCAAGGTCATTAAGTCAAAATGTAGTGGATTCTTCTAGCATGCTTACTCAGCAATTTGTGGCAATAGAATAGAGCTTTGAATGACATGTGCTTGTGATTAGTGATGTCAATAAGCTTAGTTTTGTTGTTTAGTTATGTAATCTCGAATCCATCAATAATACAAACAGTAACAATTCTACTTCCTTCATTTTATTTCATGTTATTATTTTACTTCCTTTCATTTATCTCTGATATCATTTCTTCTCTTATTTTATCTGCTATTTCAATTTATTTATAACAAGGCTGATATTGTCATGAAAAGGTTGTGTTCTTTTACATTCCTTGGATATCAAATCACCTTCAGATTTGTAATTAACAATTCCCACAATTTCACTTGGCAACCTTCTTTACGTAATTCCATTTAAATGATTTTATAACCTGACTTTCAATTGCAGAATTCCATATATTTTATCTTGCGAAATTCGATTTTGTTTCGTACACATTTAAAAGTTACTAATACAGTAAAATTATCAGGTCCCTCATGAAAAAAAAAAAAAAAAAAAAAAAAAAAACGTGAAATCTGGCCATATGATAATTTTGCTATATATTTATAGGTCAGTCTATATCAACTCAATTTTTTTACTCAATTATTTGATTTCAATATCTCAATCATTGGATTAAAGAGTACATAAACAAATGGGTGGTTGAGATATTGAAGTCAAAAAATTGAGTCAGAAATTTGAGTTCATATAGTTTGGCCCTCTATATTTATATATATAATTAATTGAAGTGGCTATAAAGCAACCCTGAATTTATTTCTTAAGAGTAAAATGTCATTAACTTTAAAAATTCAACACAAATATACCCGGATGTTAAAGTTAACAGCTGAGCAACTAAATCTAGGAAAAGACCATTAAAATTTTTATTCTAAAGAAAATGTGACGTACGGTACATATCATGCTTATGCTAAAGAAAACTCTACATTGTCTCACTTGATTAATTAAAAAACAACACAACTTTCCTATAATTCTGTTTTGATTCAAGAACTTCAAACTGTATAATGTAATTTGTTCGTCATTTTTCATTGTAACTAATTATTATTATTATTATTATACGGTACATGCAGCTATTTGAGTTTAAAATATTGTCTGACTAATTATGAATGTTTTTTTACTATTAAATCATATTGAACGATAATTATTATATAAATTTTTATTAGGATGCCTTTCTTCAATTTATATTAACCAAAATAAATAAATAAATACAAAATGTAGAATACTTAACGGGGAAAACAAAGACTATATAGATAAGGTTGATTTGTAACTTTATATATTTAAAAAATTCATGTAAAAATCTCAAAATTGTACAAGTTTTGAACACAAATTAAATTCTTGAATTTGGGAATATTACCACATGATTACATTAGCATTAGGCCATAATGAGGTACATTACATCAACACATATTATATACTTCGCACAAAAAACAATCCTAAAAAAATTTGGATTTGGTATCAAATATCACACTCAGCATAGATTCACTTCCGCATCTTGCATGATGATCTCATCAACTTTTATCTTTTTTTTAATCATTTGGTTTCATTGATAATAGCCCTAGCCTTCACTGTCAATTGTTTAATGGTCATGATTTATACATAATTAGGTACTAATCATTATCATATACATGAGTATGACATCTAAATTCTAACGTTCATTTGGGAGTGATTTTCGGAGCTACTATCGCACTGCAACTTCTATTGAGAATATATAGGAGTAGCAATATTTAAACCCTTCAAAAACGTTATGTACAACACTAGCTAATTAGTTTCTTTTTAAAAATCCTATATTACCCTCGATTAAAATGACCGAAATGATTAAATAGTTTATAAATACACCCTAAAATTATAAATCAATTTCTTATATACTAAAACCCTAAAACCCTTTTCTATTTTTTCAAACCCTAACTCGTTTTCTACTTACTATTTTCAAATACAAATTAGAATCGTATGTCGATTATAATATAGGTCGGAAGATAATCACGAACTCTCAGAAAATCTTCTCAATTCAAAATACAATAACCCACACTACTCTAATAAAGAATAAATAAAAGTTTTATATTGACTTTTCTCTACATCTTCCGCCTCTATTTTTTCTGTATACACTGGTAGTAGCAAGTAGCAACACATACAGTGACATACGTACCCTTGCTTAGTCTGTGTATTGCCATTTACATGGCACACTGTACACACACCGTAGATATATATAAATTATTTTTTTGAAAAACAAGAAATAAAATAAAAAATTTTAAAATAATAATAAAATTGATTAGACAATAAAATAGGTGTACGTGAAGTACTGTGTTACAACAATACAATACAAAAGAAATAAAGAAAGGGTATTTTTACTATTAAGTGGGGTTTATTTACATATTAGAGTTTTTAAAAAATTTTAATGTGGTGTGCCTACGAAGAGGTGTACGTACAGTTTTTAATGGGTATTAATATCGTCACTCAATATATATATATATATATATATTTATTTATTTATTTAATGACATATTTATTTCATGAACTTGTCCCACAGCCACATGTGGGGCTCATTTTTTTTTTTAACAATCATGAGCCCCACATGTGAACATGTGACTGTGAGAGGAGGTCCTAAAATAAATATTTCAGGGTGGACCTGACTAATATATATATATAAATTTTCTATTGTCAGTTCCCCCACCTTCCCTAACCACACCCACCCCCAATTCCCTAATTTCCCCGATTTTCTTAATCCCTATTCTTCGATTCCTAATCTGGAATCTGACAATCTCCAACCTCCCGTTTCATCCTATTTTCCCCACTTTTTCTATTTGATTCCATTTGAGTTAAAGTTGAAAATAATTATATAAATAGTTAAAATTAAATAATTAACTATTTAATTAACCAATATACATCAAATATTGGCATCTGCATGACCTGACCCTTTTGACACCTCTATATACATCAATATTGGTTTCATTAGTATGCAACAACAACAAAAAAAAAAAAACAACAAAAAAACAAAAAAAAAAGGTTTTAGTCATATTGCCCTTTAATTATTTAATGGCCATGATTTTATAATTATCATCTTCAAACTCTAAGGCGTCCAGGCTTAAGTTTTAATATTGAACTCAACAAATTTGAATTTCATATAGAATTCGATTATGTAAAGTTATAAAATGATTTAAACACATTCTCAAAAATGATTATAGGGTGAACTTTGTAACTATATAGAGTCGAATCCCAATACGAAAAAAAAATGTATGAAAATCTCCTTAATAAATAGATTTTTTTTATTTTTTCGTATTTCTAAATAAATAGAATCTAAACGAAGAATAATGTAGTCAAAAAAATTGAGTTTTGGCATCTAAACGAAGAATAATGTACACATTAAAAAAAAAAAAAAAAAAAAGGAATCTATAATTAGAATATATAAAGAATCTAATTAATTCGTACGAAGTGGTTTACAGTGAGAGATAAGATACATAGGACAAAGATGGTGCAGCTGTGCATGGAGACATATGATAATGATGGTGGTGGTGGTGATGGTGGAGGCGGCGTGGCGGAGCTGGTGGTTGTTTCACGCGGCAAATGGGACCCACCACGAGGCTGGTAGAGATTTGGTTTTGGTTTTTTGTTTTTGTTGACCAGAAACAGAGAGACAGAGCTCTCAAAGCTCCACACCTGTCTAACCATACACCTAACCCCAACAAATCCCTTCTCGAAAAACAACAAAGGCAAAAACGATTCGTTTTGGTGGCTCAACTTAACTCTATATTAGATGAATGATGATCTAATATAATATGATGCTTTTACAGATCACGACTTATTTTGGTGTGATTAAGTTGACCAAATAATTATTTGACTTCATTAATTCCTTCTTTACCATGTGATTGCTTGACTCCTAAACTCTTCTTATTTGCAATATATTATTAGCTTTCATTTGCATTATTTGCTTCTTAACGTAGCTGTGTGTTTTTCTCGTTCTACGTTATATTTCATTATACATATTTCACGGATATATATGAAGAGTTTTCTACTCGATATTTATGGAAGGCTTCTGATTATGTAGGTAGAAATCTAAACCACATAGTATGTGCTTGATTTCAAGACAAATTTAAATAATATTAATGCATTTGGTTCTAATTATATGAATATATGAATTTTATAACATAAGTATTGTAACACGTGTCAAAGCTTTCTAAGGTTGTTATACTTAATTAACCTAACAATCTCCCCGGTTTTTCAAAATTCATTAGACTTTTGTTTTTATAATTAAATTGTAGTAAATTTTTATTAGAAATCTCTTCTGCACGAAAGATCTCTAACGAATAAAAAAAAAAACATGTTTTCAAAGATGAGGAGCTCCAAATATTTTGTAAAAATGTAGATGGAAGTTTGGCAAGAGGCTGGTGTGAAAGAGACGGTGGTTGTGAAACAAAAATGAAAATCAAATCGTATCAAACTTAGCTTTCCCAAATTAAAAAATACACACACACACAAAAATGTGAAAACTACTCCTTTTTATGTATGGAAAATGAAACCTTCCTCATCTGACAAGCCAACTACCATACCACACCACCACCTTCTTATTTATTAACTTCACTGATCATTATTAGAATTCAATTCCCATTGCATCTAGACAGTTTCTCTTTAACAACAACAGCAACACAACAGCTTTTAAGTTTCTTGCTTTTGTCTGACTAATCACTTTCAAATTCATCAACTTTTTGCTTTTTGATTTGATTTTCTCTTCTGTGGAGATGTTGAAACTTGTGTTATGTTTCTGTATTTTGATGTTCATGTTTTCATCATCCTATGCTCAAAGTTGTGCAAAGTATAGCTTCTCTGGCAACAAAGTGTTCAGATCATGCAATGATCTTTCTGTGTTGAGCTCTTATATACATTACAACTATGATTCATCATCACAAAAGCTTCAGATTGCATACAGGCACACAGGAATCTCATCTTCTAGATGGGTTGCTTGGGCCATCAACCCTACTTCAAGTGGGATGGTGGGTTCACAGGCTCTTGTGGCGTACCGACAATCCGATGGATCAATGAAGGCTTACACAACACCAATCTCTTCATACCAGACCCGGTTGAGTGAGGGTGATCTCAGTTTTGATGTCTCAGATTTAACAGCAACTTATGCTAATAATGAGATGATCATATTTGCTACTATAGGACTTGGAAGCAATAGTAGTACTACTTTGAACCAAGTTTGGCAAGAAGGTGCTGTCTCTGGGAACACCCCACAAGTTCATAGTGTTACTGGACCAAATGTTCAGTCTATGGGTACTCTCAATCTTCTTTCTGGTCAGACTGGGACTACTGGAGGAGGAAACTCAAGAATCAAGAAGAGAAATGTAAGCTTTTAGCTGCACTAGATAACGACTCTTGATTTTATAGTTTCATTATTTATCCTGTACATGGATTGTTTTGATTAATATGCCATACTTTTGTTCTTATATGCTCTGTTTTGCCTCTGCTTTATGTGATGTTTTTTTCTTTTCATTGTTTTACAAATAATATTCAAATATGATTTCAGATTCATGGAGTGCTCAACACTGTTAGTTGGGGTATTATGTTGCCTGTTGGAGCTATAACAGCAAGGTATTTGAAGGTGTTTAAATCCGCAGACCCGGCATGGTTTTACCTTCACGTGTTTTGCCAGTCATCGGCGTACATTGTTGGTGTTGCCGGATGGGGCACCGGTCTCAAACTTGGTAGCGAATCCGTTGGCATTCAATACAACACACATAGAACAATTGGCATCATCCTTTTCTGCATTGGCACACTTCAGGTATTCAATACTAGTTTTTGTTTTTTGTAAAGTGGTATGCCAATGACACATTTATTTGTTATATATACTAAGATAAAATATTTTGCTTGGTTTAGCTGTTTGCTTTGCTTCTAAGGCCAAAGCCAGAACACAAATACAGATTCTACTGGAACATCTACCACCACTTTGTTGGATACATGGTCATAATCCTGAGCGTGGTCAACATATTCGAAGGATTCGACATCTTGAAACCCGAAAAGAAGTGGAAGGATGCTTACATTGGAGTTATTGTAGCTTTAGCTGCTTTTGCTGTCATCCTGGAAGCTTATACATGGTTTGTAGTTATCAAAAGGAAAAGATCAGAGAGTAGTGGTGGGAAGATGCAGCATGGCACCAATGGAGCAAATGGGTATAATAATAATAGGCACCAAGTAGTATAATTATAGCTTTTGTGATTTCCTATTACAGATATTGTTTGTTTGTTTGTTTGTTTGTTTGTTTGTTGAGGCAGCCTTTCTTTGTGTATTTATGGCTGAGTAGGATAGTTGTAGGAAATAGTTGTGTTTGGACATGATATTATTCTACCATGTTATTTGAGTATTTATTATATATATTCGTTTGATTTTGTTTACATGGTCTCCATTGCTGGTGCCTCAAAGCATACCTATGAACTTGGGAATTATTTGAAGCAAAGCAAATTTGTATTGCCAACAATATCAATTAAAATCCAACAAATGATCTTTAAGGCTCAAGGCCAGTTTGAAGAATCATGAAAAGTATTATATGTTGCTAAGAAGACAAAAGGGAACTTAACTTGATCATATAAATAAAGTGGTTACTTCCGTAATTGATAAATTATAGGTGACTGACTTCTCATTCTGATTCCTGCAAAGCCTTAACAAATGCATCCTTGAGGAGAGGGTTCGAAGCCGCAACTCGCTGAGCAGTGATGTCAAAATCTTTACCGGATCTGAAGCAAATGTAAACACAATGCATAATCTTTAAAACTTATTTAAATATACAGAAAAAGAAAAGAGAGATGCAAAATCACTTCATAGCATGCCAGTTGTGCAGTTCAAAAGATTGATCCCAACTAAGTGTTCATCTCTAAACCCACAAGACAAGGATTGATGCTAATTGTTTACCTAACATTGCTATTGTCTTTGTGGGGTTGAGATATAAAGAATTCCTTTCAATTTAAAACATCTGTCTTACTTTGTAGAATAAAAATACATATTTAATTAGCATGAAGCTTTAGCTTAAAAGTGGTTTAAGAAATCTTGTAGGTCAATTAACATCTTAATTTCACTAACAATTGTCAAACATTTTATTGAAAGAAGTTATTTGACTCTAAAACACAACATGGGATTAATAAGGAGATTATGGGGAGAAAACATGCCGTGCAATGAACTGGCCCAAAAGAAAGAAAGAAATATTCAAATCACAATATTAGATAATACTATTACTGTATTACAATTTATTATTGTTAGTAACCATCCGACTTAAAAGCTTATGCGGCTAAGAAAAGGACTCGATAATAGTATTTAAACATTTTAACAATTATGTTTGTAGAGCATTATAGAACCAACAGTTTAAAAAAAAATCTTTGGCAGGGAGCAAATCCCATCCATAACTTGTCAATTTACTCTTTGTTAAATTTGGAAAGAAATAAGCAAGATCATCTCATGTATATACTTACGGATCGTATACAACTCCTCCAGCTTCTTGGGCAATCACAATTCCAGCTGCCACATCCCTGAGCACATGACAGATCATATCACTCAGTGTACCACAAGTAACTTCACTAGGTTAAAAAGATGACATAAGCAGAAGCATACCATGGACCCCCAAACCCAAGTTCATAAAACAGATCAAGCCTTCCGCATGCAACTCCACAAAGATTCAATGCACAGGAGCCACTCATCCGAATGGACCTCACCTGGCAACAAGATTAACTGGTAAAACATACATGAAAGCAGAATTATCAAACCAAAAAGTTCAATAGGAAGTCCTTTGTTTTACCTTGAAAAGCAAGCTATTGATTCTATTTGTAGTAGCATCCAAAGTTGCCTTATCACGTTTTGTTCCAGCCTGCTCCCTCAGTAGAATAAAATTTTATCAGTTAAATAACATGCTGGCAAGAGGAAGGTAACTTTACTGCATCAGTACTTTAATTCGGTAGCAATATCATGGTCATTTAGTGGTTTACAACATAGATATAAGACATCTTGGTAACTGATGTAGACTTGTCCAACAAGACCAAAATTTTATAATTGGAAGGTCTGAGATAGAAGAACGCAAGTAGTGTATAATTACTAAATAACACGCTTGATATGTTGATATTCTAAACAAGCCCTTTGTGCTACCATACGATTTACCCATTTACACTCTCTGAATGACTCTTAATTTCATTTTTGTGTACTTGTCACAATTCTATGGTTTATGCAGAGATATGAACCCAAAAATGATGGTTATGAAAAAATGCTTTAATACAAGAAAAAATGCTTGAAGATGAGGCATAACCCTTATATTTATCAAATGATCACATACCTCTGTTGCAAGCAGAGAGTTCACAAGCTCAGTCTTCTCGGATACTGCAAAATTTCAAAACATATGAGTATATACAGCCATTAGAAATTCATTGGAAAAAAAAAAAAAAAAATTGATGATTAACACACCTTTTACAGGTTTTCCATTCAGAAAAGCACCTTGTCCATGGATACCGGTAAAAAGCTACATATAGCAAACTAAAGTTTTACACTTCGCTAAGCCAGTAATGTTATTGAAACAAAGCATTGATTTTTGTCATTCGTAATGGAATATTCATCATTAATGTATGCTTAAATCATCTGTAATCCGAAGCCCTTGATAGAATGAGTTTACAGTTGATAATTCATATTACATTTATGAGGAGCATAATGATTCTCACCTCATCCATTATTGGATTGTAGACAACACCAACTGTAGGGATCTTTCCAATTGTAAGACCGATAGAGACACACACGAAGGGGAACCTAGTAATAATGAAGTTGCAAAATTGAAATTAACTTATTTAAACAAAGAAGTAGTCAATCAATTTCTAAAAAGAAAAATGAAATTTACCCATGCACGAAGTTAGTTGTTCCATCAAGAGGGTCAACAATCCAAGTGGGTTCATCAGTCAACTCTGTTACTCCATTAGCAGCAGTGGTTTCTTCTCCGATGAACTATGATAAAGACCAGTTATAACAAGCTCAAGGAAAAATGAATATTACTTTTGACAAGACAATTTGTTGGATACGTATGCTAAGCACTGAAGATATAGAAAATAACCTTATGTGTGGGAAAGTGCTGCTTGAGATGATTAAATATGAGATCTTCACATGCCTTATCAGTTTCTGTGACCAAATCCACCTGCAGATCAGTATCAAATTGACATGGTAAGTAGAAATCTTTAGAACTTAAACTTAGGAAGATGGTTACATCAATTAAGTTTGTCGAAAATTTAGTGAATTTCCTATTTCGATAATATCCTCATAAGTGTACATTTTTTCTTCTAAATGCAAAATCTAGTAACCAAGAAAAAGGAAGAATATAACAGCGAAAGAATATCTGGATTTTTATTTCCTTGATATGGCTAAGCAAATGTAAATTCCAAATCTGCTGACTGTAGATTCCAAATGTGAATAAACACTAAAATATCCAATCCGGTAAAATTTACCCACATGGAAAGCTAAAATTCTCAGTTTTTTTTTCCCCTAATCTTTTCCAATATTGTTTCAACTTTCCACAGACATGCTAACATCTGACACCGGCAAAAGCACATCCAACAATAAATTATAGCATTCACCTAAATAGTTCTTGGTCTTAAATATTAATTTATCACTATCGTATCCTCCATTATTCACAATTCCATCAACATTTATGATTTCAAAGCTTTCTCATCTGCAATTCCAACAATTCATATGCTCACCAACCAACAGAACTAATATAGGGTACAATCGAAATCCTTACTGTACAACTTAAACAATAACACAAATTGCGTAACTTTAATTATCAAATAAAAGATTCAGAAAGCATGCAAAAAGAAAGAGAGTGAAAGACCTGTCCTTTATGCTCCACATGTTTGGTCTTGTAGAACCCATTTCGGATTATCTGTACATAACCCAAAATTAAATTTTTTTTTAAACAAAATGAAAGAAAGAAAAGGATTTTCATATTAAATAGAACTGACCTCGCCAGCCTTCTTAGCTGCATCAACTGCGGCAGCCAAGAACTCTCCAAGCGAATCTAAAAATCCAGAACATGGTAAATTTAAAAACCAAGTGCAATAAAATCAAAATCGATACAGATAGAAACTGAACCATTGAATCGATAGCAAAATATAAGAGTGGAAAAATGTAAGAGGGACCTACCATTTAGTGCCATATTATATGTGAATGATAAAAAGAAAAAGAAAAAAGAGTGAGAGTTAGCTGATGATGGCAATGACAGGTTGCGTTTCACGTAGCGAAGACCATTCACCTTACGTGTGTTTTGTTTATATACATGATTTATCAGACACAAATGCCCCTGCTCTGCTTTTAACTGCTTCACTTGCTTGAATTACAGTATTATACTGTATATATGTCTTGGTTTCAAAGAGTAGGACATTAGCTCCATGTCCGTCCTTCCGTCAGGAGAGCTAAATGCCCTGAAGATTGGCCACAATGTAATTACCAGAAGTAAACCCTAAGCCTTGAACCACCAAGGCAACCACCTTGTGGTTAAAATAAATTGCTTTTACTTTAATAAAAGAATGAATGTGTTCGAGAGAATGTTCTTTCTTTCCTCAAAGGAGGGGCATTTTCTGAATTGTTGGATGCCAAAATCAAAGTGACAATAGTAAAAAGGGCATATTAGTAAGCAACAGTAGTGGGAGATGCATGGAATATGCCAATAATATGCCCTCGCATTTTCTTCCACATGCGACTCTTCACACTTTTTCAAAAGTCACACATTAGTAGCCACATCTCCTTCCTGTTGTCATGAAAATGAAGAACCCATTCTCCAATCTCCATCAACGATTCAACGCCGAGTGGGTGGAGGTGAGAAACTTACCATTTGACCACCTCGACTTTCATCGATAATTCAAACCGGGTTTATGTTATCGACTTACTAGACGAATCCGTCTAGTTCGAAAAAAATAGAAACAAACCTAAACCTCCCATGCATGTAAGGGAAGTTCATCATATATTATGATATTTTACATACAAGCTTCATATTTTCAGTATGAAGTTTCTCTTGAATTTAAAAAAAAAAAAAATAAGGTCTGGTTCTGAGTTCAGGTTTCACAAGGGATTGATACAAAGGTGTTTGTCAGAACACCAGTTCAAACAATTGTGTATATGATCTTATTTGTTTGCTCTACAAAAGTACATGTATATGAAACTACAAGAGTGGAGCATAAGATTACATAGAAAGTAAACAGCTTTGCCAATTATTTAAAGCGTTGTTGTATTGGATCTATGCCAGCTATATAATTCACATTTACATGACGTAATAAAAACATCATGAGATTGCACGTACAACAAAGCTTGCTCATGGGCGGTCTCTAGGCTCAAGAGCGGCAATTTCCTTCACAACCAGAGCTTTGTCTGCCTCAAACTGTTCATTCTCTGTAATAAAGCATACTTAAAATTGTAAGCATAGGCCCAAGCATATTGTTAATTGAAATGCAATACTTTTCTACCTTTATCCGGTTTGAAATCAGCAAACAACCGCAGAAGCTTGCTTCTATTCGTGATGAGTATGCCTACAATGTCTGGTGGTTTGTTTTGATTTGCAGCAAACAACTGTAGCACGTATACAGTTATACACAAATCAACATATAGTATCTAAGGAATTTAGGAATTCACAAAGCACATCCTAACATTATATAGTACCTTGAAAACATGAAATGCTTCTATCTGGATACTCTTGCTAGATTCCTGTACAAGGGATTGAAGGGAATTAGTTACTGCATCAAAGTTCAGTTCAAGCAATTTACAAATTTACTAGTCAGTTATTGTCCTTCCTAGGCATAATATCAATTGCATCATAAATGCTATTAGTAAAACAATGAAAGGAAAAGAGATGAAAAGTGTGATGGGCAAGAATGATTTATTTTCAAGAACATGAGGTCAAGCCATCTAAAGATCAACTTATTTTGAAAGCTATGGAAAGTGTCTTACTCTCAGAAGGTTCATGAGTATCCTCAAGTTGTCCCTTGAGCTCACATATCGTGTCATCACAACTGAATTTGAGCGATCCAGCAATATATCTCCCAACAGCTGTCACGAGTAAAAGATGCCTTTTGAGTAAGCCATATAACTATCAAAACCACCAACTAGAAATTCCACAGCTGCCGCATTCTATTTTAAGATCTAGAAATATCATCTAATGAGAATAAACCCTTTTTAAATATTCTCAGAATTCTTATTTTCAGTTAAATATCTACTGATTGCATCCACAAATAATTTTGGGAAGCCCATGTGCCAAAACCACTGGCTTAATTATTAATAAGTAAGCATGTGAAACAATAATTAATCAAACTATTGAAACTGTTAAGGAAGATTCTTAAGTTCACTTCACTGCCAAAAGTTTCAGCAACAAAAAGGAACTCCCTACATCCAGAAGCCAAGATACATGTTTCATTCAGTGTTTATAAATATTGTATATCAAGTATATGTGAAAAATATTATATGTTTGTCCTACCTTGATAGCTTGTCGTCTGGTAATATAATTGGAAGATTCCAACAGTTTTGAGTTATACTCTGCGAAAAACTGAAGCCAGCAAAAAACAACATTAAGACATTACAACAATGAGAAGTTTAGAGGCTTGTGATTGAAATTTAGGTATTAAAATACTTTGAAAGCCATTTGTTAAAATAATGTGCATGTAGGTTCTACTATTAATCATTAATGTTGGCAAAGTTGAATCATGAAATGAACAAAACAAATCATATCTTCTAATTCAATACTTATCGAACAAAATTAAGAAAATATGTAGTATCAAAGCATAACCATTGACATATGCCAGTAAAGGATTATTCTCAGTTTTTATCTACTGTTCTTACGGAATTACTTTGCCGTAGATATTCCTTCAAAATCATAGTGCATTATGACATGCAAAACATGTCATCACCGTGTGTTCATGTGGGTGAACATAGACATATATTATACACAAAATTAGTAATATAAAACCACATGAAAGCAAAACTTACCCACTCATAATTCTTAGAAAGAAATTCAGCTACAGTAGATTTATGCCTTGTCAACAGCTCCTGCAATATACATTACAATAGCATTACATAAACATACTACAACTGCATCACTTAGAAGATAACGCAACGACCTTAGTGAAAATATTTTCTGAAATACTCGGTTAAACCAAAGGATTGTGAGAAATCTTCTCCAAACTGTTTTTTAAATACAATGACCAGATTGAAATGGACTACATAAACATTTAATTTTAAAAATTAAAAAAATTAAAAAAATAAAATAAAATAAAAAATAAACCCATAGCTAAATAATAAAATTAATTAAGCCAAGCGAGGTTATAACTTTAGCAGATTTGCAAGTTTGTCTCATAAATCAAGTGCAGTCACAGATTATTTGTTTTGTTTACGTTTACTTTATTATAGAAAACAAATACTAAATTTATATATATATATATGAGTCCTTTTCTTTTCAGTGCGTACTGATATAATAATTTTAGTTTCCCAACTATCGGCCGTTAGATTCAACTACTTTGACTTAGTCAACATTTACTTATACTTAATCAATGATCACACGTATTGCACTAACATTAATACATGAATGCGCAGTGAGTTGAAAACTATTGATATATAGTCATGTATGTTGCATTCACCTTAAAAGTTGCAGCAGCATCTGCAGCAACATCAAAATTTGGCAGCTGTATAAAATCAAAAAACTTCTTCATGTGCTGTGATTCCAACACATACCTGTAAATCAAACCAGATAAATTAAGGCAGTCATGATACTTGTCTACTATCAAGAAGTCAACCCATTTGAAGAACTTGATCAATGAGCTATACATTTATATCCTTACCACAAAACTAAAGGACAAATTGAAATCATTCAGAAAAACTTCATTTTATCTATTGGACCCAACTTCAAACAGGATAAACAGTGGGTTTAAGAAGACATCTCGAAAAGGTATTATAGCCTATTAGCATGAACCACCAGACCAAAAGTCTGCTGCTTATTGCATTCTTTCATTTTCAGTTTTGCACATTTCTCTGAATATGACGTGAGACACTTTCAAAATATAATATTCATTTGACAATGAAGGCAAAAGTTACATTAACTTGCCAAGCAACAAAAAGAACAATTCAATCTGATACACTTTGCTCACTTTGCAACAGTCTGATGACGAATGCACTCCCTCAGCATAGCACCATAATGCAAAGCCATGTCAGTGTTTTCATAACTACAGAAACAACTTCCAATAATTAGAACACACCATGTACACAAAAATTGGCACAAAATAACACCACATCTCCTTTCAAAAATTTGCTAATTGTGGCTTACCCTGATACCAAAATATCCAAAAGGTCTATGTTTTTTTCCAGGTATTCACATGCAATCAACTTCGAATGAACTTGCTGCCTTTGTAAATTAGCAACAACTTGAGTGGCATCTTTACGGGCCTGCAAAATGTGATCCCGTCAGCATAAGAAACAATTCTGTAAACAGTCATAAATCTAGCTGCTTTAGATTTCATGATTTTACTTCATCAGATAAATCTTTAGGGAGAACATGCTTGAGTATAATTAAATTACCGTATCAATTAGGGTAGAAATATTTAACGAAAATACACTACAAAAATCTTTAGGGAGAACATGCTTGAGTATAACTAAATTAGCGTAGAAATATTTAACGAAAATACACTACAAGGAAGTCCAAGAGCTTGTTTGACTTTGCAATATAATGCTTACCTCCAAGTTCAATTTTGGAACACATGTAATCAAAAGCCGTAGCGTATTTTCCCTGAAGAACTCCTGAGTCAATTGTGCACAAGCCTCTGAAACTGGTTCAGATTCACTATTACCATAAAGTATTTGCTTTAACTCCCTGATGTTTTTACTTAACTCCGCCATCTACGGTAAAGAACGAGTAAAGAAGGAAACTGATCACTTTCACAGTCGATGTACACAATGACGAAAATCTTAATCTTGTAAATTCATGTAGAAACGAAATACTTTTTGGATCAAGAGAAAGAGGAAGGATCATTTACAAAAAATTTCACACATCACAATAACTTTTCACCAATCCAACAGTTGGAATAAGATCGCTCTCATAGAAATTACAATGCAAGCATAATATCGAGTTGATATAGTAACTACTAAGTTCACAAAGCCATATCTTCGTACCCCAAATCTTCAATTCAATAAATCATGTTGAAAATATGAAATCCAATCGAAAGTTTCTTATCAGAGCAAACTAACAACAATATAAACTTGATCCCAAACTCTTAACTATTTGACTCAAGTCAACCATCACTCAACCTCTTCAAACGGCAGAGATACTTAAATCACATGCCATTAAATTCGATCAGAAGTCAGATTCTATACAGTGTTTGCTCAATCTAGAGTATCAATAAAAGCAAACCCAGAACAAACAGAAACAATAAATAAATAAAAATTGAAACTTTAATCAAAATCAAGCTCCTTTTTACCAACCCAGATAAGCAAAATCGCATAATTGACCATCTAAAAACTCAACAGTACAATCGAACCCCAAAAAGAAAAACAAAATTCCAAGAAACCGATCCAGACTATTAATAATTTATAAAGAAAAAAGAGAACCTTCTCTTCGCGCTTGGTTTCGCGAGTATCGGGAGCACGACCGGCGAAGATGAGGAGTTCGCGAGTCTGTCTGACGACGTCAACAGGAGTGCGAGGCTTGGATTTAAAGAGGCCCTTCATTTTCGTGTTCGGCTTGGAATCGAGGGTTGGACCGGGTAGAGCCGCCGGCGCCGGCGGAGAGAGCCTCTGGACCGCTGCCGGAGTCGCCGCTGAGGCTCTTGGCGCCTCAGCTCTCGGTTTGGATGCACAGATTCCAATCGTTGCTCTTCTTCTGTTTTCGCTCCCTAGGGTTTTTTTTGTTTTTATTTTTTTCAGTTGTTCAAACAGTCATTTGTAGTTGTACCACACTCCACATGTGTTTTTGTTTTTACTGTTTTTGGTATTGTGGGTTTGTAGTGGATTTTATTTATTTGGATCATCTATGTAAGGCGGTTGGAATTTGTGAATTTATATATATATTTATATATATATATATTAGTTTTTCTATTGTCAGTTCGAACTAATATAAAATATATCAGTTCTTTATATGTAAACCATTGGATTTAAATACTTTGATTTGGTTGTATGCATTTGTCAAAGCATTTTTTAAATCCAATGGTAAATATATCAATTCAAACTGATAATTAGAAAAGACTATATATATACAAATTTTTTATTGTTAGTTCGTCATGATATAAAATATATCATGACGAAAAATGTGGATCATTAGATTTACGTACTTTAACTCAAAGTGTATGCACTTATCAAAACTTCCCCATAATCTATGA
The DNA here is from genome assembly GCA_954870605.1 of Acer campestre. Taxonomy (NCBI): domain Eukaryota; kingdom Viridiplantae; phylum Streptophyta; class Magnoliopsida; order Sapindales; family Sapindaceae; genus Acer; species Acer campestre. The sequence goes on from OX940799.1 coordinate 35,689,581, forward strand.
TCTACATTCTTCATCCTGATATATTTTATATCAAAATGAACTGACAATAGAAAAATTATATATAGAGGGGGTGGTGGGGTAGTGTTAACTTGCATCCCATAGTCTTTTTTTTTTTTTTTTTTTTTTTTTTTTTTGACAGCTCCATAGAGCAGAAACAGAAACAACAACACCCCAAAACGAGGAAAGAACATAAAGGGGAACCAAGCAGCAATCAGAACAATTAGCAACCAGGCCTCCTCCAAGGAAGATTGAATTTTCGCAAAAGAGCTTGCCTAGCCAGAGGGACAACATGCTTGTTCGACCCTTTAACACCAGCAAGAACAGAGGAAGAGCCCAACTCCTGCATGATAGTGAGAATGTCACTGATAATGTTACCACACCTAGAATTGGCATGATTCCGCAGATTAACCAAATTCACCACACTCGCAGCATTGGACTTAACACAAAAGGAATTCTTCGCAAACTGAAACCCTTTAAGAATAGCAACAGCATTTGCACACTAAAAGTCCATACCTGAGTCTTGAAAGAGGCTACACGAAGACAAGATAGTCCCACTGTGGTTCCTAAGAATAATACCCAACCCTGAACTGTTAATCCCAGAATCAGTAACGGCTCTGTAGTTGATCTTGAAGGAATTCGGAACAGGGGGGGACCAAAAGACAACCAAAGGAACAGGGGAATAGGGAGGCAAGAACTTCTTATCAGTTCTTCCGTTGTAGTCAGCCAAAAAGGCTTTACACCAACTAATAGAACAAAGAAAATCTGGCCTCTTAGAATTAAAAAGCAATGAGTTTCTACCAAACCAAATACGCCAGACAAAAGTGCAAATCAACCCAAGGTCATCAGAGCTTAAATTTCTATAACTTTCATAAATAAAATCCAAGAAATTTGTGAAGATACCTTGGAAACCAGAATGCAAATCATCCCAATCCCTACGATTATTTCTTAACTCTTGCAGTTCCAAAGGGCGTGCAAGGTGGACTCTTCCTCCAAGTTACAGCGCGGACAGATCCCTTCAGTACTGATACCCCTTCTGGCCAGATTAGAATTGGTTGGAATCCAATTGTGCCAAGCCTTCCAAATGAAAATCTTGATTTTTAGAGGGATGCGAGTCTGCCAAAGGGAATTCCACCAGCAAGAGTTGCCACCAGAATGCGAAGAGCTCGAGATAGCAACCATATTATGAGCAGCCCTATAACCACTACTAACCGAGTAATTACCAACCAAGTCATAGTGCCAAATCAAAGCATCTGAATAATTACTGGAACCAACAGGAATACTTAAAATGGCTTCAGCATCCTGCTTGACAAAATTGTGCCTAATGCGGCGGGTATCCCAGGTACCTGAAAGGGTAAGAATGCTGTCCACTTTTGCATTTATGCCAAGAACAGGTTAGGAGATGATTTTAAAGGCATTAGACCGAGGCAGCCAGTTGTCTGTAAATGGAAACGGAGGAACCATTACCAATTCTCCATCTCATGCCATGGTTAAGAATCTGCCTACTCCAGATAATGCTCTTCCAGATGAAAGAGCTAGAAGTAGAAACGGTAGCTTCCATGAAGGAAGAATCTCTGAAGTAGCATCCTTTCAAGGTTCTGGCAGCAAGCGAGTCCGGCTTTTTCAAGATTCTCCAACCTTGCTTGGCTAAGAGAGCCCTGTTAAACATATCCAAATTACGAAAACCCAAACCACCATCCTCCTTATCATTACACAGCTTGCTCCAGGCACACCAGTGCATCTTGCGCTTGACCGAGGTGCTCCCCCACCAAAACCTCGCACAAAGCCTTTGAATCTCTTTAATAAGCCCTTTAGGAAGCCTAAAGATTCCCATAGCATAGGCAGGAAGCGATTGAATAACAAACTTGATAATAATGTCTTTCCCTCCAGCAGATAGAAATTTCTCACCCCAGCCTTTCAACCTGTTCCAAAATTTGTCCACAATGTCAGCAAAAACCAACCTCTTACTTCTGCCAGTAAAGCAAGGCAGACCCAGATACCTTTCGTGACAAACAACAAAATTGACACCAGCAAGGTGTGTCAAACGCTGACCCTCAGAATTGGAAATAGAAGGGCTGACACACAGGGACGACTTATTAAAATTGATCACCTGACCTGAAGCTTTCCCATACTTACCAAGCGCTTTCCTAATAGCCAAACAGTTTTTACTATCAGCTTTCAAGAAAACCAAGCTATCGTCGGCGAAGAACAAGTGGGTAATAGCTGGTCCCTTTATGCTACACTTAAACCCATCATTGTTACCTTTCTCCTGCGCAGATTTCAGCAAGCAAGAGAGCCCCTCAACACAAACAATGAAAAGATAGGGAGACATCGGGTCTCCCTGTCTTAGACCTCTAGTAGGATTGATGCTTCCGTGAATTTCCCCATTTATCATAAAGGAGTAACTGATAGAGGATATGCAGCGCTTGATCAGGTTGACCCAGCCGACCGGGAAGCCAAGACTCAACAACATACTGCCCACAAACTCCCATTCAACCCTATCAAAAGCCTTGGACATGTTGAGCTTTAAGGCCATCGAACCGAATTTCCGTTTCCATCTCTTGATACTATGGAGACATTCAAACCCAACGATGGTATTGTCGGAAATGAGATGCCCTGGAATGAAAGCACATTGCTCCTCCGAGATCAGCCCGCTAAGCACATTTCTGAACCTGTTACTAACAGCCTTTGCAATGATTTTATAGATAACATTGCAAAGACTAATGGGTCTAAAATCAGAAATCGAAACCGGGGATTGCATCTTCGGGATTAAAGAAATGATAGTATTGTTGATGTCTCCCACAGGGCCCCCCTCATTCAAAATTTTTAAACAACATTTTGAAATACTGTTGCCAATTTCAGGCCAAAATCTTTGATAAAAACTTGCTGAAAGACCATCAGGCCCAGGAGCCTTCAGAGGGCTCATATCAAACACAGCTTTGTGAACATCAGCATCCGTGAACTTCGCTTCTAAGTACCTGACCATATGCTCTGAAAGTCTGACTTTTACCTTCTTAGTAACCCTCTCCAAATCCTGCAAACTGGGAAGACTTGAAGAGAAAAGACTAGATAAATAATCAGAAGTGATATTAACCAATTCATCAGTGGAATCCCTTCAAACACCATTATCATCCATCAAACCCGCAATTCTATTACAAGCTCTTCTTCCAGAGGCCTTAGCGTGAAAGAAGCGAGAATTTCGATCACCTTTCACCATCCAGTCAGCTTTGGCCCTTTGGCGCCAGTAATTCTCATCAACTGACAGGGCATCATCCAGGTTATTTTCAATTCTCCCGATGTAATTCCAGTTATAGTTGCCATCCCCTGCAAAAGCATCTTTGAGGGCTTTCCTATTTCTACTAATGTTAAGGCGCTGCTGCTTGCGTTTCTGGCCATTCCAAGCATCAAGCTTCGTCCCACTTGTGGCAATTCTACCAAGAACCTCCTGCAAGTTCCCATTGCAATCACCGCTTCCCCATACTGAGGAAATAATCTTCTTACACTCTTCTTCTTTGGCCCAGCAATCCTTAAAGAAGAACCGCCTCTTAGAAAAGTGGATAGAATGATTTTGCTTGTTCGTGAACTTAATTAACAGCGGCCGGTGATCCGAACCCCAAAATTCAAGGTGCTTGATAAAGAAGATCGGAAACAGATTCTTCCAGCCCGAATGGCCAAACCCTCTGTCAAGCCGCTCAAGAATGTGAGCTCCACCTTCACGCTTATTGCTCCACGTAAATTTGGGCCCCCTGAACCCCATATCTTCCAGATTGCAGTCATTGACAGCCTCTCTGAACTCAGCCATATCTCTCCACTTCTTGATAGTGCCATCGTACTTCTCATTGTCCCAAAAGACTTCATTGAAGTCACCTGCACACATCCAAGGCAGGTTATTCATGCCTGAAAGCCGCTTTAAGAGGGTCCAAGAATGCTTCCTTTGAGCCTGAATTGGGTGCCCGTAGAACCCCGTGAACCTCCAACACTGATTTAAATTGTGCTGAATCCTGATGTCAATGTGATCCTGAGAGTAAGTTAAAAGATCAACTGAAGTACCATCTGCCCAGAACATACAAAGACCACCTGATTTTCCTAAACTATTAACAACTAATTTGGAATGGTACCCTAATTTGATTTTCCACAACTCAAGTTTCTCATGTTGACATCTAGTTTCTATAAGAAAAATAATTTCTGGTTTCCAATCCTGCTTGTGAGTTAACAGGATGTTGAACGCCCGAGCACTTCCTAGCCCCCAGGCGTTCCAAACGAGAATCCTCATTGGACCCGGTGGACCGGTAGAGACCGGTCGACCGATGAAAAGTCGAAATCCAGAGACAAAACCTCTTTGGAGGTAACTGACATGGATTGTTTAACCACTTGCTGAGAACCTTCCTGAACCTGAACTGGAATTTTTCTGGACCCTCCACCTTCATCTTCCCCAATGCCGAGATCGAACCTACTGACCTCTAAATCTTGCGCAAACTCGGCTGCCTGACTGACTTCTGAATCATGAGCGTTCTCCTTTGCCTGACACCTTCCAGAAACACATTCAATTAACCCTCCCTTGGCTTTTTTAGGCATGAATTGACTCTCCTCCTAAAGCTCTGAAGACCCTCTTTTACCTAGTGAAGAAATTTCCCCCAAATCAAAAATGCCTCTCTTATTACGAGCTACTCTTTTCCATTTTTTCCCAGGTAAAGTCGAAGTGGCTGCCTTATTAGGATCGGGGAGTATGTTCTAGCTGGCTGGAAACAGGCCTGGACTATAAGACTTCTCCCCACACATAAGTTCCACTTGGTCTAACTCTCCAAACAGGCCCAAATCAGAAGCCTGTTCCAGATTCATGGGATGCACTTGGGCTGACTCCCCCATTGGGCCCAAGACAATGGCCTGATCCATTTTCGATTTATTCTTTAAAAGATTTTGCTGTTTTGCTTTCTTCTTTGTCAAAACTGCGTCCTTCTCAGTCTGAGCTTGAATTTCTTTTCTTGCTGTGAAATTGACTTCCACAGTCTTGTCTCCTCCCAAGGCATTTATTGCCGCGTTTATTCTCATTAAGTTCTTGTAAGGCTCAAGGCTCTGCAACTCTCCCACTTGACCCATCTGCTTGATGACGTTCTCATGACAATGCAACTCTCCCACTTGACCTTTATGGTTGCTGACGTTCGAATTACGGTCACCGGAATAGCTCACTTGTGATTGTTTCCCCATTCCTTTCCATTGAGTTCCTAATCTCCAGTTTCCTTGATCAGCTCGATTATAAGCTTTTCCACCCTGGTTGTCCCAACTTTGCCTCTCTAAGGGGTTGTTTCGATGGTTGAAACGTTTTGGAGGGCTTTCTGTTCTGAGCCAAACATTTAATCTTGCCATGGCCTCAGTTGTGTCTTCTCTACCAACTTCAGGTTATGTGCATTCATTGAAAAAATGGCCCAATTTGCTACATTTGAAGCAGTAATCCTGCAGCCTCTCGTATCTTAGAAGCATTGTTGTTACCTTCCCCATTCCAAGAAGATCCACTCTCAAGCTTCTCATCAGAGGATCCTCAATAGAGATAACCACCCTGACCCGAATAAAACGTCCACCGATGTGTTTCGCAGCTAAGAGATCCACATCTTTAACTTCTCCGATCATAGTACCTAAGAAAATACCTGTATCTTCTGTCATACACAAGAGGGGAAGGTTGTGTATTTGGATCCAAATCTCTACTGAATTAAATTTCATGTGCGCTATATCCCCTATTCCAGTAGGTTCTTCAAATGCAGTTATTGCTCTATCGAAGGTCCAGGGGCCACCTGATTGAACTAGCTTCCTGTCTTCTGAGTTTTTGAAATGAAATGCGAACACATTCCCTTCTAAGGCCTCAATCTCAACTCCTTCACTGACCCTCCATATTGAAGTCATAACTCTAATAAAAGCTTCTTTATTGACTACCTTAGTAGTTAATACCTTACCTACCAAACACAAAGCTAACACCCTTTCCCCTTTTTCTTTAAGGTTAGTATTAAGAGTTCCTACCGGCCTTTCCTTTTCCTTAATGGAAATAGCACTGCAAAGCAATTCTAACTCCCCTGAATTCATCCTAAAAACAGTAGACAAGCTTACCACTCCCACCTTAGTTTTCAGAGAAAACTAAGAGAGAGACTTTCATTAACTTTCATTTTCATTCTTGTTAATTTCTTGTACCCCACAGTCATAGATTAACAACCATTTTATTAATATAAATGGAAAATAGTTACTGCATTTATTATGATAAGATAATAAATACAGTCATTAATATGTGTGTTATTTATATTTATGCAAATAAATTGGTTGTTAACATGTGTCCTTAAGCATCTTCAATGCAAAAGTGGCTTAAATACCAATAATCGTTGACATGACAATAATGTCAAGAGACTTGCTTCCAATATGGCATAAAAATAGACTTGATACACAATCAATTCAAAATGTGGTCTCCAATACTTCTATCTAAAACATAATTTTTTTAATGATATGTCCATTTTTTTTCCTATTTTTATTTTATTTTATTTCCTTACCAAAAATATATAAGAAATTAATGTCAGTTTTAAATGTTTGTTGAGTCAACCTAAAAAATAGTTGTTTAACAGACCGTCTAAACCGTCTGAAAGTAGACGGTCATGTTAACAATATCTAATACTTTTTTTGCCACATCAGCTTGAGGTTAAATATGCATGGCTGCATTGGAGACGCAATTATTAATAGAACGTTTATTTATCCTACATAACATCTCTTTTTTTCACAAGCCACGCTTGCATTGGAAATGCTCTTAGAGCACAGGTTAACACTACCCATATAAATATACATTTTTTCTATTGTCAGTTCGTCCTGATATAAAATATATCATGACGAAGAATGTGGACCATTAGATTTACATACTTTAACTCAAAGTGTATGTACTTGTCAAAATTTCTCCAAAATCTATGATTTACATTCTTCATCCTGATATATTTTATATCAGGATAAATTGATAGTAGAAAGACTATATATATATAAATTATCAAGTGAGGTATGATCATTAATCAAGCATCCAAAAACAAAAAACAAGTTGGTTGTCAAGCAATTGTCTCAAATTGTTTTTTTTTTTCTAGGAAAAAAAGAACAAATAGTTTCTCCTACTTTCTTTCGATTCAAACAAACAGATGCTGAATAAAAGTTTATCAGTTGCAGAGGTCTGGCTTGGTGAAGAAGTCATTAATGGATGGCATGATTTGAGGAGCTTTGTTGCGGACATATTTCGTCAATGCATGTTCTTTGTATTTCTCACCTTTTGCAAAGCTATCAAGCACTCCTACAACTCTCTTTTCCTTCAATACCGTGACTTCAAGGTTGCCTGTGATATTCCTGATAAGTTGCATACCACAAATGCCAACCGCTACACCAATTTCTGCGAACAAGGGATACACCTCAGGTCTAATCCATCTAGATGAAGCAATGTAGCAAAAGCTACCTTACTTTAATTCAAGTAAGGATCTTAATGAAATCATATCTATTTTAATGAATTTTGATCTAAATTTTTTGTGATTGATAAGTTTATTGAAATATACATATGAATTAAAATTTAAGAATTTTTAAAATACTAGAACTATTTTTTTTAAAAAAAAAATTTTCCTATATTTCTCTCATTTTTACAATGCCTTTATATTTAACAAAATCGAGATAAATAGTTTTAGAGCTTGACAAATTCTAAGATTTTATTCATAGGTAGATTCCATTAAATTTATCATCCATTAAAAATAAAATAAAATAAAATAAAATAAAATAAAAAACTTCATATCAAAATTCATTAAAATAGATGTGAATTCATCAAGGTCCTTACCAAATTTAAAGTAAGGTATATCTCACTTGATAATTACTCTCGGTAAGGACCTTGATGAAATCACATCTATTTTAATGAATTTTGATCTAATTTTTTATTATTTTTTATTATTATTTTTTTTTTATGGTTGATAATTTTATTGAAATATACATATGAATAAAATTTGAGAATTTTTCAAATACTAGAACTATTTTTTTTGAATTTTCCTATATTTCTCTCATTTTTGCGATGCCTTTATATTTAACAAAATCGGGATAAATAGTTTTAGCGTTTGAAAAATTCTCAAATTTTATTCATACGTAGATTTCATTAAACTTATTAGCCATAAAAAAATTCATATCAAAATTTATTAAAATAGATGTGATTTCATCAAGGTCCTTACCGAAATTAAAGTAAGGTATACCTCACTTGATAATTACTCTTTTAGGTATCATAGACCTTGGACCGTCGTTCCTCTCCCACCCAAATCCGCGCCCATTTCCATCACTTCCTACGTCTTTTCTCTCCTTGACTCTCATCTTTTGTCGCCTGCTGCCACCGCTATTATAGATTTCTCTACTTGGTGTTGCTACTCCAAAAGCGACGTCATTTTCATTCTCTCTCTGAACTCAATCCACATTCTAATTCTCTATATCTCTCTTATGTATCTCGGCGTCATCGTCTCTTCTTCGAACCGTTCATGTACCAAACCAGAGATCTCTATGATCTCGGTGGAGAACCATGGAGATCTCCACCAACATTTTATTTTAATTTTTTTTAATTAATCACCAATAGTCCATAACGGTTGGAGATTTTTTTTAAAAAAAAAATTGATTTTTTTATTTATTAACTAATATTATAAAAACGTTATTTAAAAAATTAATATTATATATAAAAAAAATACCACGTGTCACCAAAAATTAAAATATGATTAAAAGTATCGTTTTACTCTAGAACCAATTAATTTTAACTAACGATTGACTAACTGAGGGACCAATTTGATGTATTTCTAAAAGGATGAGGACCAAAATCTTAAGAGCATCTCCAATGCATATGCAAATGTCAATGTCAATGCTAAATTTGGCACAAAAAAAAAAGTAAAATGCTATATTTGACACATCAATTTAGCATTGTGCTCCAATGCACAATTCCATTTAAAATACTATTTAAATTATTTTATTAATTAAAATTGTAAAAGTAAACACTTACCAATAATGCATTTATTATTTCTTTTAATATTTCAATGCAAAGTTCCATTAATATATTTATTGTTTCATTTAAAATATATATAATTGTATTTTTGTAATTAAAAAAGGGGCATTTATTGTTGTATCAAATTTGACATATTCTATATTGTGTATCAAATTTAGCACACAATATAGCATATGTCAAATTTGGTACATCATTTGACATTGTATTGGAGGATGGTTTTTGCACCTTGTGCTAAATTTTAGCATTGGCACATCATTGGAGATGTTCTAATACATTTGAGTAAAAAAGCAACGTTTCCTTTAAAGATAAGGACCAAATTGTAACTCCTCGTGTTTTTTATATAGTAATTAAAAATATATTCTCTCATCGTTAATAACCATGTCTCCCATTAACATTGAGATAGTTCCGACAAAGAAAAACTAACATTGAGATCTAAAATTCAAATCTCATCCCCAAGTTAAAAAGAAAACAAGAATCCAATAAAATTAATGAAATTGTTATTCATTCTACGTTCACCATTCATAGTTTTATATTGGTATTGAAGAGTAAAAACAGTTAAATTTAGAAATGAATGGAGACTTTCTTTGGGTAAGGTTAAACGGTTATATTTTTAGCTTTACTTAGATATTATGACTTTATTTAGTGTAATTATTTATATTTTCGCTTTTCTCAAGGTATGGTCTTAAGTTTTTTAAATAATAATAAAAACTCAATGATTTCAAATCATAATTCACACACACACATATATATATATATAGAGTCTAGGGGCTGTCAGGTAGAAAGTTTTTTGGGTTGTTTTTTGTTTTTGTTTTTCGAAAACGATTTTTAAAATGTGTTCAGCAACCGTTTTTCATTTTATTTTCAGAAAATAAAAAGAAAATGGAAAACAAAACCATTGTTAAAAGTGACAAATTTGAAAAACACATTAAACATGCTTTCCTTGTTTCATTTTGTTTTTTTTTTTATAAAAAAAAAAAAAACTCACGTACTTTTTTTTTCTTCCTAGATCGCCTCCTCCTCCTTTTTCTTTCCTAGATCTTCTTCTTCTTCTTCTTCGTCTTCTTTCCCAGATCTTCCTAGATTGCCTCCTTCTTCTTCTTCTTTCCAAGATCTTCTTCTTCTTCTTCTTCTTCTTTCCAAATCATCCCAAATCGCTCCGTCCTTCTTCTTACTTCGTAGATCTTCTTCTTCTTCTTCCTTCTCAAATAATCCCATATCGCCTCTTCCTTCTTCTTCTTTCCCAGATCTTCTTCTTCTTCTTCTTCCTAGATCTTCCCAGATCGCCTTCTCCTCCTTCCTTCCCAGATCTTATTCTTTTTTTTTTTTTAAGTTTCATCATACAACTTTTTTTATTAATTTTTTATTTTTATTAGTTGTCTGAACAATTTCTGAGGAGATCTCTCTCATTATATACATCTCCCATGATAATTTTGATGATATCAATCTCTTGATCTCATATTCCAGAAATACATAGTATTAGTGCTCTTGATTTTCTTGCTTTTAAATTCTTTATTTGAATGTAATTTTTATTTAATAAAAGATTCTAACTTAGTTGATAATTATTTGGGATGAATTATTGTCAAATTTTTATATTTTTCGATTAACCTATCGAATGCGTTTTTAGTGTTTTTATTTTCAGAATATAGATTTCAACATATGCTACCAGATACGTTTTCAAATTTCAAAATTAAAACTAAAAAAAAAGTGTTTTCATTTTCATTTTTCATTTTTTTTTTTAAAAAAAACAGCAAATAAAAAATAGCAAATGAAAAACACTTACAGGACGCACCCTTAGTCTCTATCAAAATTCATTCATCAAAAGCATTTTAAGTTTATATATTCTATTAAGAAAAAGAAAAGTGTCTTTTTAATGTATCAAAAGGTAGGCATGATGTTCTCCACCACAATTTCTTGATATATTATAATTATCGATTGTGAGATTCTCATACTTATTTTTGTGCAGGATTAATTCTATAACTTTACAGAGTGATTTGATTACTCTCCCAAAAGTAATCATGTCACTCTCTAATGTTATAGGGTTGATCTCGCTTGCACCAATATATATATATATATATATATGAGAGAGAGAGAGAGATTACACCAAACCTTCATTTGATTTGCTTTTTTATATGTGAAAACAACTTTATCGAAAATTGACACTCTTAGTAAAAGTTGGTCAAACTTAATCATTGACCAAGTTTGAATATAAAAAATAATGGTATTTTCGTTATTTCAACATTTTTTTTAAATATATATATATTAGAAATCGAATAAAAATGTTAAAAATGGAGATTAATTGAATTTTTTTTTTTTAAAAAAAAAACACCATTTTTTAAAAAATGGATCTCCACCATCCTTCTTGAGATTAAGTGAAAAACAATAACAAAAAAAAAAAATATGATGGAGATTCAAGCAAATCTCAAGCAGATCTTTGATAAGTCCAATTTTACGCTTTGCGTATCTCCTATTTTACTATGTTTTGAGCTCGCTTTCCATAGAAATTCCATGTTTTAATGTTTGAATAAGTGTTTGCAGGTCTATTTTGATCTAGGAGGAGTTTAAGCGCAAAAACAGAGATTTTTTGGGCCAATACGTGACTTTCGAAGGTTAAAGAACATTTCCGCGATACACGTCGGTAAAGCATACCATGCCCGTTGAAGTTGAAAACCGCGAAAGCTACAATGAGAAGTCCATCAGAGTTGTCATCGAAGTGAATTGCGGAAAACGAATAGTGAAAATTCCCAAGCATTTTTCGCGGTACGAGTCGTCAAAGTGTACTGTGTAAGACCAAATGGCGTACCGCGAGGCTTTTAATGAGTGTTTTTGCGGTTCAATTCGTCAAAGCGTACCATGAAACGCACCATGAAATTGAAGTCAACGCTTCAATTTCACTTTATTGAATCCCACTTTTGCCCTACAAATATATATATATATATATATACACATATATATCATACTTTCCAATTTTCTTGGTCAGCTACTTCCGATTAAGATAAGAAATATTACTCCATTTTCATCCATTTTCATCTCCTACACAAATTCTTCACAAATCCACCACTTACATCACTTCTTCACCATAAATCAACATAGATCCGTCATCTCCACTACAAAACCTTCCCTTTTACACCATACCCATCATCAATCATTGATTTGGAGTAGCAAGGAACCTTGGAAAAAGAAGTCATTTAAGCCAAGCAATTGCCAAGAGGAAGTTCTTCACCATAGTTCATTTCTTTCAACTTATCTCTTACACCTTTGTATTTGCTATGGTTTATCTTTATTTATGATCTCAAATGACTTGGATGTGTAATATGAACTAAATACTTTTTATGCTAGAGTTATGATGAAACCAAACCCTTAATCTTTCATATTGATTCGCCTAATTTCTCTAAAAGTGCTTATGTTGTAATATGTATATTTTGTTAGCTTAATGCTTTTGCTTGATTTGCCATCTCGTAAATGATTTATTGGTTGTGTGAATGAACCGAGAGGTGACACGCTAAATGTGCTCGTTACAATATCCACTATATATATTCAGTAAGGTAGAAATACGCGAGGCTGGCGTATAGGGATCGTGTGTGTGTCCCAATGTGCTAGATAAACCCATATATATTCGGTATGTATGGGTGTGATTTCTATTGCTTGAAAGAGATTAGAAGTTAGTTAAGGGGGCACGAGCCTATAACATATACTTGCGTAATTAGGAGATTTAGGCGGGTCACGTGTAAGTTCCTCAAGTTTGATTGGCTTATTTCGGTGACAAACCACAAATAGGGGTTTGAATTGTAAGGGTAGCTTAGGTATTAATGATCAAGCTCAAAGGCCCTCTCAAGACCTCAAAGTTATAAGCACTCCAAAGGTATATCTTGTGCTTAGTTTTCATTGAAGAGAATAGTTGCACGCACACACACCACATCATGTATGCATGTGTGTTTAATCTATGAACATTCTTTTCACTTTTCACACTTGCACATTTTGCACATTTTAGACTAAGTGTGAATTGCATTTTGAGTGTATGTATCTCATAACTCATACTTGCACATTTTTGTGTTTGGTACATGCACCATGTGTAGTGCGCTGGTCCCTTTACCCGCGTAAAATCGTGCAATGCACTAGTCGTCCAGCGCCGGACCAGCACAATTAGGATAGTGATTTGTCGTTGGTCGTGCGCTAGTCGTCATGCATTGGTCGTCATGCGCAACCACACCAGCACAACTTCCACAAGCGTTGTACGCTGGTCATGCACTACTCGACCAACACACAAGGCGAGACTTTAAGGATTTTTTTTTTCCAAAACGACCTCACTTTGTCTAGGTCTCATATACGTATGTCTTGATAGCATTGAGTCATTTTTTAAAGCAAAAATTACACCTTTTGAGAGCCAAAGAAAAGTCTTCAAAGCTAAGTCATCAAGACTTGATTTTTATCATCCAAAACACAAACACCTATCATCCTTTCATAATTCATACATCATCTAGCATGTTCTAGGTATGATTTCTTATGGGTTTTCTTTATTGCTCACATGACTTGTAGTTAGAACATTAACTTCATCTTTTCATATGTTCTTGCTTTACAAGATAGCATCTTTATTACTTGACTAGCTTCAAGATTGCTTTTTATTGTGTTCTGTGTGTTGTATTGTGATAGCTATAACCTAGGATTGCTTTATCTATGATAGTTATGTTGTATGCCATGTCATATAGTAATTGATATCTATGATTGAGTTAATTGTCATTTTTTAATCCTAGATAAGCATTTAGTGTAACCTAGCATTAATTGCATATTTGGATATCATGCATATTCACATAGGTTGATTAATCTCTTTATTGAGAAGTAAGTCTTGTGGCTAAGGTTGCTTAATCCGTAAGCAAATTGATCTAGGGTTACTATTAAAGGCCCGCGTGTAGTAGTGGTGGGTTAGTGACCGTGTAGGGTTTGATGTGGTCAACCTAGGTTGTAGACACCATTACAAATAGTGATTTAGAGGATCGTATGTAGTGTACATAATATCTCGTGATTTTTCCTTGTTGAAAGTTTCCACGTAAAAATCAAGTGTCATTTAAATTCCGCATTTTACACTTGATTTATTGTATTGACTAAATTGAGGTTATTTTTGTAAAATTGACTAATCGTGAAAATTTGGTAATTATTGGAGTAAAATCTATTCACCCCCCGTCTAGATAATATTAGGCACACCGGCATATTTGTTTCAACATGCTTAATTAAAATGGTGAGGTAGATTCTAAATTCTAGTATTCTTTCATCGTATTATCACTATCGTTCTTGCGTGTGATTTATTTTAATCTATTGATTACATTGCTTAACTTTAGTTTAATTTAGTGACAAGTTTGGAAACCATTTAATTCAACTGTTTAAATAGTATGCGTCCCTTCAAACGCTAGTAACCATTGAATCCCTCAGTCTCCGTGGGATGTTAACCTACTTTATCATTGCATTACACTTCGACATCGTACTATTGCGAGCGTCACAATTTGTAGCGATCAATCTCCACGTCCAAATCTCTTTCGATGGGGATTCAAGCATCTCCGTCATGCAAGATAAACTTGAGCGACTGAGATAAAGTTATCTCAATCGAAGGAGATCCAAAATCACCTTTTATGAAGATCTACTCTATCTAAGGAGATCTAGAGATCTCCTTAAATGGGTATGATCTCTCCGTCGAAGATTATAATCTCCATCAATGGAGATCTCGTTTGATAGAGATCTAGATCGGTGATCAAATTTTTTTCTTTTTCATTCTTCTTTCTAAGATTACTTTTAAAAAATAATAAATAACCTTCACTATTACATAGTAGAGATCCATTTTAAAAAAATCAGTTTTTATTTTATTTTATTATTATTCTAAATTTTTTAATCAAGAATTTTAGTGGTATTTTGATGTTTTGGATAGTCAAACTTGGTTAACGATTAAGTTTGATCAACTTTGACTAATGATCAAGGAGGTGGGTGTCAATGTTCGATAAAGTTGTTTCCTCATATAAATAAGCAATCCCTTGGAAGGTTTGATCTTGTATGTGTATATATATATATATATATGTAAGGATTCCCTATTTTTGATTGGCTTATTTCGTGAGCAAACCACATATTGGGGTTGTTTGTAAAGGGTAGCTTAGGTGATAGGTGATCATGCTCAATGACCCTTCTCAAGACCTCAAGGTGGACAAGCACTTAAAAGGTATATCTTATGTGCTTATTTTCTTATTGAAGAGATTTAGTTGCACACACTCACTTGTAATGTTTGCATATGTATACTTTACTTTTGTGTGCATTCTCTTCAAATGTCACTTTTTACACTAGCACGTTGTTTGTCACATCTTGGTGTGTGTTTTGTGTCGTGTAATTCGTTTCCCGAATATGTTCGAAAACGTCCACGCTTGCACGATAATGTGTTTGGTTTTGCGCGAAGATCGCCTTCGGAGAATGCCCTTGGCTTCTCCTTTGGTTACACCTTCAGTAGTGAAACGGTGGTTTAATCGGCGACCATAACCGCCGAATGGAAACCGCCATTTGATTCCAGAGAGCTCTGGATTGGATCTGCGGTTACGATCGGCGGCCAGACCGCCGAATCGAAACCGCCGAATTGACCTGATGCATTTATTATTCTCGGTCTCTATTCAGCGGTTTAATCGACGGTTTTAAAACCGTCGAATTAGATATTTTAAGTCAGTTTCTTTTTGGGTTTTGATCGGCGGTTTCGTTGACCGCCGAATCTGGTCGCCGAATGATCCCTTACTTCTCGGGTTCAACTCGGCGGTTCAATTCTGTGGCCACGACCGCAGAATGAAACCGCCGATCGGTGATTTCAAGGGCAAACTTGTCTTTTCACGTGCCCTGTTCTTGTTATCTATAAATATCTCACTTTCTCATTTCTCTAACTTAGTTCTCTGACTCAAAAGAACTCTAAGCTTCAAAGAGAGATACTTTAGAGAAAATCAAATCAAGAACTCATTTTTATACACTCAAACCATACACATATGCATCAAAGATCATCTAAGCATCTTCTAGTATAGTTAGTTTGCTTATTTGAGTGGGTATTGGTAATCACACTTCCCTTTGTATGTTCTTCACTTTTATCCATTGATATTTATTGTTTTATTTATCAAGGCATCTCTTTTATTATTTGAATGATCTTAGATTAATATATTATATTCAAAATAGAGATTGTTTGTGATGACATAATTGAGTGTTGTATTGTGATAGCTATCTAGGTTTTTATAATCTCTTGTTAGCTAGGCTATTTGACATGTCATTTAGCTATTGATATCTAGGATTGTTTTTATTGGCATATTATCATCCTAGATAAGCATATAAGGTTGCCTAGCTCTTATTGCTTGTATTGAGTGTTTTTATATATTCACACATAGGTTGTATAATCTCTTCATTGAGAATTTAAGTCTTGTTGGCTAAGGTTGCTTAGGCCACAAGCAAAATGGACTAGAGCCACTTTTAAAGGCCCGCGGGGTAGAAGTGGAGGGTTATAGACCGGAGTGTTAAACGAGGTCTACATAGATTGTAAACTCCATTTCAATTAGTGGATTTCGAGGTTCGAGTGTGGCGCACTATACAGCCCGTGGTTTTTTCCCAGTGGTTGGGTTTTCCACATATACATCAAGTGTCATTTAATTTCCTCACCATATTACACTTGTTGTTTTTATATTGACTATTAGGGGCTTTTTCGTAATATTGAACTTAAATGAAAATTGGGTGAAAATTAGTTAAAATCTATTCACCCCCCTCTAGATTAATATATTTTGTAAACACACCGTGTTAATTTGTGAACTTTCAATATATATGTTCAAGTCAGTGCGCACTTATGTAAATATATGAGGACATTGAATGTGAGCCACTCATTTTCCATGCTTTGACTTAGTGTGTATGCACTTGTCAAAACTTCTCTTTAATGAGTGGCTCACATTCAATGTCCTTATATATTTACATCAGTGCGCACTGATGTGAACAAAACCTTGTGTGTGTGTATATATATATATATATATAGAGAGAGAGAGAGAGAGAGATTATCATTGCAGGATCCACAAACCTGCATTATACAGTAGAACCCCTCTAAATTAATATTCTTGGGACCCATCTTTGAGTATTAATTTAGAAGGGTTCTTATTTGAAGAGTTTTACCTTATAAAGTATTATTTTGTTTAGAAAACGTATGAAAGTCGATTTCTTATTTAGGGAAGGTTCCTTTTCGAGATTTCTTGTTTAGTCGGTTTTCTTCTATTAGGAAAGTTCCCTTTTTTTTTCTTTTTTTTTTAATTTTATTTTTTTAATTTTTTTTTATTTTTTAGGATTCCTCATCACAATTGCATTGCCTATGGCAATTGAAAGGTTTTGCTTTTCCTCACAATTGCATAGCCCATATACCACTTACAAAGCTACCTAATTACATCTAACTCAGGAACACCTTAGTACACTATCTGCCACTGAATTTGAAGAAGAAGTGTGTTACACTCTAACTGAAAAGGATGTCATCAATGATATCACAAGATAGAATAATGATGGTGTGGTTGAGATAGATGATGATAACGATGATAGTCATGAGGTATCTAAAATCTTTACAAGTAAGGCTATTCAAATACTAAATTTAATTGAAACCTTTTGGCTACAACAAGAGGTGATCACAATAACTTATTGAGGACAATTCCAAAGATGAATGTTGAAGTCAAAAATGTCAAACATGATGACCTAGTGCAAACTATCATCTTGAAATACTTTCTTGGTTCTTGAATAATTTGTAACATATATTTTACTTTTATGAAATTATTGATTTATACAACAATCGGGACCGAAAGTTTATACTAGGTTTCAAAAAATATATATTAATTATTACGATAGAAAAGTTTATTAATTTTTTACACTAGCCCGAGTCAGGATCGGGATTTTTTATTAATTTAGAAAGAATATTAATTTATAGAAGATTAATTTACAGGGGTTCTACTGTATATTAGGGAAAATTGCACAAACTTACCCTAATGTATGGCCAAAAAATTTAATATTAAAATCCTTTGCCTTAATTAAACAAACTTTCCCTTATATCAGTCAACCGTGGTTGACCAGATTTTTTGGATGAAAAATCAAAATTGTTCTAGCTCATAAAAGAGAGATGGTGAGGATGATGAATGGTCTAGATTTTAAGTTAAAAAAAAAAAAGCGAAAAAAAAAACAAAGAAAAAAAAATTAAATTATTAAAAAATAAATAAAAAGAAAAAGAAGAAAATATTTATATAAAAAAAGAGTAACCATCTCCTCCCAACCATTAATTTTTTAAAAAAAATTAATTCAATTTATATTCTTTAAAAATCTAGATCATTCATTTTATATGCTTTACATCTGGACCGTTCATCATTCTCACCATTTCTATTTTAAGCTTTTTCGGCAGGGGCAATTTAGACTTTTCATCTAAAAAATCCCATCAACCATTATCTTTAACAATTATTGACTAATATAAGGGTATGTTTGTGTAAATAAGGCTAAAGAATGAATATTAAGCACTTTGGTCATACTATAGAGTATTTTGTGCAATTTGAACTATATATTATCTTGTTTCTTGTATGATATATATATGATCATTCTTCGGTATAACATTACACAATATAATAGTATATGATCACAAATATATATAATGTTATCGCATATGAATTGCACATGATCACACAATTAAATTATTGTGATTGTATGTTAGAACATGCAATCACATATTAGTTGATGTGGTTATACCAAAGAAGACATGATCACAATAATGTAACGTCGCATATGAATTTTTTATGTTGCATCATGTAACGTTGCATCCAAGGGCAGCCCATATATATATATATATGTTCTCTAATAAGGACGTCATGAAATTATAAAATAAGGACAATCACCTACATCCACACATTCACATTAAGTGTGTGTATTTGTTAATGTGTGGTTGTGGGTCCAATGTGAATGTGTAACTGTGGTTGGACGTTCAGAAATTATAAAGTCAGGACGTCCTTACTAGAAAACCATTGTACATATATATATATACATATATATGTATGTATATATAGTTTTTCTATTGTCAATTCGAACTGATATAAAGCATGTGGGTCATTGGATTTAAATGCATTCACTTACCTGCATGCACTTGTCAAAACATCTTTTAAATCCAATGATCCACATGCAAGTATATCAGTTCGAAATGACAATAAAAAGATTATATATACATGTTTGTGGATGTCATGTGGGATGGCCAACTAGCTTTTGCAGTCCAGCCAAGAAGAACATGCTCCTTTTCATCTTCACATTCACATGGTTTCTCCAATTCATTCAATGCTACCTCCCCCAATTGGCCCAAGTGCCCAACTCCACATCATTTTTCCATCCTATATTTCAAGCATCGAAATGACATAACATCTACTTCACTCATACGTTCATTATACGTTAAAGAATAAAATAATTTATATTACTGTACACCTACCTTTGCTTTCTAACGGTTCAGAATCACATTCAAATCCTTCCCAACAACGTATATGTAATCTGCATATTCAAAAGTATAACATTGATATATGTGGATAAGTTCCGCAAATCGACCATTAGATGTCAGGTTCCAAAAATAAAAATAAAAATAAAAAACTGAATTAGATATTAATACAAATTTCTCAAAAAGAACATATTTTAAATTGATCACTGATATTACTAAGAGTAAATGCACTTGTAATTAAATCGATATACAGCAATTACATGCCCTTATGGTACGATCCTACTTTTATGTTTAAATTAATTTATATATTTAGTTCGTTTTTTTGTTAATTAAAATTGGATTGATCTAAAGGGAAAAAACATCACCGAAGAGTGGTTCTCTCGAATTAATCATCTTTCTTTTCGGTTTATCATAAATTCTACTTTTTCGATTTTTTGTGATCGTAACAATTCAATTATACGAACATGTTAATATTATTTAGATATTTATATTAAAATTATTTGTATAATTTATGTTGTTGTTTTATCAATTTGAATTAGTAAAATATAGTAAGTTAGTGGGATTAGTGGTTCAGTTATTTAAGAGTTGTGGGTGAGTTAATTTCTTAATTTTAGGAGAGAGGTTGGGTACATATATATCTATATCTATATAATATAGTAAAATGGAACCTCACTTTGACACGTGTCACTGTTAGGGAGCCTTGGATTTAAATGCATTAATCTATATAATTTTCTATATTAGTAATTTTGATTGTTTTTTTATTTATTTATAAATAAATTGAAAAATTCTATTAAAGAAGTAATAAATAATAATAATTGTTTTGAGTATCATCAATTGAAGGGGTAACTTCTGGCTTTTCAATACTAACTTTTGGGTGTTCAATACTAATAAACTGATATTATTTTTGGATTTAAATACATTAATCTATATAATTTTCTATATTAGTAATATTTATTGTTTTTTTAATAAATTGAAAAATTCTATTAAAGAAGTAATAAATGATAATAATAATTGTTTAAGTATTATCAATTGAAAGCTTAACTTTTGGGTTTTCAATTCTAACTTTTGGGTGTCCAATACCAATAAACTGATATAACTTTTGATGTTACCCAAACAATTTCTATATATAAAGACAAACATGATTGCTATTTAGAGAAACAAAAAGCTACCCAATTATTATGGGTAGGTTTAGACACCAAGGAGCAAGGTTCAAGTTATGCAACTCTCAATTGCTACATAGATGACTGAGCACGACCATCATTGAGGTTTGCAAAAAATTTCATATCTATTTGATAGAATCACTATGTATATTGTTAATGTTCAAATCGTCATTGTTTTTTTTTTATATATAAAAAATTTATATATAGAAGTTGTTAGGTGAATCGACAACCAGCCACCACCCCAATGGTTACCATATTTAGTCGTGATCCAATTCACATCGTCGACCACTGGCCACTAGGCCCACCACCATGAAAAAACGAATAGAGATTATACGAAGGAAGAGAGAAGATATATGGGAAGAAGAGGCTTGAGAAAGAGAAAGAGAGATGGAGGTTTTGAGAGAGAAACAAATTAAAATTAATGAGGAATCCGTAGAATAATGAGGAATGAAGAGATGCGAGCACAAGATTGAGAAGATGATGAGAGAGTGAGATAAACGTGGTAATTAAAACACCACATATTTTTTTTTTTTGTTAATTTAATTTCATTTTTTTAAAGAAATTTATTCAAATTTAATATAGTATTAAATAGATTTAAAATGTTAGAGTTAGAAATTACTCAATATGTGTCTATATTTCAATTGATAAGTGCACCCGTTATTGAGATTAAAAATTGATGATTTGGCTTTTAATTAAACCATTAAATTTAATTTATAAACCCAAAAGTCTCTTCTCATGCATATTCCGTTTTAAAATGAATTTACATATATATTTTTTACATTTTTTTTTCTTTTCTATTTTTAACCTTTTTGTTTCCTTTTCTTTTTGGTTTTTTAATATGTATTAAATACCCATTAAATACACAATGATTATATTCAAAAATATATATTTTTTAATTTTAATTATTCTTATAAATGGTAATAAATATATAATTTTTAAAACAAATTAAATTATCAATTGTAATACCAAATTAATGGTACTCCGTTTTTTATTTTTTTTATTTGATGGAATTAATGGTAAATTTTTTAAAAAATATCAATGGTAATATATTAATGTAATACCAAAAAATTAAAATAATAATATTTCATCAAATATTAATGGTAACACATTAAAGACATTAATTCAATGGATTCTTTTTCTAAATATATGAAATTCACTAATAATATATTTTTATAAATGGAAATAAATAAATATTTTTGTAAGCTAATAAAAAATAAATCCACTACTTTTTGCATCTTCATAAAAATCTTTAACTTTTTATTTATTTTTTATTTATTTATTGAATCTATGAGAACATCCCATGAAAAAAAAAAAAAGGTTCTTGAAATATGAGTATATTAAAGAAGATGGAATGTTTTAGAAAATCAGTGTGGAAAAATAAATTATTCTATGACAATAACCTCCACGGAGTTATTTTTTATTTATTTATTTATTTATTTTTAAATAATACCTCTACAAATATGTTTATAATAAATCTTTTTCTAATTTTTTTTAATAAAAATGGTATTTCGGAGTAAATTGGGGTTAATTTAGAGGTTTTAAAAAAATATTTTTTTTTTACAATTTTTTATTCTTTCTATTTTAACCTTCCTGTTATCTTTTCTATTAAATATGCATTAAATACACTATGATTTTTTCTAGAAATAAATATTTTTGAATTTAATTATTCTTATAAATGATAATAAATAAATATCTTTCAAAACAAATTAAAATATAAGTTATAATATCAAAATAATCGTGATTAGTTTTGTATGGAATTAATTGTAAATTTTTAAGACACACCGATGGTTAATAGTAATATATTAATGATAACATAACAAAAAATTAAAATTATAAGTTTTAATCAAATATTAATGGTAACACTTTAAAAACATTAATTATTAGAAACCATTCTTTACCATTCTTTACCATTCTTCCAAAAAATTTAGACAAAAAAAAAAAAAAAAATCTCAAATCTCTCCTAAGATGTCAACACTAGAAGTAAAATATTTGTGAATCATTTGTCATCAATGTTTTTCCAAAAGCAATTTATTTTGTAAATGTATTCTCTATCTTACACAGTTCAACATACAATTAACTAAATAAACTATCTATATATCCAAATGGATACAAGAGGAAGAATGCGAAAGATCAAATCTCCATTTACTTGGCTTTTGTGGAGATCAATTCTCTTTACGCTAGATGGGAGGTGAACATGATTGTCAATTTTTCACATACAATTATCTTCGAGACAAATATGTTATGTGTTTTATGTGCTTACATCCTAAAGATAAATTCATTGACATGATTATAAATTTATTATTTTTTAAAGTATTAAACTTCAAATTTTTTTTCTTATATGGGTGATGCAAATGGGCAAGTAAGACAATACCATGCATCAAAGACAAAATTGGGTATCACCAAATTAATTGATCTAAAAACATTTCATTATCTTGGGAACGAGTATCTTATAAATGACACGTGTGTATTTGTTGTGGAGGTTTTCATTATCAAAAGTAATTTTACGGTGCAAAAATTTAAAAATGATGAATCAGCCTGCTACTTATTATTATTCTTGCGATAAATTTTCAACTACACTTAATGAATTTCACAAGTCCAAATCATTTGAAAACTATAAGTTGTAAATACATTTTCTTTTTCAATCTAAATATAATATATAATAACAGAACTCTAACTTGCCATGTAAATCCGATGAAAACGCATTTTAATTTACAATACCCGCACATCGTGCAGGCTGTCAACTAGTATATATGTATACACACAAATTCATTAAGGAGGAAGGATTGGAGAATTATTGTCCACAATTTTTTTGTTGTAATTGGGAGTGTTTTTGTGTGTGTGTGTGTGTGTGTGTGTGTGTGTGTGTGTGTGTGTGTGTGTCTATCTATCCACCTATATAGACCGGGTATTTTTTTTTTGAAACTTTTTGTCATTGATAGGATTCAAGCTACTAACTTGAGAGTTAATTGCTTAAACCCCAAATTCCTCCATCTACCAGCTAAGTTACACCCTTGGGGTTTTTTGTTTCTTGAAACACCAATCATTGGAGGTTTAAGGTTTCCTTAAATTAACCTTTTTTGGAAGAATCTAAAACCAAACAACCAACAAAACAAGACTGGAAGGTTGTCCTGAATAGACCTCTCCACACACGGAGAATAGGATTCCATACAAAATCAATCCTCGTAAACTGTTAAAACTAATTTAGAGAGATTAGAGCAACACAATTTGCTAAGTTGGGAACAAAAACAACCTGCTGGCAACCAAAAGGCTCAAGGCAATCTTTGATATCTCTAATGATCATCCTAATATCTACAGCAACAAGATTTTCCGCTGTAATCAATTTAACCACTCCCAGTGCATCAGAATCAACAATAAGAGGCCGTAAACCCGAATCAATCACAAACTCCAAACCTTTTAAAATTGCCAAAGCTTCGATCACTTTAGGGGAATAAAGCACCAAGGCCTTTTGGGCACTAGAAGCCATCACCCATCCCTAATGGTCACGGATGATCATCCCCATCCCCACACATCGATTTTGCGAATCCAAGGTAGCGTCAGTATTTAAATTATAAAACCCCTCGTTCGGAGGTTGCCAACGAGGGATACTTAAGCTTACCCAAGCCACATTACTAGTATCGTTGGCACTCCTAAAATCAGTAAGATACTCTGTAAACCACAAGACAATAGACTACCAACTTTGCTTCACCAAACCATACACAACCTGGTTTCTTAGAAACCATATACGCCAC